>CM077168.1:17078141-17673141 GCA_039654105.1 Coreius guichenoti | reverse complement strand
CGGCCGTTCATTATGCGGGCCCACGATCACAAACTCATCAGTCTTGGTCATTTAGACAGAGGTAATTGACTATACTATTTAGAGGGTTGCTCTCATGCTCACTCTAAAAGTATTTTATTTAGTCCCCATAGATCTGTGTACACTTGAATAAAGCAACGTTATCTCTAGTCAGAGGTCATGACCACTACTTCAGATATAGCCGACCAGTAGTTTTGGTATGGTCATGCCATGGTTTCCCCATCTACACTTAGCTAGAGTAACCTTACATTTAACAGAGGTAAGGCTCACCCTATTTAGGTTGATCAGTCAACATTCTGTTGTCCTAAACGGAAATTCCCTTTATTAGCCTTCACAGTCTAAGTACACTTGAACTATATTAATTGTTCACATTAAATCATGTAGATTTTGGGTGAATTTCAGGTCATCTCAAAATGTGGAGAGGAGAGATGGGGGAAGAGGCAGTGAAGGGAAAGAAATGTAAATTAAGGCAATACTTGGGTGATCAACTCAGTGTGGTTGCGTATCGGGTGGGGATGCTAATTTCACAAGAGAGAGTTCAGATGTTAATTTCCTTTGTTTTCTCAGAAAGTCACCCTCTCTTCCAGTTCTTACAGTTTCTTCAGTCTTACAATCCAAATCAACAAATGAGGAACATCACAAGCAATAAGTGCTTAAGGTATTAGTCAACGTACCGCACTGCCATGTTTCAAGAGTAAGCTAGAGTAGTACAGAAACTACAGCAGAAGTTAAAAGGCAGAACAGTAGAGAAAAGAGAGAACAAGGAGATTTATATGATTTATTTATAGGAAGTGACTTTGATTGTGGTTGTGGTGTAAATTAAAAGTCTGTGAAAGAGGCATCTTCCATTACTTGTGGAAGTTGTAAGATGCCTGATTATTATGATTGTTATTAATGGTTACTATAATAATAATAATACCATTATATTTATATTGCAAATTTATTTTCATGTGTAATTGTTAAGCTACATATTTCTTTATTGTGAATGAATAGCTGTGTAAAAAAAAAAAATCAACAATTCAAACAATAAATTTAACTTCTGCCAGCCCAGATCCTACACATTTACACCCACAACAGCCTGAAAACTGCACTTGAAAAAAATTGTTGTATATCTTTAAGATAATATTAAGCAGCACAACTGTTGTCAGCATTGATAATACAAGAAATATTTATTAAGCAGCAAATCAGAATATTACAATGATTTCTGATCATTGATTCTGTGACACTGAAGACTGGAGTAAAGGCTGCTGTATTTTTGTTCAAATAAACAGTATTGGTGAGCATACGACTTCTTTCAAAAACATAAATAAAAAAATATCTTACTGGCCCCAAACTTTTGAACGGTAGTGTACGTGTCATATATACAAGGTCAAACACTGTGTGATGTGTGCATTGTACTCTTGCAGGACCAGACTTCTGACTATCGGCATACAATTTGAACCAACTTAGAAAGAAAGAAACTAATCACTAATCATTTTCATTTCTGAGATCTGAAATTGATGATACCACAACAGATATGGATGGGGCAGTATCAGTATCTTGCAGCAGTGTCTTTTCAGATTGGAAATGGCAATTTCAGCTCTTGTAATATTCATCAGACACTCAGTGAATGGACAGTGTCTGAGACCAAGTGCTTTGTGTCCATGTGAGTCAACCTGCTGGTCAATGTGCAGAGGTGTGTAGAGTTGCTTTAGTCAGGGAGAACATGTCTACCCAGGATTTATAGATGACTGCATTCATGTCTGGAAATGCGTGTCTCTGTGTGTGTAACCTTTATAATTCAGCATTTGTGTGTATGAGCATCTACAGCACTAGGTCTCTTGCGGTTATGGTGAATCTGATGGGACATTATGAGAGCAGGAGGGTCTCAGACTCATCGCTAGTTTGACCTACATTACACAGCTGTCTTCATCACCAAGGATGAGGATGGTGGCAATATGGACTCACTGGCGGGGCCCTTGAGGTGCCAGACATAACTTGAACTTAGCCAAAAGGCTTTCAGTTCCTTGTCCAAAACAATAACAAGAGCATTAAATAACATATTTCCATAGTATAGATGTTGTATTCTCAGTATCCTCAATATCCTCAGACTGTGAGTGATGTTTGAGTTAAAGCAATATTCCAGGTTCAATACAAGCTAAGCTCTATCAATGGGAAAAATAATTGAAACGGAAAAATATATGGAAAAACTTACAAAAAGAAGTACACAAGACAAGTGTTCCAGAGGGTTTAAAAGCCAAAATGTGAGGGGTGCATTTTTGTTAAATCACTATTTGGTCTGAAGAGAAAATTATCCTTTCTAGGAGGGAATACTTTTTTAAATGGATGAACATCTAGTTATGCATTTCCAAATGTAATTTCCATGGTATTTTCACCATGTAAACAGTGCTTTACAGATAGTTATGTCACATGCTGTTATGGTATATCATTGAATGTCTAGCACAAAATTTACCTGTTTAGATCATCATGACAATGAAATTAAAAGATTGGATAGAACTTCACAAAGACAAGGTCAGTAAACTATTAATTCATATCATATTAAGGCCCGTTTACACCAACAACAATTACTATATCAGTGCCCATGGTATATAACGCTATGTTTATTAAAAGTACTGCAGTTATGTCGTCTACCACCAATTCTTGAGCTCTTAAAAGTTGGGTGGATTCTAGCTGTCAATGTTTTTATTGTTTATCAGCTGGAAAACTAATTCTAAAGACATTGTTGCTCTGTGTTGTTAACAGTATAGTTGTGGTGTAAACTTCGCTATTCTCTAAAATTTGAGCAATTATTAAAACCTTATCCCCCGGTTTCACAGACAAGGCTTAAACCTAGTCCCAGACTAAAATGCATGTTTGAGCTGTTTTAACCGAACGCAACTTGCAGTGACATATCTTAAAATATGTCAGTGCCATTGTTTTTTTCTCAAGATGCACATTGCACACCACTAATGTTTATTTCCAAGGCACATTTATAAAAGCTACTTAAATATCCTAATTAAACTAAGGCTTAATCCTGTCTTAATCTAAACCCTGTCTGTGAAACCAGGCCTATAAGTGCCTAATTAAATCCATAATTTAAAAAAAATAATGTAAAATTAAAAATACTAAAGGACTAGACAAAGTTACTTTCTGTGGTAATCAACGTTATACCACAGATGCTATTGGCAGAACCTGTATTGACCCAGAACATCCTCTGAGCTTCAAATGATACATGAGAAGGACAGAGATTGACGTCATGGCAGTATCAAGGGCAAAACAGATCAACATCATTCAACAGTCAGTAAATCACAGATTTACACCTCATTTATAATGCAGATGTTGAAGCAAATCCCTATTTTTGTTAATTGCCTGGATAAACATGCTGTTACAAAAGACAATCAGTCAAATGTATCAATTGAAACTATCAAATTAAGTTGCTGAATAATTGAACAATGACACTAAATTAACTTTTGTATAGTTAAAATTGATGTTGTAATTGATTGTTGAAATTGAATAATTTACTTTTTCTTTTTTCTGTGTATTACTGTAAAGCTGCTTTGAAGCAATCTGTTTTATATAAAGTGCTATATAAGTAAACCTGACTTGACAAGCTTTTATCATAAAAAAAATGCATATACATTTTATCATGTGAATCTTACAAATCACAGGCAACTGTATATGATGGGCCCTTTTTAATAGGGTATATTTCTAAATATAATATATGGTAAATATATGACAAAAATTAAGCACAATTTCATAAATTAAGGGGGTGACCGTGACACAGCATATTCAATGACACATCTTACCATACTCTCTACTAAAACTTTAACAAAGTTGTTAATATCTCTGATTTCAAAGTGTCTTGTGTTAAGGTGACGTTCCTATAAAGTGATTGTTCTATCTGAGCACATGTTGTTCTGTGCTGTTTATGCTCTGATGCATGTGCGTATTTGCTCAGCGCTGACAGAGTAATTTATGCCTGATACCTGATCACATTTTCAAGTGCCAGCACTTCTACCTGTGGCTAATGACTGCAGGGGTTTCTACATGGGCTGGTTAATCTCTGATGCCAAGATAAGATCGGGGAAAGAAAGAGAACAGAGATGAAGAGGATAGAGAAGAAAAAAGACAGACTGAGAGAGAGCAGAAGAAGGAAATGAGTAGGCATCAGACACTGGTGTCAAAAATTACTTCCATTGGTTTGAATATCAAAATCAATAAATCTAAGAGCCTTTACACCCACATAATCTTGCTCACTTTGTCTCACGCTTTTACTGTGAGCATATGCAAAAAGTCGCTTAATATTACCCATGAGACAAAATACATTTAAGTCCAGGTGTGCACATTCAACAGCTCTCATCATTGCACAACAACATCCAGCATAACTGGAGGAGTAATTCAGGCATTTCCTTTAGATATTTTAGCTGTTGGTAAAAACCCACATCCTGGGGCAATACACAGGAAAAAAATTATTCATTTCAAGATAGTGAGGAAAAGTTTTTTTATACACCAGCTCTTAAATGTTCAGATGACTTACTGATAAAGAGAATTGGAGCGAGTACATGCATGAGTGAATAAAACGGTTAAAGATGATTCTTTGGAGAGGCATGACACTGATAACTGAGAACAGGGACCTCTAAGCTGCCCGAAACAAAAGGAACAAGACACAGTTGAGTCTTTTTAAGACAAGGGATGCATAGCGATAGTTGGCTATTCTGAATCTAGGAAGAGTTTAGTTTGACAGCTGTGGGAAGTTTAACACAAAACAGGCTTTGCATGAAGACGTAAGGGAAAAGATTAAGTTGAAGAAGAAAGGACGCTTACAATAAGAAAAGAAATTAACATTTAGTAATTGAGACATTACTCTTAAAAGGTGAAGTATGTAGTTTCTGCGATACCAGTGGCACCTAGCGGAATTACAGAAAATACAGCATATTTCGCAAACGCCCCTTTCGCGTGTCACGTCTCGCGTTGACAGAGAAGGTCTGGACTTTATCGCAGCTTTCACTGGTCAAGGACCGCCCAAGAGGACGTCTGACCGATATGTAAATTAACGAATCACAGTTATTTTTGTTACGCGTCATGTTTAGGGGAGTGAGCACATAAAGATGATGCCCCTATGATAAGGTGACCAAACGTCCCTGTTTTTGGTGTTCTGTCCCCGGAAATGTCCCCATTTTACAGTTTGTTCAAAACAACCCACAAAATAGAACCAATCGTGTAGTGATTATTTTCACCAACAGATGGCGCTGCGAGCTACGGCGACTCTTCTTGGACGTGCGCGCCACTTCATGGTGCAGTGAATTGTAGCCTGTTAAAACCAGACCAAAAATCCTAATAAATCAAACTAAATCATAATAATTATTAATGTTAACAATAATATAAGGAACCCACAACAATTTAAAAAAACAAAAACATATTGTCCCCGTTTTTTAATTAACAGATAACACATGAGATTTCAGTGATATTTTGACCACTCAAATAGGAAATGTCCCAGGTTTCCATTTCAGAATCTGGTCACCTTACCCTATGATAACAGACCGGCGTGCATCTAATAAATTATTCAAGAACGTTGTGCAAGTTTACTGGCAATGGCACCACAAACTTTAGTTTAGTTGATCCGGATAAGTGCTTATTGTCACAGTTGTAAACCCGACAGCTTTCTTCTTCCATGAGGGGATCTGGCGTCACGACAGCTTTGTTTTCAGATGGACCGTTAAAGACACACACATCTCCCGGAAATCCTGCAGAATTCAACCACAGAAGACTTCAAAACTCCCAAAACTTCAAAGTGTTTCCCATTTTGTGTGCCTTATGCATCAGACATGTCTCAGGTAAAAGTAGGCAACTTTCAATAAAAGGCCCAACATATCAGCAATAGTTTGAGCTGTGTTGCCATGTGTCATCATGAGTAAGCAACGGATTAGACTAACACTCTAGACTAGAGCAAATGTGAGCGTCTCACAATAAACCCATGCAACATATCTACACCGGGTGCATTTTTGACATGACAACCGATTGAGGCTGTCTACACTGGATAAATCAAAGTAAACAATATTAACTGGAACATTTGGCTTGCACTCCCGTACTCTGAGCTAAATGTTTTTTCCCATGTAATGCATCAATCATGGTATGCATATCCTCTATAGGCCGAGTTGAAAAGAGAAACAGATTTTCTTTTCAGGGTCTAATTTTTATCTTTTTACGTCAAAATACAAAACTATAACCTTTATTTCATAAATTCAAAAACATTAATGTGGCCACAAGTCCCTCATGAACAAATAGACACAACATATTAACAACATAACGTTATAATAACATAGATCACTATTTTCCAGAGACACAAAATTAGATTCAATTAACCTCAAAACAGTTTTGACTCACTAAATCTCACAAATGTTGATATTCAGATGAAATGACAAAATTAAAAATAGCATAGCCATTCATCCAATGTGCTGAGATATGCTATGGACAGGAGAAAAAAATAAGGGGGGGGGGGGGGTCATCTTACCCTGGGGGTCATCTTACCCCAACCTACCCTACCAGTTTGCAATATCAAGAAGCATAACGAAATAACTGACACTGGAAGCCTTGCACAATCAAGTAAAAAATGGATGTGCCCGGTCTGATGTTAAAAATAATCTGATATATAAAGACTGTAATGATACAGCGCTAAGACAAAACAGATGCCCTTTGATATGCCTTGCCTAAGCTTCCTGTTTAAATAGAAAATAAATGTTACAGGAAAACTGCGCTCAACAAACTATTTCAAGCGGCCTTTTGCAATGATACTATTACAAACAGTAGCCTACAATAACTTCCAGATGAACTCTAAACTAAAGAGGGTAGTGACAAGAGAGAATTTGAAAGGCCTTGGATCTCATAAAGCCTAAAACCTACAGAAGTTCTGAACTGCTTGCTCTCCACCTCATACAGCTCACTTTACTAACCTCTGATCTATCTCATGTAAACACACACACAGTGCTGTACTATTGATTTATTCTCAGTTGGCTGCAGGCTGACATTATGACAGACAGCAGTGGTGCTGACAGAGAGCTGGGAGACGAGGACAAGGGACACATGCCGCCCCAGGAGAGAGTCCTCTGGTTGGGCTGAAGTGGGCCAGTGAGGGGTGGGGGTGTATCTCCACACACCCGCTGTCTCTCTCCACACACTGGGGGCTTATCAGCAGATAGCACACTGACGAATAACAAGCAACACACACACACACACACACACACACACACACACAAAGCAAGACTTTTTTTCCATACATTAAAACAAAAAGGGACTTTTTACCTTCATTACAACAACAGCAACACTGTAAAAGAGAAAGGATTCGATCTTTTGTTGATTTTTTTATTAAAATATGTTTTTTAAATGAAGTAGCCTATTAGAACATTTTACACAAGCTGAAAATATAACGTGTACAATTAATTACTCTAAACCAAGTCACAGAAAGTCAGATGGGCTGTGTATTTTCATATTATGCAGCGAATGACCCCAGGGAGGGAGAGCATGCTTTATAAAAGAGACCAGATCATATGGGAGCTGTTTCCATAGAAATACTGTTGCTGAACATAACACACACCCAGACACAAAACACCAAATCAACAGGTCACCACACATTTGACCTCCCACTTCCTTCTTGACAAAGAATGTAAAAACTAAAGCAGTAAGGATGTAAGAAAAGGAGTCACACACAGCCATTAGAGAAAAAAAGAATCCAGATGTCTGTAGTGACAGGAAGAAAAATGTAAGAACTCTAGTGATTGGATGGATTGTTGAGTCTGTGAAAAGCAGAGAGGCATAATTAAGAGAAACAATAATGACCTCACACAATGAAAAGGAATCACAATCAGTCCACAAGCTTAAGCAACTGGCAAACCCAGAGAATTGACTAATAAAAAGTGTGCAATATATTTTGGCTCAGAATGAATTCATTGCCCTTAATCGGAGCAAAAATCATTTAGACTCACTGGCATCCTCTATTTAAAGCAGAATTTCCATTTTTAACTTGAATGTGCAAGGCTTCCAGAGTCATCCGCTTCTATTTATTTTAAAGCCACAATATGTAATTTTTCACCGCTTGAGGTCGCTTATTCAAAACAAAAGGCATAGCTTGATGATGCCTCGATTTCGCAAGCTTTTATTACGCCACAGTCGCCGATTCCGCTTCTTCCGCTTATGCGTATGTGGGTTAACGCAGCGCTGTATTAACATATTAGATACATTATTTGAGTGTGTTGAAAGTAATGTTATAATTCTACTCTGTGCGTTCACTCGGCGGCTACTATGAGACACTTGTTGCACACTGCAGTAAGCTAGATCGATATTAGGCATGGTAAAACATGGTACTTGCGGTAAATCATGAAAACGAGATTTAAACAAGAAGGCTAAACATGTTGAGCTATATAACAATGATTAGTTTTCTGTCTATGAATGTATCCAAACAGTTGCTCACCTGTCTAATAAACACATACTATATTAAAGCATCTTTGGTGTTTCGAGGGTAACGCGGGTATGATGTCATTGATAGGCGACGCACGGACACGATCCGTGTCCTGATTAAAATTGCTTATTTCTCTGGATTTAAACATTCTTGGAAACATCTGGGATAATGTAAGTACACATGTCAACAAAATATATAACATTGTTCTAGTGGTTTTTGGATATTTTAATCCAAATATCGTACATATCGTGCCTTTAACTGTACAAAAAAAAAAACCTTATGCTGCTTGATGTTGCAAACTAGTATTTGTTATTTTATTTTAATAATCATAATAATAAATATACTGGTTTATAGCACAAATAGTTTTACAGTTTACTGCACCTTGTTATTCTTCTAGTTAATTTCCTATAGTAGCTAACTTGTAACACATTCAAATGAAATAGCATACTTCAGGTTTGAAAAACAAGGTAAATGAAATAATCATTAAATTTGACAGTAAGTAAATAAGATCTACACAAAATTATTTAAATTAAATACTTTTTGTGGATAATATTTACTCAATTCAAAAATAAATAAATAAAACAGCCAATGCTGATAATCTCAAAATGTTGATAATTATTCAGCCTGTCCAAATATATCAGTCTGACACATATTATATTATATTATAAGATTACAAGTTATACATAATTATACATGTACATAATTATTTAAAATAATAGGCCTGTCTAGACATAACTAATAAATCTCTGCACACTGACGAAACATTTACAATTGCAACTAACTTCTAAAACGAATACAATTCAGGCATAACAAAACATATGTACAAAACTTCCTGTTCAATAGGAAATGAGCCAACGCAGGACAGAAAGTGTTTTTTACAGGGTCTTCAAAACAGAATTTCTATATTCTTTAATATTATGCTTTTTATAAACACTTTTGTGTGTCTGAACATCTTTATTAGTTGGTTTCCTGTTTACGTAGCATAGTTATATCAAAGCTGTTAAGAGAACCTCGAACTGGGGTTCGCAAATAAATAATGAACTAATTTAAAAATAAAACATATATATATATATATATATATATATATATATATATATATATATATATATATATATATATATATATATAAAAAATAATATTTTGTTTGTTTTCCTGCATGTCATGGGGCCATTAACCAACATCAGAGAACCATGAACATGCTGTGCTGTTAAATTATTGAAATACTAACTTTAAATTTAATTTAAGGGGGTACTTCAAGTAAATATTTTATGTCAAAGGGGTTCGGCTGACAAAAAAAGTTTGGGAATTCCGGAGTCAAAAGACAGATTTCAAAAATCAGAAGTGATGTCTGATATGAAATAGCCATTGCAAATAGGGGTGTAACGATACACTCGTGTCACGATTCGATATAGATCGCGATACTGAACTCATGACATGATATGTATCACGATATTTTAAGTCAAAATAAAGAGTTTTATTTTATTTTTACTATTTTATTATTATTAAAATAATGTTACTATTATTATTGTATTATTATCAGGACCCACAAATATCCTCCCATTGCATCATTATACATTATATTCAACATTATATATAGTTGTTTAATGTAGTGTCACTGAAACTCCGTAAACGTACATTTTTTTTCCCCCTCACGCATGACTTGCGCTTTCAATGCAGGCAGCATTCTCTCCCGGTGCTCGCTATGTCCCACCTCTCCCGCTATTAATGCACTGTACATAAAAGAATAAACGATCTAAAATGCTTTGAATAATCATACTACTAAAACTAAATGTGATCTGGTGATTTAAATGATGTTCGCGCTTTGACTCTGAGGAGTGCCGTTCCGGCAGCGCGTGCGCTTCAGATGATCAATGCGCAATCAGTCATAGTTCTAAATCACAAGAAAGCGTGTCAAAATGACTATTCCCAAACTGTAAATGGTTAGCTCATCCAAAAATTTGAATTCTGCATTTACTCACTCGTTGTTTTCGCGCGTCACGCAATCATTTGATCTGTTCATCATATAAAGCCACTGTGTCTCTTCAGAAGACTTGGATTTGGAGTAGTCCACTCGAATTGTTATTTTTGCACTCAAAAAAATGATTCTAGCTATTTGCTCAGTTTATTAAAATAAAATAAGATAAAACAACACAAATCTTTAGTTTTTTACTTAACTGCCATTTGCACTCAATTTTATTATGTTAAATGAAATGTGTAAAATGTTAACCTAAACCATTTGTGTTGGGACTACATGAATCATTTCTGTTGCGCTGACTGAACTGGGCAGTGTATTTCTAGTTCCCAGCATGCTTTGCATAGGGATGTTTTACTTGATCATTACTTGCATGCTACAAAAGTTACACTTCACTTAGCATGTGAACAAGTTTTGTGTTGGTTATTAGTTTTTACAGAAATAACATGTATGTTTGTGTATGGAAGCTACTCACAACCTAAGCACAAGCTCACCTCTTCACCACAATGGTAACCAAAAAAAAAAAAAATAAAAAAAAAAAAAATCTTTATTAGGCATGGCAAAACTTTATCTAGTTGGAATGTCACATTTTTTAGTCTTGACTAAATTAATTTAAATTCATACAACAAGATTACAAAAAATCATTTCAAACAAATTAGATTTTGTTGGAAAAATGTAATTCAATTTCATGGAAAAGTTTTTCTTAATTTAATTAAGTTCGTTCAACAGCGTTTTTTTTTTGAGTGTACGATGCCTTTATGATATTATTTGGATCTTTTAAGTTTGAGAGGAATGGACTTTAAATGGAGGGACAGAAATCTCACAGGTTTCTTAAAGAATATCTTCATTTGTGTTTGGAAGTTAAACGAAACGACATGAGGGTGAGTACATTTTTGGGTGAATTATACCTTATAAATACAGCAAGTTGAGCGTTTGATAAAACAACTCTATATCACGAATCATATCGTTTACATCAACGATACATATCGTCGCATTTGTATATCGTGATATATCGATTAACGATATATTGTTACACCCCTAATTGCAAAACATCATGAGATCTTGAATCAATAAATACATTGTACGAGGTGTGCTGTAGTCTTTATAAATTGGCTCTGTGGTCACTCTTTCTAAAGATAGAACAAGTTGGAGGGGGAAAGAGAGAAAAAGCAGAGGTGATAAAGAGAAACACCAACAGGGCAAGACCTGCAAGCCTCTGCCCCTCTCTCTCTCTCTCTCTCTCTCTCTCTCTCCTGTTTTTGGAGTGGAATAAAGCAGGCAAGCGTTCATCATATTCCCTAGATCAGAGCACTTTAGGATATTCAGTCTGGGCACCTTCAAGTGTGTGCGTGCATGTCTGTGCATGTGTATTTCTATTCATACTTGATTGAAACCAAGTTACCCACAAGTCAACTAATCCACCAAGTACCTTCAGAACAGGGCACTCCATTAACAAGAGTTTTTAATAACAGCAAGTACATGGCTAAAAAAAACACTCAGAAGAAACAGCCTTTACATCAAGCTGGAAATCGAAGAGGGAAATCGGAAAGCGTTACTGTGCTCCGCTGCTCTAGTTTCTGTAATTACAGGTTTCTAGCGGTAATTATCGCAAAGCCCTTTAGACTAATGAAAGCTTTACTGCATCATTAAAGGACTGAAGGGTATATATTGCTGTGACTACACCCTTTGACCTAATATATGGCTGGTGATGATGTCACAGGTGGAGTTCAGGCCCTGCATATGTTTTCTCGATGTGGAGATTGGTCAGTTTAAGACCGTTTAAAGGTCCAATGGCAAGATGAAGGCAGTCTTACATGTCCCCTCCAGCTCTCTAAACACATTTATGTCACAAACACACATCATGCGACAAGATTTCATTAGGGTAGAGATAGAACAGAATGCAGGTATCGTGTGTTGATTTTGTTTTTTCAACAACAATAAGCCATCTTAAAAAATTGCAAAGCTTATGGCTGACGCTAAAAAAACCACAACAAAGGATCTGCTGTAACACTCTTTGTAAGGCTATACCATCAGCAAGGCAAGCAAAAGATATCAAGATTTAAAATAAAAAAGGGGAAAAACAACTATTCAACTGCACAAATCGACTAGTCTGTTGTTAGTCAACCATTGTGACCCATAAATAATAACCAAGCGGCAACCTCCCGCTGTCTCTCTTGAAGCCAACACGGAAGTGACTTAAACTTCAATTCACTGACTGGCCGCTAGAGACAGGCTCCAAAAGGGAGTCAAATCTGTATCTCCCCCATGTTAAAATGCCCAACTTTACAGCAGAAAAAAAAAATGTTTACAGTCTGATACAAAAAGTGTTTTTGGTCTATTTAGCTAATTTTGCCCTTCATGATAACTGTGAGGGGGGTGAATTTCCGTTTTTCGTTCCGTGAACTCATCCGTTTAAATTATATTAAGCCTTAAAGTTCTGCATAATTAAGGGCGTGGCCACTCGAGTGACAGGTGGATTGCCACTATGGTCGAGCTATGTGGGTGTGGTTTCAGCAACCAGTCACCTCAGCTCCACCCACGTCCCGCCTCTTTGCCCATTTTCAGTTATCCAGGAGTGACGCGCTGCCAAGACGGCAACGGCCGACTTTAGGCTTCAAAAATGCTCTTCAGAAACCTACGGGTGATGTCCCATGCACTACATCCATATTTTTTTACAGTCTATGCTAATAACAAATATCAAATGAATAGTGCACTCCAATGCTGTATCTTAGGCTCTCTTGGCTTCAATCTACAGTAACTTTCCGAAGTAACACAGAATTATTACTAACTGGATTATAAACAAGCCAAAGAGCCAGACAGCCTGTCTGTTTGGAGAAGTTAGAATCCTCTGCTCTTGAATTAGGCTGTGTACAAAAGGCTATTTCCAGCCAGATCAGAGCCCTTTTACATAAGGATGTCTGAGTGACCAACAGAAAAGGCAAACTCTGAAGACATCCTGCTTTGACGCACATTGAACTCAATAAGTCTCTCTCTGTCTATAACTGACTCTGAGGACCATTTAAAATGGTTTGTGGTTCACTTTTCGAGAACAGAACAGCATCATAAACATAGATCATTTACTGTATAACACACACAATGATTTTCACTTCACAGGTTGCTAACTCTTACAGTGAGGAAAATAACTACTCAATCAGCATTAGTGTGTACTCGCCTCTCCTTCTCTGTAATTAGGTTCTGGGATAAGTGGGTGTGTAAATACAGTTATAAATGGTAGAATGTTGAATTAGATACTGAGCAAATTAAGACAATGGCTGCATCCAAATTCACACTTATACTAAGAACTAAAATTATATACTGCACTGGATACTTTTGAGAATGGGACATTCTACTACATTATAAAATAACATCATTAAACAACTGATATGGATAGTTTTGGCTTCTAGCTAAATTCATTACCTTAAAAATAATTACCTTAAAATTCAGTATTTAACTTTTTTTAAAACTGTGACAACTTCGGCCTCATGCTTCTTGACACTTTTTATTACCTGAAAAGTCTAAAAATAACTAAGTAAACAGTTTTTACTCTTTAGGATGTACAGCATGTGAATTGGGGTACGGTGCATGATATGATTATCCAGGAAGTGCATTTGATGTTATACTGTATCTGCAGTATAAACTGAAATTAATCCAAATTAAAAAGTAAAAAAAAATAAATATATAAAAATAAAATTTAAAAAAAATTATATATATACACTCACCTAAAGGATTATTAGGAACACCATACTAATACTGTGTTTGACCCCCTTTCGCCTTCAGAACTGCCTTAATTCTATGTGGCATTGATTCAACAAGGTGCTGAAAGCATTCTTTAGAAATGTTGGCCCATATTGATAGGATAGCATCTTGCAGTTGATGGAGATTTGTGGGATGCACATCCAGGGCACGAAGCTCCCGTTCCACCACATCCCAAAGATGCTCTATTGGGTTGAGATCTGGTGACTGTGGGGGCCATTTTAGTACAGTGAACTCATTGTCATGTTCAAGCTTTGTGACATGGTGCATTATCCTGCTGGAAGTAGCCATCAGAGGATGGGTACATGGTGGTCATAAAGGGATGGACATGGTCAGAAACAATGCTCAGGTAGGCCGTGGCATTTAAACGATGCCCAATTGGCACTAAGGGGCCTAAAGTGTGCCAAGAAAACATCCCCCACACCATTACACCACCACCACCAGCCTGCACAGTGGTAACAAGGCATGATGGATCCATGTTCTCATTCTGTTTACGCCAAATTCTGACTCTACCATCTGAATGTCTCAACAGAAATCGAGACTCATCAGACCAGGCAACATTTTTCCAGCCTTCAACTGTCCAATTTTGGTGAGCTCGTGCAAATTGTAGCCTCTTTTTCCTATTTGTAGTGGAGATGAGTGGTACCCGGTGGGGTCTTCTGCTGTTGTAGCCCATCCGCCTCAAGGTTGTGCGTGTTGTGGCTTCACAAATGCTTTGCTGCATACCTCGGTTGTAACGAGTGGTTATTTCAGTCAAAGTTGCTCTTCTATCAGCTTGAATCAGTCGGCCCATTCTCCTCTGACCTCTAGCATCAACATCTCAACATCAACAAATCAAGTGTTTTTGCAAAAGCAAATTCATGTCAAAACATGACAAATCATGAGATATAATTAATTAAAATTGGAAAACATAAGGTTTGGCCCTATTCATGATTACCAAATACCTGCCGGTAAAATGTGGCATTATTATTCAGCTGAATGATTCATCTTCATTTCTATACAGAATCTGAGAAAACTGTGTTTAAAGGGAGTGTATTGACCTCAGAACTGTCAACAACTGAGAATCTTTTGAGACAAATGCAGAGAACTGACTCCCTGTTACTCTACATTAATTTACAGTTCAAAAGAGAAGTCTCTTATGCTCACCAAGGCTGCATTTATTTGATCCTGAATGCAATAAAAACAGAAATATTACAACAATTTAAAATAACTGTTTTATTTTTTATATGTAAAAGTCTTTACTTTTGATCAATTTAATGTATCCTTGCTGAACAAAAACATTAATTTATTGAAAAAATTAAAATCTTACTGACCCCAAACTTTTGAACGGTAGTGTAGATTGTGTACATATTGTGTTTTGCGTGTGTGTGTGTTTTTTTTTTTTGTGCAAATCTTTAACAGACATGCAAAGTTTCTTTTTTAAATATTCTGACTGTGACATATAGGACATGCCTGAACCTGTTCTCTCCCCTATACACAAAAACACACATGCATGCAGAAACACGCAGAACACACACACACTTTCACACAGGTGCAATCAGGAGGGGGGGGAGGGTGTGCTTGACAGCAGCTAGCAGGTGAGGAACTGAAGTATTCAAATAAGGTCTGAGAGTGAGGAAGGAAGGAGATAAGAGAACTCAACACAAAGCAAATATAGAGCCAATATAGAGAGCGGCTCAACATCCTGACACAGTTCATCATTGTGCAGCACGCGCGCACACACAAAGACTGCTCCAAAGCTGAGGTCACGGGACTGCTGTGACCTTTCCTGCCTTCTTAAAACATCAGAGAGTCACAACATACACACACACTTCCTGCAGTTTCGCCTGTCACTGGCATTTCCTTCGGTCATGACTCACGGCTCGGCAGTCTCCATTATGCGGCATCAACCCAATGATTCCAGAAACTGCAATTATGCCTCTCCTTCTCCTCCTAAGCCTGTCAGAATATCCTTCATCCCCTCTTTTTTTCCACTTATTTGCCTTTCCCTTCTTGTACACATATGAAATTTGCTGATTCATTCCAAAGTGAACGAACTGGTAGCAAACATGAGTTTGGACAAACTCTATTACTCACATACTCACAGTGTTCAGATGTACACAATTAGATGGACTCATTCATTTAACCTAAAGTCCAAATAAGACATTTATTTTGCAATTTCATGTGTGACATCACATGTTAAATAGTGCAGTTGTATGTAGCAAAGTGCAACACACTGTGTGAGTGTTAATGAGAGGAAGGAGGAAAAACCCTCAACGCCATCCTTGTGTTCCTGGCCAAAGCCACAGCTGTCCCTCTCTATACCTCCCTCCCTCCAACTCTTTCACAGACCGTCTGTTAGCCTCCATCAATGATTGTCTGTTTACTTCTCCCTTGATTTTTGCATCTTCTTTTTTTTTTTACTTCATTTAACACTGCCATTAGTTCTTGATTTCAAAGCGACTCCACATCATGTGATGATGTCTCAGTCATTAGTCAATCATTAGTCAATCATTCCCTAAAAACATACACTTGCTGAGCTTGAAAAATGATGTTCTTCCCTCATGCTTCACCCTCCCAGTCTGTATTTTTGTTTTCTCCTCCCTTTTTATTATCCGCAGCAATTTTCCTTAATACCAAGCCACATCTGTAGCATTGTTCCTAAAGCTTTTCTGTCTAGTCTTTTTTTTTTTAAATACTACACACTCCATATCCAGGGAAACCAAACACTTGCTTTGCAGAAAGTGAGATTATAATGACTTGATTGCTTCTCTCTATGGCAGTATGCCACGTCGGCTTCTTCCACGGCAAAATTGGTATCTGGCTCCTGACAATTTAAGTAGTTTTAAATTAAAGGATTAAGACTCTCAAGGGACTGCCACGTCACGCATTATTGTTTACTAAAAAGCTAGGAAAGTTGGCAAAGCGGATTTAACATGCTGACATGGGTTTGGCTAACGTGAGGAAGCAAGTGGGGATGTTTGTTTCTGGCTGTGTGGTTATAGTTTGGGGGAGGGGACATGAGAAATGTGCCAAACCACATGTTCATCTCTTTTGTTAAATTGCTGGAGGTTCCCTCCCAAGACAGGTTTATGATCAGTCTCAACACTCAATTTTGTCTTCATGTAAAAGAAGCCTTTACAACCAGTAGGCCTATTTAAATTAAACTTTAGTGCATAGTTGTCCTTTTATTACACTGAAGAAGAGCATAGCCAACAAAAAACGTTTCTGTCTCAGAAGGTTGTGGGAGCTGAGGAGCCATCAAATTTGAAAAATTGAACAGAACAGAAAAGAAAAGAAAACTGTAAATATTCAGGTGCCTGGACAATTGTTCCTCATGGTTAAATTGTACCCGTTTAACAACACCTGAGTGAATTATTTTTGTGAAATTATATTTTGTAAGTATCTACGTCACAGGTCAGAGCATCACATGACATTATATAGTATGTGCAGGAATGTATTCATTCGTCGAATTCTAAAAGTATGGGAATTTTGATCTAATTAAAATCTCTGTGGATGTACTACGTTATCTAAACATCATTCGACTTCTGTTTTATGAATACTGCCTAAAGTACTGATTTATGCATAGTATGTAGGCTTATTGTAGCAAAGTAGGCCTACGCATTTTTTTTGTATGCGGGGAAACGCTTCTCGACACCTACTGGTGTAACGATGTAGCTTGCAGAACGGGTCACTAAATGAATCTTTAGTAAACGGAAACAAATTTATAATGAATCAGAATGAAGAGACAGTACCCCTGAGACGGTATATAGTCAATCTCATCATCACTCACGTCTTGATACGCTTTATAGTTTAAATTGCGCGCCATATAAAATCTTTAACTATTACTAGTTTCATCAGGTTAACCTCCTCACCGACATTTTCGAACGCGACGTATACGTGACGTCACCGTGCGTTACGGGATAACGCGCTAGTAGATAAAGTCAAAACACACGTGTAGTAACTAATGCGCTCTCCCTTTAACGCTTTAAATCTCTTGAAGTAGAAGAATGTGGGTCAACTGCAGACTGACGCTTAAACACATACTTACATATGCCCATTTGCTCGTAATGATGTTACGGTGGCTGCGTAGGATAACTTCACCGCTGCCGTTACAAAGCGCACTTATTATCTAGGAGTAATAGGTTCTTGACCTGTTGGTGACTTTATCATGGCTTTATATAAACTAGCCCCCTATACAGTCCCAAAATATTAATAAATCTAGACTAGCTTACTTTTATTTAGTAAAGCTTCCACAAAGAGTCTTACCTCACAGTCGTAGAGATCCGTTAGCTGGTCAATAATCCACTCTTCCAAATTAAGTCTCTTTCTCAGTTCTTTCCGGTCGTATTTCACTGTGACCCGTCCTTGCTTGCGGACCGGGGTCTCGGCTTCTTCGGTTGAACCGGGGGGCGTCTGGAAGTAAACGCGAGCTGGTTGGCTCGATTCTGGACTTGTTACCGCCGCCATAGTCCGCAAATATGCCGTGAATAACCGACTGGTAGAGTAGATCGGGGTTTTTTCCCCGTGTTTGTTGAGCAGTGTGTGATTTAAAAGGCCACTAATAGAGGTATTATTTATTTCTCCTCGCAGAAGTCAATGGCATTTGTCAACTACTTGATAATATTTCTAAAGTCATATAAAGTAACTATATTTGATTGTTTCGCTTGGTCTTGTACCAATCTATAAAGCCGCTAAGCACTTACAGGACTGCAAACCGCGTGTATCCCTTTGCTTTAAGAAAGTAAGCCACAAACGCTCAAATCACTTAAAACTCCAGCGTCTTCCTCGTGGCCTACTGTTTCCCTTTAAATAAAAATGGAAGCCGTTTGCAATGATTTATCCGTGCATTTGAAGAGAAACGGCAGCGTTTCTTTCTCTTATTCAAAGCAATAAAAACGAAAACAAACAGTGCAGTGTCCCCTTTCTTTTTGTCCTTCCTTTCCCCCTCCTCTCTTTTCCTACTCTGACTGCTTCCCTCACCCGAGTGATGTGTGTGTAACCCCCTCTGAGCCACGGCTGTCCTTTCTCTCTCTCCCTCCCTCTCTGTCAGCCTCACTCTTCCTGCCTCTATCGCTGACTAATACGTTTACCAACCCTCACTTCAGGCTAAATACAACCAGATAATCCTGTTATTTCAAGTGAGTTGCTAAAATAAGTGTGGAATAAAAATACAAAAGGTTTCTTTCATAGTGGCATCTACATGTGACACTTTTGAACTCTGTTAAGATATTGTCTTTTTGATTTTGTGTCTAGGCTACTCATCAGCAGGCTAATTTTTTATTTTATAGATCAGGAAATTAGTGTATGAAAGGGAATAACAATATTTTTTCCTCACACACCAGGCCTGTTTCAGCAGGAACTAGCTATAACTAACCAAACCAGAACTTTTTATTTGTGAGTTAAAGTCACCATGAAATCAAAACAAATCTTAATTTTAATTGGAATATTGCAGTATTATTTATAAATGATTTATTTATATTTATCATTATTTATTTTAAAATCCATGTGCCGTCATAATCTTTAATTAACTTCCCCTCCGACATCTCTTCTCTGGTGACGTGTTTACTAGTGTGAGGACGGGACAAACTGTCACTTACATGAGATTGCAGCAATAGCAAACCACAATGATCGAAATAATAGAGTGCAACAGTGCCCGCCCACTGGTTCCAGAAGTATTTTTTTCCACTCTTTTCTCACATAGGGATTTCAAAAAAATCTTTGTTAAAGCGTTATAAGCCCTGAACCAAGCCAACCAGCTATGAGGTCATAATGCATAACATTACAAACTTTCATTTGAAACAAAAAAGTATTTGAAAATCTGACAAAAATACAAGACTGTGTACTTAACGGCTGTAGTGAGGGAAAGAACTACAATCCCATGAGGCATTGCAAACAGCATAATCAAATTAAAAACTATGGAGAAATATAAAACTACACATTTAAAATGCTGATTATATATAAACAATATATTTGTTTATATATAATCAGACTGACTTGATTATGTCATTTGTAGGGCTTCATGGGAATGGGCGGAGCTAAAATTCTGCTGTTAAACACAATTATTTTAAGTTGAAATAATGTGGGCTAACGTCTTCAACAGAAGCAAATTCTATCAATTAACAAACTCGTAGTTCACGGTAAAGGTTTACAAGTTATCGTTAAAAATCAATTTCCCTATTGAGAAATTTTTACTTCAGGAACCCGACTGTTGCACTCTATTCCCGATGGACAAAATCAAGTCCCAGCCCGTTTCACATGGATATGTCACAATAGGAATGAAAAGACTATCGCAATTTCCATTTCATGCCGACTTTAAAGGTAGCCTACACACAAACAATTTACTAATTAAAAACGTTTTACACAAAAAAAATGTATGTGTTTAAATTGCTTTCAGAATGTTTTTTATCCAACTGATTAACGATAAAAACATTAACAGCCAATCAGAATCCACCTGGCTTTAAAGAGCTCAAGCATTCAAAGTAGCATTCAAAGCATAATTGCAGAGCACGCTCATAATAAACAGAACATTATCGTCCGTTGGTGTGGATAGTTTATAGTCATCGCTCTTGGTGTGACCGTGCTTCAGACATATCAAGCTTTCAGAAAAAGCTGTTTTATTATATGTGGAGCGGGTCGCCCCCTCATGGGTTATGCCATATTGACTTCACATGACCAGCCATGTCAAGCTATTGACTGAGTTACTAATAATGAACCAGCAACAATGTGCGACAATTGTGATTGAATGTCTATTATTTGAATGTCTGGTATGACATGGAGAAAAACATAAACAAAAAGGAAGAAGCAGCTTCCTTTCCGCTGCTTCTTCTTCACTGTGAAGAAGCAGCGTTAGTAAAAGGCATCCATTCCACCACACTGGTACTATTGGGACAAATAAGAGTAAGTTATTTGTTACACAGTCACTCAGTTCAAAATAACATACTAGCATATAACCTTTTACACCAAGAGCTATAACTATAAAGATATTTTTTTTCTGTTTATTCTAAGCGTGCACTCCTGTTATGTTGAGCTCTTTTAAGTATTATGGATTCTGATTGGCTGTCAATGCTTTATCGTTCATCAGCTGGGAAAAAATCCTTCTGAAAGTGATTCCAACAATACTGTTTCTCTGTGCCATTATTGTTATAGTTGTGGTGTGGACTCAACTATTCTTTTATATTTTTGAAACGTTTTTAGAACTATATCTTTATCGTTATCATAGCTATCATCCTTGGTGTGAACGGGCCTTTACTATTATTTAGCCTATACTATGGGGCTGTTGAATGCTTAAATCTGATTGGTTGATTAACGTTGTAAGGTATGCAATTATTTGCAGGGAATCACACGGCTAAAGTAGTTCCAGGCAGGTCTTGACTGCATTACAGTTCCATATCACTTTGCCAAATGATTTTAGTTATTTCAAAGGTCCTTACAGTCGACAACAGCAAAAGAACCAAAACCCACAACGACACTGACCAAGCAAATAAATATAGTAATCAATAGGATAAAAACAACAAATTATTTCCAAATTATTTTATTTTTTTGCCACAAAATGATGTTTTATTATTTACGGAAAGCACACATACAGTACGGACACACACTCGCATAGAAACATATTGTCAGCGCTGCTCTGACAACTTTATCAGTAAAATAGCTAAGCAACTTAAAAGCTACATGACATTTCTCACTAGCGAGGTAATAATGTTGATGTTCTTGAAGCAGATAAATTTACAGTAGAGACGCTGCTGCTGAACACTGTTGAGAGACGCACAGACTCAGGTAATTCACACACGCTTAATCAATCTCTCTCTCTCTCTAATAACTGCATTAGTCAATGGCTCAAGCTTCCGTTACTAGCTCTACAATGACGTTTTGGAATTAGCAACAAAGGCATGGGATGAGATGCGTAAGAAATTAACCCTGCATACAAGAGCGTTTTAAGGACAAAAAAGTCAAATGTCTTCAAATACAACATCTGAACAATGTCTTGAGGCGTGGTAACCATAGTATAAGTGGAATAATTGACTCCAGTCCATTGAATTATTCAAAAATAATCACACCCGCTTTGTGTCGTGGATGCATTACCACCTCGGGTGTGCATTATTTCCTAATAATTCAACGGCCTGTCGTCAATTATTCCTTACATATACAACTGACAGAAAGACAGTATGCCAGTAGACATTTTAGATTCAGCCGAAACTTACTGAGTTAAAAAAAACTAACAAACAAACAAAAAAACATTAAGTGGAATGTTGTTAGAATGCTGTAGGTTGATTATAGAGGCCACAGCACATTCCGACCTCTAACTGTGATGTTTTACAAGTGGCATGAAGACAATGAATTATTCAAAATGCTGTGTCTGGATCTTACAGTCCAGTAAACCCACTGCATGCTGTGACACAGTTTTTCTCATGCATCCATACACTCAGACATATGTACAAATATTTGAATATGTAAGACATTATTGCTGATTATTGATTTTCTGTTGAATTGTACGCTATAGTGTGCTAATAAATCTAGAGTAGATTTGTGTGTGTAGTCTTGCAACCCTGCTATGGTCTCTAAGTAGCATTTTATGATCCCTAAGTGTGCAAGGGTTAAGTGGGTAAATCTGCATGTGCTGCATTCATGACTTGATTCTTGTGTGAACTTGTAATAATCTCTTAAGAATGGTTACTACCGGATATACTCAAACAGCTAAAAAAAACACAATAAATCATGTCAGATTTGCCTCATGAAATAAAACACTTGTCATTTAACTCACGCATTGTGATGTGTTGTGTACAATGAATATAGTTTTGTTATAAAAGGTCAAATTATTGTGTGAGCTTGGACGAAAAGGAAAGCCTTTTCTTTTGTCTCCCCCAGTCACCCAGGCAAAAGCTCAATGTGAGAGTTCAGGTACATTGAGAGTCCTGAGTAATCAAGAAAATGAGAAATGAATGTGTTATATTTGTGCTTCCGCCAGAAATCTGAATTCATTTGATGCAGACCTGTACAGATTTACAGAACATATTCTCAAAATATTATTCATGAAAATAAACAATGAAGTTTGCTACATCTGTCTTTGTCAAACCCCTCCTTAATAGCATTTCTCTGAAAACACACATGATTCATGGCCTTCATGGCTGACCCAGGATAAAATGACAACCTCAAATAAATTCTCACCAATACATATCGAATTACGCAACCAGCACAGAGAAAGATAGTACTACTTGTGTGAATTATCAACCAAGACATTAATCTCAGTTGTGCTGCTGCTGCCACCTGGCTGAAGTAAAAGATGGCATCACAACAAACAACAGATAGAGAAAGTGAATTGGCAGCAGAGTGTTTGGCAAACTGAAAATGACCTATATTAGGGGTATAACAACAGAGAGCCAGTGAAATAGGGATCTGGGAAGGAATAGAGCGATGAGGATGCCTGCAGTGGGTGGGGAGAGGAAACAAAAGCGCCATTTTGATGAGAGATTAGTTTAATTAGTCCACAGCTGTGGCCATTGAGAGAAACTGAAGGAATGATGAGGAAACCGATGCATTAATAACACAGCTGCTGTGTTAAGCATATGTGTAAAAATTCAGGCTCTAACACAGTGGTTTTCAACCTTTTTGTCTCCAAGGACCCCATTGTCCGCAACAATATTTGAATGCCGACATTTACTGAACAAGAACTACTCAAATTTCCTACTTAATAATTTTGATAATTAATTTTCAGGGTTCCCACTCATCCTAGAAAACCTTGAAAACCTGGAAAACCTGGAAAATTGATGACAAATTTTCCAGTCCTGGAAAACACATGGGAAATTAAAGAAAATGTAAAATGTCCTGGAAAATCTTGTTGTTCTGGAAAATTTGTTTTTTCTTTAGCCAAGAAGAAAGAGTTTATCACTGACCCAAAACAATTATCATTAGTTGCAGAAAGCGCAGTGTTCAGGAATGCTGAGTTTTGACACGTGAGAGTAGTATTTTCAATGATGATGTTTAGTCTTGTGTTGCCACTTGCAGCATTTAGCTAATGTTATTAACTGCTCAAATGTATGCAGTGAATGTTAACTGGTAAGCAGCTACCTAATTCAGTAACTTGCTAACTAATAATTTCGATGCGATATGGTCAATAAGATATTCATTGTGCAGTGTAGTCAGCTTCATTGATTATAACAGGAGTTTTCACAACAGTGCAGAACTCTGTGAGCTTGCGCTGAAGTGATTATAAAGGGAACACTCTTTGTTTGTTGTCTGTATATAACCCATTCGCAATTTGAAAAAAGTTTTATTTTTCATGCTGCTAAGTATACACACTGCAAAGGTTTAGGAATGACTAACTTTTTTAAATGCAGGATTGAATCCAAAATTGTATTGATTGACATGGTGATAACCAGCATGGGACAGGACAAAAAGTTCTGATGTCAAATACAAACCCGATTCCAAAAAAGTTAGGACACTGTACAAATTGTGAATAAACAATAAACATCATTGCAAAAAACAATGCAATGATGTGGAAGTTTCAAATTTCAATATTTTATTCAGAATACAACATAGATGACATATCAAATGTTTAAACTGAGAAAATGTATCATTTTAAGGGAAAAATAAGTTGATTTTAAATTTCATGGCATCAACACATCTCAAAAAAGTTGGGACAAGGCCATGTTTACCACTGTGTGGCATCCCCTCTTCTTTTTATAACAGTCTGCAAACGTCTGGGGCCTGAGGAGACAAGTTGCTCAAGTTTAGGAATAGGAATGTTGTCCCATTCTTGTCTAATACAGGCTTCTAGTTGCTCAACTGTCAACTGCATCTTCCTCTTTATGATGCGGCAAATGTTTTCTATGGGTGAAAGATCTGGACTGCAGCCATGATGTTGTAATTGATGCAGTATGCGGTCTGGCATTGTCATGTTGGAAAATGCAAGGTCTTCCCTGAAAGAGACGACATCTGGATGGGAGCATATGTTGTTCTAGAACTTGGATATACCTTTCAGCATTGATGGTGCCTTTCCAGATGTGTAAGCTGCCCATGCCACACGCACTCATACAACCCCATACCATCAGAGATGCAGGCTTCTGAACGGAGCGCTGATAACAACTTGGGTTGTCCTTGTCCTCTTTAGTCCGGATGACATGGCGTCCCAGTTTTCCAAAAAGAACTTCAAATTTTGATTCGTCTGACCACAGAACAGTTTTCCACTTTGCCACAGTCCATTTTAAATGAGCCTTGGCCCAGAGAACACGCCTGCGCTTCTGGAGCATGTTTAGATATGGCTTCTTTTTTGATCTATAGAGTTTTAGCCGGCAACGGCGAATGGCACGGTGGATTGTGTTCACCGACAATGTTTTCTGGAAGTATTCCTGAGCCCATGTTGTGATTTCCATTACAGTAGCATTCCTGTATGTGATGCAGTGCCGTCTAAGGGCCCGAAGATCACAGGCATCCAGTATGGTTTTCCGGCCTTGACCCTTACGCACAGAGATTGTTCCAGATTCTCTGAATTTTTGGATGATATTATGCACTGTAGATGATGATAACTTCAAACTCTTTGCAATTTTTCTCTGAGAAACTCCTTTCTGATATTGCTCCACTATTTTTCGCCGCAGCATTGGGGGAATTGGTGATCCTCTGCTCATCTTGACTTCTGAGAGACACTGCCACTCTGAGAGGCTCTTTTTATACCCAATCATGTTGCCAATTGACCTAATAAGTTGCAAATTGGTCCTCCAGCTGTTCCTTATATGTACATTTAACTTTTCCGGCCACTTATTGCCACCTGTCCCAACTTTTTTGGAATATGTAGCTCTCATTAAATCCAAAATGAGCCAATATTTGGCATGACATTTCAAAATGTCTCACTTTCAACATTTGATATGTTATGTATATTCTATTGTGAATAAAATATAAGTTTATGAGATTTGTAAATTATTGCATTCCTTTTTTATTCACAATTTGTACAGTGTCCCAACTTTTTTGGAATCGGGTTTGTAGATGTGCATTAAGTGTAAATGCAGACTAATAGACATGTTCTATTACGTGTAATGGGTTTCTTTGTTGTTCATCAGCTTAATCTTTGAATAATATTTTTATTTTTTTTAAATAGTTAAACAAAACATTAAAATAATTATAATATTTTTTTGTATGATATTGACACTGGTAATGAGAACATTTGTCATAATGTAATGATTAAGAGCTCATATTAAAAACTGATTTTATAGTTAAGTCATGGCAATAAACTATGGAAGCTTGTTTCTGCCACTGAACTGCAACTTTTTATCTCACAATTCAAAAAAATGTTCTTGCAATTGCGAGTTTACATAAATTTGATGTGTTATAAAGTCAAAATTGCAAGATATAATTGTTATAGAGTCAGAATTGCGAGTTATAGTCAGAATTGCATGATATAAAGTCTGAATTGTGTTATAAAGTCAGAATTGCGTGATATAAAGTCAGAATTGCGTTATAAAGTCAGAATTGCGTGATATAAACTCACAATGGCGAGTTATAAAGTCAGAATTGCGTGATATAAATTTGCGATTCTGACCTTTTCTTCTTATTCTTACTTCTTTTCTCAGAATTGCGTGATATAAACTCACAATGGCGAGTTATAAAGTCAGAATTGCGTGATATAAAGTCAGAATTGTGTTATAAAGTCAGAATTGCGTGATATAAATTTGCGATTCTGACCTTTTCTTCTTATTCTTACTTCTTTTCTCAGAATTGTGAGATATAAACTCGCAATTGCGACTTATAAAGTCCAATTCTGAGGTAAAAAAGACTGACTTTTTTTCAGAATTGCGAGTATCTCACAATTGTGACTTTATATCTCGCAATTGCGGGTTTATATCACAATTATATAAACTCGCAATTGCGAGAAAAAGTCGCAATTTTTTTTTATTCTGTGGCAGAAACAAGCTTCCATAGTCATAATGTATGATTAAGAACTATAAAACAGTTTTTAATATGAGCTAAGTCATGGCAATAAACTGTACGCCTTTTAAAGACTTAGAGAGCAATATTTGCCGTGATCCTTGTCTTTAATTCCCGCCGTAGTAAAATTGAAAATGTCCTGGAAAAGTCCTGGAAAATGATCGCTGAAAAAGAGTGGGAACCCTGATTTTAGGACTTGAATGGAGCGAAAGAATCACACAATAAGATTGAATTTATATTCATGTGAAGCCAACAGCCAATTACTCCTCTATTACTGTTATAGATCTGTTTGTTATGTTTACTTGTTGTGTACTGGTAATCTGAATTGTTGACATTTCAGTTTTGACTAGACAACTACTGGAAGATGCTTAGGTAGAGTGGGGTAAGTTGAGCCACCCCCTGTATTTTAGAAAGAAAGTTATGTGACAATGATCCATTGTATCTAAGTGTCTGTGATTTTTTTTAATTTATTTTTTGCATGTCAATTTTACATTTCCTGTGTTTAGTCCTTAGTTCATTTGTTTTCTGCTGTGTTTGATTTGAGTTTCACCTGTGTCCTCATTCAGGCCTGTGTATATTCAGCCCTGTGTTTTTCAATGTTGTCTGTTCTGGTCTATGTGGTTTTCTGTGCTGCTTCCTAGTGTTCCTAGTGTTTTGGTTTGTTTTCATTTATTAAAAAAACGTTTAACTCTCTCCTTGCCTGACTAACTGTGACATTTATTATGAAAAACAAATTAAGCCAGATACACAGACATATCATACATGTTAGTCACTTGCCAACATTTAAAATCATGTAAAGATTTTCATAGAGATTTAAGTGAGGCACTTGAAATGATGTTTAGCAGTTACTAGTTCTAGTACTAGTCATTCAGTTTTGTTTTAAGTCATCAATTAGTCATGTACTGATTAGAAAAAAAACTTCCATTAATGCCAACAACGGAAGATTGTTACCAGAAGAAATTATAATTTTGTGGATGATTCAAATAAATATATACAAAAAAAAAGATAAATAAATAAAATAATGTAGTCATATGTTGATTCTTGTTTTTTAACTATTAAACATGAGAAACAGAACAAATAATTATTCATCAAGTGCTTTGACAAAAAATATATATATTTATAGTATTGCATACATATATACATATATTTACAGTATTGCATATATACATATATTTACAGTATTGGAAATATATATACACAGTACATATACAAATATATTTACAGTATTTCACATATATACATATATTTACAGTATTTCATATATACATATTTACATATATTTACAGTATTGCATATATATACACAGTATATATATACATATATTTACAGTATTGCATATATATATATATATACACAGTACATATATACATATATTTACAGTATTTCACATATATACATATTTACATATATTTACAGTATTGCATATATATACACAGTACATATATACATATATTTACAGTATTGCATATATATACACAGTACATATATTTACAGTATTTCACATATATACATATATTTATATACATATATATATACAAGAACTGGGCTGGCTGTGACAGAGAACATGGCCACTATTTTTAAATTTTCTCCACATCTGTGACCTGAAACAAAAGCAAAAATCAGGTTTATTATTTAGTCATATTTTTGGTAACTTCCTCCCAACTGAATTTTGATTTTTTTTTTATGTTCGTTATTTTGCAATGCGGAATTAAGCTATTTTCAGTGAATGTGTCTGAACTTCCGATTCATTAGCCGCTATAGTAATTAACTGGAAGAATAACAAAATGCAGTAAATAATAAAATTATTTGCGCAGATAAACCAGTGTTTATAATTACGAAAATAAGTTAAAATAACAAATAGCAGTTTGCAGTATCAAGCAATGTAACAGTTTTATGTACAGCTACAAATAACTGGAAGCGAATGAGACTGGAAGACACATTCAAGTTACAAATGGCCCCTCGTATGTTAAGAATAAGGTGAAAATGTTTCTTATGTTCTAAACACATAGTATAATGACATGAGGGAAAAAAAAAACTTTTTTGCTGGGTAATATATTTTCAAATTATTTTTAGTTCAGTACCTTAAACCATTTATGTTGAAGAATCTTGTCCAAATCGAGTCGCTGCGTTGGCTCACGCTGAAGACAAGCGCAAATCAATTGGCAGAACTCTGTGCAGAAAGATAGGAGAGGCATTATTACCTTAAACTTCATAACTTATCTTAGGTTAGAAATCTGAAAAATGCAATGTTTTATTAATGTTCTATTGCCCTGTTATGTATCTTTGTTGTGATTAAAGATCTCACCTTGTGACAAGCCAGCTATGAACCAAAGGTTCTGATTTATCATGTTCAGGTCATGGCTGTCCGGAAATTTCCCGCATACCATTGAGAACAAGAGCACCCCTAGTGAATACACCGTTGCTGGCTCCCCGTGGTACCGGCCCTTTGATAAAAATTCAGGTGGGCAGTACAGTCGTGTGCCTGTAAGAAAGAGATTTTGTGTTATGGGTATTGCATTACCACAGCATTTTGCCTAGGTGTCCATTAGCATGCTAGAAATCATTAGGTGCTATTTGCTACTTCAATACATACCCATGAACGTAGTGTAGGCCGAGCTATGAAGGAGGTCGCCGCAGCCGAAGTCAATAAGTTTGACTTCTAAAGTCACTTTGTTAATTAAAAGGTTTTCTTGTTTTATGTCTCTGTGAAACACTCCACGTTGGCAGCTGATGTACGCGGCTTGTGTTGCTTGCCGCATTACAACCCTCGCTAACCTCTCGTTGATTCTGCCTCCATGGCGTTTCACAAAATCAAACAAGTCCTCACAGGGAACAGGCCGCTCCAGAACCATGGTGTAGTATTCACCCTGATCCTTCCAGTCCAGCAGCTGGATTATCTGGGGAACTCTGGGGCCTTTATTTGCACAGATTAAAAGAGCGACCTCCAATGGAACCGGTTCGGGAGAGCAGGGCTAAAAGTAATTTTGTATGATGGTTAGACGGAGGTGGTTTTCCAAATATTGAAAACAGTGACAAAGGGAATAAAACGTAGAAAGCACAGTCTACTTACAATGCTGATATATTCCAAATGCTCTGTTTTTTTGGCAATTTTCACTGCCACCTGATCAACAAAGGAAAGAAGAGGAATGTGTAAGAATTATGTACAATTAACGTGATGGTCAACAAACATGTAAAGGTTGCATGAACTGAAAAACATGTAGAGTATATTTAGTTCATTTGACAGTTTAAAGAGGTCTATTGTTCTATACTATAGTCCTATACTATAGGACTTGCAACACATATCAAAAGGATGAAGATAATAAATTACTATCTGAGTACTGTAAAAAAAAAAAAAAAAAGAAACCTCAAGGCCATCCTTCAGACGCCTTCCTTCGTATACGGCTCCAAATCCCCCTTGACCCAGCATATTGCCGACTTCATAGTAGGAAAAGATGTCTATAAAAGACGAATAAGGTTATTTGACATAATAAGTCAAGCAGTGACATCCTACAGAGTGACATGCTCCATCTAAAACCATCATATTATTTATCAACTGCCCAGTATAAGTATAAACCTTCAAAGTGCTAATTAATGATGGCTTCATACCTGAGCAAGGATGGAATAAGGACGTAGTGTGGGCTGGAGTTTGAAGGTCATCCTCACTCCAGTCAGACTTAATGCGGGCTGGAGTTTGAAGGTCGTCCTCACTCCAGTCACACTTAACGCGGGCTGGAGTTTGAAGGTCGTCCTCACTCCAGTCAGACTTAATGCGGGCTGGAGTTTGAAGGTCGTCCTCACTCCAGTCATACTTAATGCGGGCTGGAGCTTGAAGGGCATCCGCACTCCAGTCAGACTGAATGCGGACTGGAGCTTGCAGGGCATCCGCACTCCAGTCAGACTGAATGCGGACTGGAGCTTGCAGGGCCTCCGCACTCCAGTCAGACTGAATGCGGGCTGGAGCTTGAAGGGCGTCCGCACTCCAGTCAGACTGAATGCGGGCTGGAGCTTGCAGGGCGTCCGCACTCCAGTCAGACTGAATGCGGGCTGGAGCTTGCAGGGCGTCCGCACTCCAGTCAGACTCAATGCGGACTGGAGCTTGAAGGGCGTCCGCACTCCAGTCAGACTGAATGCGGGCTGGAGCTTGCAGGGCGTCCGCACTCCAGTCAGACTCAATGCGGACTGGAGCTTGAAGGGCATCCGCACTCCAGTCAGACTGAATGCGGGCTGGAGCTTGAAGGGCGTCCGCACTCCAGTCAGACTCAATGCGGACTGGCGCTTGCAGGGCGTCCGCACTCCAGTCAGACTCAATGCGGACTGGAGCTTGCAGGGCGTCCGCACTCCAGTCAGACTCAATGCGGGCTGGAGCTTGCAGGCTGTCCGCACTCCAGTCAGACTCAATGCGGACTGGAGCTTGAAGGGCGTCCGCACTCCAGTCAGACTGAATGCGGACTGGAGCTTGCAGGGCGTCCGCACTCCAGTCAGACTCAATGCGGACTGGAGCTTGAAGGGCGTCCGCACTCCAGTCAGACTGAATGCGGACTGGAGCTTGCAGGCTGTCCTCACTCCAGTCAGACTCAATGTGGACTGGAGCTTGCAGGGCGTTCGCACTCCAGTCAGACTCAATGCGGACTGGAGCTTGAAGGGCGTCCGCACTCCAGTCAGACTGAATGCGGACTGGAGCTTGCAGGGCGTTCGCACTCCAGTCAGACTGAATGCGGACTGGAGCTTGCAGGGCGTCCGCACTCCAGTCAGACTGAATGCGGACTGGAGCTTGCAGGCCGTCCGCACTCCAGTCACACTCAATGCGGACTGGAGATTGAAGGGCGTCCGCACTCCAGTCGGACTCAGTGTGAACTGCAGCTTGGAGGGCGTCAACACTCCTGTCGGACTCAGTGCTGACAGGAGCTTGGAGGATTACTTTTTTACCAGGTTTCCTGTAACCAAAAAGTACCATCCAAAACTTCTTTTTCTTTTCCTCCTTTTTTTCTCCTTTCGCCACATCCACATCAGAAGCCAGATGGTGTTGGAGTGGGTATTTTACACTGGAAATCTGATCTAAAAATGAATGACATCAACCAAAATTATTATGAATAAATGAAATATGACATCCTCTTATTAGTGCCTACTCATATTACTACAGCTATGATAGCTATAAATTATGAAGTGATTCTTCTATTCGCCTTGTTTTTCAATGCGGAAGTAAGGTATTTTCTGTGAATGAATGACTTCTGATAATTTGTCACTATTTGTAAATAACTAGTGCAAAAATTCAAGTGACATCTTAAATTATATAACACATATTATAACACTTTATATCAACTTTCATATGACATTAACAAAAAAATTCACATTATGTACATTAATGCTTAGATTATTAATTCAGTTCAGATTTTTTTTTTTACCCATTAATGTCCCTAAATTTTTTGTGTGTGTTCTAAACTAAAAAGTAAGTGTAGAGCCCTAGACAGAGCAAACAAATGCATTTCATATTCTCATAACATGGTCTTCTTGTAACTTACTATCAGATTTTTTGCTTGATTGTGGCACAGCTGCATCAGCACTCTGGTCTTTTTCATCGCCCTCAGCTGAGCTAGTCTTCTGTGTGTATTTTTTACCAGCTCTTCTATTACCAAAAAGTACCGGCCAAGCCCTCTTTGTCTTTTTACATTTCTTCTCCACTACTCTTCCTTTTGCCCCATCCACATCCACATCAGAAGCCACTCGCGTTGTTCTGTGTTGGAGTGTGACTTTTATACTGGAAATCTGATCTAAAAAAGAATGACATCAACCAAAATTATTATGAATAAATGAAATATGACATCCTCTTTCTTATTAGTGCCTACTTATATTACTACAGCTATGATAGCTATAAATTATGAAATGATTCTTTTATCCATCTTATTTTTCAATGCAGAAGTAAGCTATTTTCTGTGAATGTGCGAGACTTCCAATTAATTTGTCGCTATTGGTAAATAACTATAAGTGACATCTGACCAATAAATTATCTGCCTCACAAATTATAAATTAACACTTTATACCACTTTATAAAAATGCTAAAAATTCAAACCAAAAATGCTAACACTTTACTAAAAAATTATTTTATAATGTCTACATGTGTATCTGAATGCATACTGGAGAAAAACTGATTTTAGGACCCAGCGGAACAGCTCGTTTGCTCCATATAAAGCTATAAGGCCATCTAGTGGCAAGAGTCATGAAACATCATGTTATATTATTTTTTTTCCCACAAGAGCTCAGACTCCCAATGTAAGATCTTTTGAGCTGAATTAAAAGGGTTATGCATGAAATTGTGAGTTATTTTGAATGTAAGTTGAAAGAATGTGAAGAATGTGCTTAAATATATATAATAATAGAATCTAGTCATTTAAAGGTAAATAAAAAATAACAACATAAAAATGCATTAAAAATAGAAAAAAATATTATCAAAATTAAATAAAAAACGCTTTCTGGACAAAAAAAGTATAATTTTAGGGCTCTGGGTCATTTTGACCAGCGAGGGAAGGATTTGTTACAAAGTGCGAGGGACGGATGAGAGTTTAACAAAAAAATTCACATTATGTACATTAATGCTTAACAGTTTATTAATTCAGTTCAGATTTTCAATGTCTCCATGTTCAAATATAATTTGTATTTTGACACAATAATGTGTCCCTAATTTTTTGACAGAACAAACAAATGCATTTCATACGCTCAAAACATGGTCATGTAACTTACTATCAGATTTTCTGCTTGACTGTGACAGGGCTGCATCAGCACTCTCGCCCTCAGCTGAGCTAGTCTTCTGGGTGTATTTTTTATCAGCTCCTTTACCAAAAAGTACCGTCCAAGCCCTCTTTTTCTTTTTACACTTCTCCTCCTCTACTCTTCCTTTGGCCCCATCCACATCAGAATCCAGATGGTTTTGGAGTGGGAGATGTGGGTGGGTTTCCTCTGTATTGGTGAAATGTTGTGATGGCGTACATTGTTGTAAATTGTACGCTCGTTCACAATTTTTAGCTTTCTTGTGACAAGAATTTTGCTGTCCCATTTTCACTGCTATTCTCTAAACTGTAAATGATCAAAGTAAGAACTAAGAAGTACAGTAGTTGTAAGAAGCAGTTGTCAGAGTTGTAAGAAGCAGTTGTCAGAGTTGTAAGAAGCAGTTGTCAGAGTTGAAATAAGAATTGCAGGCATTAATAATCCTCAGTCATTGTGATGTCACGATTAAGAACCAATGCTTTGTGATGTCATAATTATCAACACATTCCAAGGATGCCTGGTTTTGCTATGCGCCCATTGGCCAGATTCGCTCTGTGGGCGGAGCCTCCACTCCAGCGCTGAACTGGACGCGAGTGGTAAATTTACCAGGATTTATTTGGGAAATCATCTTTCCGTGTTGTTTTTGATGAATAAACTCTTTGTCGTTCTTCTGTGCAAGTCGAATTTGTATTTGTTTGTGTTGATAAACTTTCGCGCATTAGGCTAATTAGTGTCTACAATATAAACATAAGTAAACGTAATTTGAATTAAATTGGATTAAAATGCGCATTTGGTTGTATTTATGTTATTTCAAATCTATTCATCCTTTAATACACGAAATATCAGTAAATATCGCGCAGTAATGTGTGTGGTGTAAATTTAAATAATGTAGGCCTAACTCGAGCATCATTTAAATAGCGACGTTCAGTTGATTAAAGTGATCGCGTGCACACTTTGCTTAAAGCACCTTCAATTCATTATTTAATACATGAAATATATCACTGTATTTAATGACTAATTTAAGGCCTTTTCATCGTTAAAGTTGTTTGGTCATTTCACCCCCTAATTCCAGTAGCGGCTCCTGGCCATACATTTCTGGGTTCTGATAACCATTTTGTAAGCTTTATATCCTAATCGCTGAACTCATCAGACATTTTTTTTTTGGGCAGAATTCTAATGTCCTTGCGTTATTCAGCCTGAGAGTGGCGCTCTAATGATGATTGACATACTTTAGTATACACTACACACAAATGCCATCTTAGAATTGCCTTAATGTAGTATTTATTGCGTCCGAATATTGCTTTATAATATTACAAGTTGTGTTGGAATTCCAGTGAGGAAAACAAAGTCATGTCTATTCTCAACGAACATAAAACAAACAAACAAAAACAGAACTAGCGTCACTGTATATAAAATCTATTCATATGAGCATGTTTAAATGAAAGGGTTATACTCTCATTCAGTTGATACGCTACTCCACTATAGGAAGAACAGACATGCCAACTAGTTACTAACCTGATGCAGACGTACATATCTGAAGAGGACTGACATCGGCTTGGTCTGGACCTGCCACACGAGTCCTGAAAACTGAAGCTGAAGCGTCTCGATCGCCCCCAGGTGACTGGAAACAGTATAGGTCATAAAGCCCGCCCCCCTCCATGAAATGTAACATAGGGGACATAGACAAACTAAACAATCAAATTACACTTCAAATACTTTTTTTCCAAAGATAGTTTCTGTCATTTTAGGCTTTTTTTTTTTTATCACGCTGCCCAGATAGCAAAATGTGTCTGGCCCACCTCTGGGCCTCACCCTTGCTTCAGTTCTGGCTGGGTCCCCGGCCCAAAACTGGCCCACACACTGAAAACAGACACAAACAATTTCCTCTGGCCCAGATGTGGCCCACACCCTGTAAAATGACTCTTATTTATTGTGTTGGCCCAGATCTGGCCCACACCCTGTAAAACGACTTGTATTGTTTTATGTGGCCCAGGTCTGGCCCAGCCACTGTAAGACAGATCTGGCTGAGAGTAGGCTGGGTCCCCGGGCCAGATGTGGCCCAGAAACTGGCAGTGAAACACAAATTCAACCATTTAAAAAGATTAAGGATTTTTATTATAAATTAACAAATACACTTTAATATAAACATGTATTAACAATGAACAAGTACACTGTAATATTAACATTTATTAACAACACATTTTTTTAAACCACAAAATAACTAAATTATATTTACTGTATATTATTAAAAGAAAAACATCATTCTCACACAAAAAATACACACACATACACACAAAAACTCTCTTTCACTCTCTTTAACACTAAATAATTTCCTTTTGCAAAAGTCAAGTCACCTTTAAATATATAAAGACTGTTTCAAAGCAGCTTTACAGGGAGAAACAGGAAAATGATGATGCAAACAGAGTTTAATTTGTCTGTAAAGCAGCTCTGGAGAAAGCAGTGATGTCATCGTCCAGCTCAGTTCAATTCTCATCCAAAAGTGTCAATGCAGGCAGATCAATAATGTTCACTATTAAGTGTCCCCAACTAAGCAAGCCAGAGGCGACAGTGGCAAGGAACTCCATCAGGTGACAGAATGGAGAAAAAAAACTGGCTCAGTCGGGAGCCAGTTCTCCACTGGCCAAACGAACATGGTGTGGTTATGATTCCAGGCTGCTTCACAAGTATTTAATTCAGCTCCTTCTACTTGAAGATTGGAAAATATCATGCCAGCATTTGGTGGGTGGGGAGTTGAAGCTGGCCATTGGGTCTGTGCAGAGGACTTGTCTGGTTCTCGTGGTCTTTGCTGAGGATCTGTCGATGACTGTTGTGTCAACGAGGTCTTCACAGGCAGTTTGTTTCTAGGTCTCGTCTGACATTCAGGGCTGCACCGTGGTCATCTTAGGGTGCAAGTCCACCATTTGGTCTGGATATGGACTAGATCCGGCTGACTACAGTAACCTTGGGATAAGAATGAGACAGACAGACTAATATTACCATTCCTCTTACGATGTAACAAGTACATTCTGTGTTATGGGAAGTGTTTTCGGTTCTGGTTGACCTAATTTATGGAGTCTAACAATCATTTAAGGGATTTGAATTATAGAAATGTGATAGTGTGTTATGTTCATGCTAGGTTAAAGAGATGGGTCTTTAATATAGATTTAAACTGAGTGTGTCTGCCTCCTGAACAACACTAGGAAGACTTATCTTGTGTCTTTTCAATCTGCTGTCAGTTGGAGGCTGGAGCCACCACTTCACGGACCCCTCGATCTCCATTTCAGCGGGATTAGCCATAAGGGGTTCTCTTTTGCATCTTTTAAATAAAGGAATACATATTAGTTAATAAAAATACAATTGTTCAATGTTTGTTCTTATTAGTTCACAGTGCATTAACTAATGTTAACAAATACAACTTGTCATTTTAATAATTAGTAAATGTTGAAATGACCTAAGATTAATAAATGCTAAAGTACTGTGCTTTCTTAGTCTATGTTAACTAATGTAGTTAACTAATGTTAACAAATGAAACCTTATTATATAATATCTGTAAAAAGTTTTAGTGTTGAATTCCAAACTATGCATTCAGATGAAACTTCAGTTTATGTTCGCTCATAATCATAGTAATCCCAACTGCAGTAAAATATGTTAAGTACTACGAGTACTAATTTTAATCACATTATACGGGATATATAAGATTTAATATTTTTCTTTCGCTCTAAAACAAAGTACACCTGCTCTAATGAAGCAGATTACGTTACGTTCAAAAACACAATTTAAGAAACTGCACTTATTTTGCAGTTTACGTATCTATAGCGCTTTTCCGTTTCGGGCTCCCCATAGCAGTGTTACAACAAAATAAATCTTATTTAATTTCAGATTGCACACATATGAGTTTGTCTCCGCGGGTGTGATGCAGCTGGTGGTCAGTGTAGTTCGATTCACAAACAAATGACTCTTTTGAAAGGTTAGTGAATCAAATCACACATTGCCGCCTGTATAGATAACTATGGCGCCGAAAGCGTAGTCTGACTCCTATGATTCGATAACTAATCACTCGTTGAAAAAGACGAATTGAATGACTAAATTTTAGCAAACAAAATGGAATATAACTCAATATCATTTCATTAGCCAACATTACAGTTCACTGGATATAGAGCAGTTTTTCTATTAAAAAAATACATAGTTTTATTCTAAAAAGAGACCGTAGGCCTTCATCAACATTCCGTATCTCCGGGACCGAATGGGTATTCTGCCGTTACGTAATTATCATTGCAAACATCTAGATATTAAACAAACTATTTTTATCTTGACAATTAAAACATCAAACATCACTAAAACAATAAATTAATTAAATTACTTACTCGTTTTTCAGCTGAAATGATTCCTCTCGAAAACGAAATGGTCTGCGTCGCAGGACCCTCAGGATTTAACCCCCAAAGCGTTTTCACCCAGCTGAGTTCCTTAATTCCTGTAGTGGCCCGCCTGTGACAAAACGAACTCGGGCCGAAGGTAAATACACGCCGCTACACCGAGCTTGAACCGGTATGAACCTGACACAAGTACAACTGCGTTCAGCCGATGCTGGCCCATACAGAAAAAGACGTCTGTCAGCCAGATGTGTTATGCACAGTCGGCACGGATCTGGCCCATTATCTTTTCACCGATGCCGACAGCGAGCCAACAGTGGCGCATTTCAGCCGGAATCGGCCCAACTGTGCTTGCTATCTGGGTGATGTTAGTTCAAGTGTTCGTTCTTTAAATAAGTTTGGTTTTAGTTAGTTATTTGATGGTATATAAATGGGGGTGTGACGTCACGATTGACAGCTTCTCTGAGCGAAGTCGTCACTGAGGCACTAACGGACATTTTTCGGGAACTTCGGGAGGAGATTGGAGCTTTTACTTTAATCTCTACTTTTCCATAACTGTTTATTTCACAAAAAGTTGTTGATTAGGCGGTAGTGTGGACGGGACCTTGATACTTCGGCTCAACTTCGCGCTCACTACTGCGCAGACTCCAGACCCAAGATGTCAGCGCCATATTTGAACACTGGCGGCTTCACTTACGTCAACGGAAGAAAGTGAAGGCGCATCGTCCATCTTTTTTTACAGTCTATGGTCTGGACCATAGACTGTAAAAAAAGGACTGGACTGGAGCAAGGTTTACGTGAGGTAACGTCACATGAAAATAAGCGCGGCAGCCAGAAATCTGCCCCAATGGCTCTCTGTAAGAGCACGCTGCAGTTCCATATTTCACCACAGATTTACATTGGAAATTTGTGGGGTGCTGTAGAGCTGGGGAGGGCTCAGAGAGACCGGCTGCCCCGCTTTAGTATCATGAATACATGCCTGCCGAATCCATGCGCTACATTTTAATATCCTGCTCACTTTACGACTTAAAATAGTCTAAAATCTGAAAAATATTTATTACAGAATGCTGAACACATTTATAATATATCATTTATTCAGTGTATATAGAGGTCTATGTTTGGATGAATATTTTGGTGGGGCTCTGCCCATACAGATGAGCTGCGGCTGCCTAATTCACTATGAGCTTCTCTTTATGTAAACAAATGATAGTCCCACTTATTTGAAGCTTATTTGTTTCGTGTATAATAAATATAAACGTAATAGTATCATGTAAAGTTTTAAATAAATAGCGTGAAAAGCTTTACAAGTGCTACTGAATTTACGTACAGTGCGTCAGGTCTGTTTTGTTCATTTATTGAAGATCATAAACATTCACACTGTCATTAATAACCCTTACGAAAAATGTTTTTTTTTTTTTGGCAGATTGATTACCATTTGCATAACCATGCAGTTTTACTACAAATACCATGGTTAAACTATGGTACAGCAAAACGCCATTGTAGGCTACTTGATCACATCTATATATCCAGATTTAACTACACACATAGTATAAATACAGTAAACAATACGGTTATACTGAATAACTGAAGTGTTATTGTATGCATTTGGGATTTTATGAGACAATTGATTAGTATTATTTATGCACGTCATTGCTAAGATATATATAAACCCCCAAAAAGTATTTGGATACTTAAAGTGACCATTAAATCAAAATTGACAATTTTTTTTTTTTTTTTATCGAATATTGCAGTATTTATTATAAACAATTTATCTGTGCACATCATTATTTTTTAATTCATGTACCCTTGTAATCTTTAATCAAAATAACTTCCCTCCCTCTTGCAGTGACATCTCTGATGACTGGCACGAGGGTGGGGCAACCTGTCACTTACCTGAGATCGACCAATAGCAAACCACAAGCATCCAATCAATTCCCCATGGGCAAAATCAAGGCCTGCCCTACATTTGTTCTTGTTCGAGAAGCCCTTGGATATAGGCCTACGTCACAATAGATAAGACTATCACAGCTTCAGTTTTATACCAACTTTAAGCCACTCTCAAAAGTTATGAATGTTGTTATGAATCAAGTCCCTTTGATGACTGACAGTTGGTTAAAAGTCAAAAATGTTGGATTAAGCTATGTGGATAAGGAGACTGACATAAGATATATGACATGTTAATTTTACAGGGTTCCCACTCATCCTGGAAAACCTGGAAAATTGATGACAAATTTTCCAGTCCTGGAAAACACATGGGAAATTAAAGAAAATGTAAAATGTCCTGGAAAATCTTGTTGTTCTGGAAAATTTGTTTTTTCTTTAGCCAAGAAGAAAGAGTTTATCACTGACCCAAAACAATTATCATTAGTTGCAGAAAGCGCAGTGTTCAGGAATGCTGAGTTTTGACACGTGAGAGTAGTATTTTCAATGATGATGTTTAGTCTTGTGTTGCCACTTGCAGCATTTAGCTAATGTTATTAACTGCTCAAATGTATGCAGTGAATGTTAACTGGTAAGCAGCTACCTAATTCAGTAACTTGCTAACTAATAATTTCGATGCGATATGGTCAATAAGATATTCATTGTGCAGTGTAGTCAGCTTCATTGATTATAACAGGAGTTTTCACAACAGTGCAGAACTCTGTGAGCTTGCGCTGAAGTGATTATAAAGGGAACACTCTTTGTTTGTTGTCTGTATATAACCCATTCGCAATTTGAAAAAAGTTTTATTTTTCATGCTGCTAAGTATACACACTGCAAAGTTTTAGGAATGACTAACTTTTTTAAATGCAGGATTGAATCCAAAATTGTATTGATTGACATGGTGATAACCAGCATGGGACGGGACAAAAAATTCTGATGTCAAATAGATGTGCATTAAGTGTAAATGCAGACTAATAGACATGTTCTATTATGTGTAATGGGTTTCTTTGTTTTTCATCAGCTTAATCTTTGAATAATATTTTTATTTTCAAATAGTTAAACAAAACATTAAAATAATTATAATATTTTTTTGTATGATATTGACACTGGTAATGAGAACATTTGTCATAATGTAATGATTAAGAGCTTATATTAAAAACTGATTTTATAGTTAAGTCATGGCAATAAACTATGGAAGCTTGTTTCTGCCACTGAACTGCAACTTTTTATCTCACAATTCAAAAAAATGTTCTTGCAATTGCGAGTTTACATAAGTTTGATGTGTTATAAAGTCAAAATTGCAAGATATAATTGTTATAAAGTCAGAATTGCGAGTTATAGTCAGAATTGCATGATATAAAGTCTGAATTGTGTTATAAAGTCAGAATTGCGTGATATAAAGTCAGAATTGCATGATATAAAGTCAGAATTGCGTTATAAAGTCAGAATTGCGTGATATAAACTCACAATGGCGAGTTATAAAGTCAGAATTGCGTGATATAAAGTCAGAATTGTGTTATAAAGTCAGAATTGCGTGATATAAAGTCAGAATTGTGTTATAAAGTCAGAATTGCGTGATATAAATTTGCGATTCTGACTTTTTCTTCTTATTCTTACTTCTTTTCTCAGAATTGTGAGATATAAACTCGCAATTGCGAGTTATAAAGTCCAATTCTGAGGTAAAAAAGACTGACTTTTTTTCAGAATTGCGAGTATCTCACAATTGTGACTTTATATCTCGCAATTGCGGGTTTATATCACAATTATATAAACTCGCAATTGCGAGAAAAAGTCGCAATTTTTTTTTATTCTGTGGCAGAAACAAGCTTCCATAGTCATAGTGTATGATTAAGAACTATAAAACAGTTTTTAATATGAGCTAAGTCATGGCAATAAACTGTACGCCTTTTAAAGACTTAGAGAGCAATATTTGCCGTGATCCTTGTCTTTAATTCCCGCCGTAGTAAAATTGAAAATGTCCTGGAAAAGTCCTGGAAAATGATCGCTGAAAAAGAGTGGGAACCCTGATTTTAGGACTTGAATGGAGCGAAAGAATCACACAATAAGATTGAATTTATATTCATGTGAAGCCAACAGCCAATTACTCCTCTATTACTGTTATAGATCTGTTTGTTATGTTTACTTGTTGTGTACTGGTAATCTGAATTGTTGACATTTCAGTTTTGACTAGACAACTACTGGAAGATGCTTAGGTAGAGTGGGGTAAGTTGAGCCACCCCCTGTATTTTAGAAAGAAAGTTATGTGACAATGATCCATTGTATCTAAGTGTCTGTGATTTTTTTTAATTTATTTTTTGCATGTCAATTTTACATTTCCTGTGTTTAGTCCTTAGTTCATTTGTTTTCTGCTGTGTTTGATTTGAGTTTCACCTGTGTCCTCATTCAGGCCTGTGTATATTCAGCCCTGTGTTTTTCAATGTTGTCTGTTCTGGTCTATGTGGTTTTCTGTGCTGCTTCCTAGTGTTCCTAGTGTTTTGGTTTGTTTTCATTTATTAAAAAAACGTTTAACTCTCTCCTTGCCTGACTAACTGTGACATTTATTATGAAAAACAAATTAAGCCAGATACACAGACATATCATACATGTTAGTCACTTGCCAACATTTAAAATCATGTAAAGATTTTCATAGAGATTTAAGTGAGGCACTTGAAATGATGTTTAGCAGTTACTAGTTCTAGTACTAGTCATTCAGTTTTGTTTTAAGTCATCAATTAGTCATGTACTGATTAGAAAAAAAACTTCCATTAATGCCAACAACGGAAGATTGTTACCAGAAGAAATTATAATTTTGTGGATGATTCAAATAAATATATACAAAAAAAAAGATAAATAAATAAAATAATGTAGTCATATGTTGATTCTTGTTTTTTAACTATTAAACATGAGAAACAGAACAAATAATTATTCATCAAGTGCTTTGACAAAAAATATATATATTTATAGTATTGCATACATATATACATATATTTACAGTATTGCATATATACATATATTTACAGTATTGGAAATATATATACACAGTACATATACAAATATATTTACAGTATTTCACATATATACATATATTTACAGTATTTCATATATACATATTTACATATATTTACAGTATTGCATATATATACACAGTATATATATACATATATTTACAGTATTGCATATATATATATATATACACAGTACATATATACATATATTTACAGTATTTCACATATATACATATTTACATATATTTACAATATTGCATATATATACACAGTACATATATACATATATTTACAGTATTGCATATATATACACAGTACATATATTTACAGTATTTCACATATATACATATATTTATATACATATATATATACAAGAACTGGGCTGGCTGTGACAGAGAACATGGCCACTATTTTTAAATTTTCTCCACATCTGTGACCTGAAACAAAAGCAAAAATCAGGTTTATTATTTAGTCATATTTTTGGTAACTTCCTCCCAACTGAATTTTGATTTTTTTTTTATGTTCGTTATTTTGCAATGCGGAATTAAGCTATTTTCAGTGAATGTGTCTGAACTTCCGATTCATTAGCCGCTATAGTAATTAACTGGAAGAATAACAAAATGCAGTAAATAATAAAATTATTTGCGCAGATAAACCAGTGTTTATAATTACGAAAATAAGTTAAAATAACAAATAGCAGTTTGCAGTATCAAGCAATGTAACAGTTTTATGTACAGCTACAAATAACTGGAAGCGAATGAGACTGGAAGACACATTCAAGTTACAAATGGCCCCTCGTATGTTAAGAATAAGGTGAAAATGTTTCTTATGTTCTAAACACATAGTATAATGACATGAGGGAAAAAAAAAACTTTTTTGCTGGGTAATATATTTTCAAATTATTTTTAGTTCAGTACCTTAAACCATTTATGTTGAAGAATCTTGTCCAAATCGAGTCGCTGCGTTGGCTCACGCTGAAGACAAGCGCAAATCAATTGGCAGAACTCTGTGCAGAAAGATAGGAGAGGCATTATTACCTTAAACTTCATAACTTATCTTAGGTTAGAAATCTGAAAAATGCAATGTTTTATTAATGTTCTATTGCCCTGTTATGCATCTTTGTTGTGATTAAAGATCTCACCTTGTGACAAGCCAGCTATGAACCAAAGGTTCTGATTTATCATGTTCAGGTCATGGCTGTCCGGAAATTTCCCGCATACCATTGAGAACAAGAGCACCCCTAGTGAATACACCGTTGCTGGCTCCCCGTGGTACCGGCCCTTTGATAAAAATTCAGGTGGGCAGTACAGTCGTGTGCCTGTAAGAAAGAGATTTTGTGTTATGGGTATTGCATTACCACAGCATTTTGCCTAGGTGTCCATTAGCATGCTAGAAATCATTAGGTGCTATTTGCTACTTCAATACATACCCATGAACGTAGTGTAGGCCGAGCTATGAAGGAGGTCGCCGCAGCCGAAGTCAATAAGTTTGACTTCTAAAGTCACTTTGTTAATTAAAAGGTTTTCTTGTTTTATGTCTCTGTGAAACACTCCACGTTGGCAGCTGATGTACGCGGCTTGTGTTGCTTGCCGCATTACAACCCTCGCTAACCTCTCGTTGATTCTGCCTCCATGGCGTTTCACAAAATCAAACAAGTCCTCACAGGGAACAGGCCGCTCCAGAACCATGGTGTAGTATTCACCCTGATCCTTCCAGTCCAGCAGCTGGATTATCTGGGGAACTCTGGGGCCTTTATTTGCACAGATTAAAAGAGCGACCTCCAATGGAACCGGTTCGGGAGAGCAGGGCTAAAAGTAATTTTGTATGATGGTTAGACGGAGGTGGTTTTCCAAATATTGAAAACAGTGACAAAGGGAATAAAACGTAGAAAGCACAGTCTACTTACAATGCTGATATATTCCAAATGCTCTGTTTTTTTGGCAATTTTCACTGCCACCTGATCAACAAAGGAAAGAAGAGGAATGTGTAAGAATTATGTACAATTAACGTGATGGTCAACAAACATGTAAAGGTTGCATGAACTGAAAAACATGTAGAGTATATTTAGTTCATTTGACAGTTTAAAGAGGTCTATTGTTCTATACTATAGTCCTATACTATAGGACTTGCAACACATATCAAAAGGATGAAGATAATAAATTACTATCTGAGTACTGTAAAAAAAAAAAAAAAAAGAAACCTCAAGGCCATCCTTCAGACGCCTTCCTTCGTATACGGCTCCAAATCCCCCTTGACCCAGCATATTGCCGACTTCATAGTAGGAAAAGATGTCTATAAAAGACGAATAAGGTTATTTGACATAATAAGTCAAGCAGTGACATCCTACAGAGTGACATGCTCCATCTAAAACCATCATATTATTTATCAACTGCCCAGTATAAGTATAAACCTTCAAAGTGCTAATTAATGATGGCTTCATACCTGAGCAAGGATGGAATAAGGACGTAGTGTGGGCTGGAGTTTGAAGGTCATCCTCACTCCAGTCAGACTTAATGCGGGCTGGAGTTTGAAGGTCGTCCTCACTCCAGTCACACTTAACGCGGGCTGGAGTTTGAAGGTCGTCCTCACTCCAGTCAGACTTAATGCGGGCTGGAGTTTGAAGGTCGTCCTCACTCCAGTCATACTTAATGCGGGCTGGAGCTTGAAGGGCATCCGCACTCCAGTCAGACTGAATGCGGACTGGAGCTTGCAGGGCATCCGCACTCCAGTCAGACTGAATGCGGACTGGAGCTTGCAGGGCCTCCGCACTCCAGTCAGACTGAATGCGGGCTGGAGCTTGAAGGGCGTCCGCACTCCAGTCAGACTGAATGCGGGCTGGAGCTTGCAGGGCGTCCGCACTCCAGTCAGACTGAATGCGGGCTGGAGCTTGCAGGGCGTCCGCACTCCAGTCAGACTCAATGCGGACTGGAGCTTGAAGGGCGTCCGCACTCCAGTCAGACTGAATGCGGGCTGGAGCTTGCAGGGCGTCCGCACTCCAGTCAGACTCAATGCGGACTGGAGCTTGAAGGGCATCCGCACTCCAGTCAGACTGAATGCGGGCTGGAGCTTGAAGGGCGTCCGCACTCCAGTCAGACTCAATGCGGACTGGCGCTTGCAGGGCGTCCGCACTCCAGTCAGACTCAATGCGGACTGGAGCTTGCAGGGCGTCCGCACTCCAGTCAGACTCAATGCGGGCTGGAGCTTGCAGGCTGTCCGCACTCCAGTCAGACTCAATGCGGACTGGAGCTTGAAGGGCGTCCGCACTCCAGTCAGACTGAATGCGGACTGGAGCTTGCAGGGCGTCCGCACTCCAGTCAGACTCAATGCGGACTGGAGCTTGAAGGGCGTCCGCACTCCAGTCAGACTGAATGCGGACTGGAGCTTGCAGGCTGTCCTCACTCCAGTCAGACTCAATGTGGACTGGAGCTTGCAGGGCGTTCGCACTCCAGTCAGACTCAATGCGGACTGGAGCTTGAAGGGCGTCCGCACTCCAGTCAGACTGAATGCGGACTGGAGCTTGCAGGGCGTTCGCACTCCAGTCAGACTGAATGCGGACTGGAGCTTGCAGGGCGTCCGCACTCCAGTCAGACTGAATGCGGACTGGAGCTTGCAGGCCGTCCGCACTCCAGTCACACTCAATGCGGACTGGAGATTGAAGGGCGTCCGCACTCCAGTCGGACTCAGTGTGAACTGCAGCTTGGAGGGCGTCAACACTCCTGTCGGACTCAGTGCTGACAGGAGCTTGGAGGATTACTTTTTTACCAGGTTTCCTGTAACCAAAAAGTACCATCCAAAACTTCTTTTTCTTTTCCTCCTTTTTTTCTCCTTTCGCCACATCCACATCAGAAGCCAGATGGTGTTGGAGTGGGTATTTTACACTGGAAATCTGATCTAAAAATGAATGACATCAACCAAAATTATTATGAATAAATGAAATATGACATCCTCTTATTAGTGCCTACTCATATTACTACAGCTATGATAGCTATAAATTATGAAGTGATTCTTCTATTCGCCTTGTTTTTCAATGCGGAAGTAAGGTATTTTCTGTGAATGAATGACTTCTGATAATTTGTCACTATTTGTAAATAACTAGTGCAAAAATTCAAGTGACATCTTAAATTATATAACACATATTATAACACTTTATATCAACTTTCATATGACATTAACAAAAAAATTCACATTATGTACATTAATGCTTAGATTATTAATTCAGTTCAGATTTTTTTTTTTACCCATTAATGTCCCTAAATTTTTTGTGTGTGTTCTAAACTAAAAAGTAAGTGTAGAGCCCTAGACAGAGCAAACAAATGCATTTCATATTCTCATAACATGGTCTTCTTGTAACTTACTATCAGATTTTTTGCTTGATTGTGGCACAGCTGCATCAGCACTCTGGTCTTTTTCATCGCCCTCAGCTGAGCTAGTCTTCTGTGTGTATTTTTTACCAGCTCTTCTATTACCAAAAAGTACCGGCCAAGCCCTCTTTGTCTTTTTACATTTCTTCTCCACTACTCTTCCTTTTGCCCCATCCACATCCACATCAGAAGCCACTCGCGTTGTTCTGTGTTGGAGTGTGACTTTTATACTGGAAATCTGATCTAAAAAAGAATGACATCAACCAAAATTATTATGAATAAATGAAATATGACATCCTCTTTCTTATTAGTGCCTACTTATATTACTACAGCTATGATAGCTATAAATTATGAAATGATTCTTTTATCCATCTTATTTTTCAATGCAGAAGTAAGCTATTTTCTGTGAATGTGCGAGACTTCCAATTAATTTGTCGCTATTGGTAAATAACTATAAGTGACATCTGACCAATAAATTATCTGCCTCACAAATTATAAATTAACACTTTATACCACTTTATAAAAATGCTAAAAATTCAAACCAAAAATGCTAACACTTTACTAAAAAATTATTTTATAATGTCTACATGTGTATCTGAATGCATACTGGAGAAAAACTGATTTTAGGACCCAGCGGAACAGCTCGTTTGCTCCATATAAAGCTATAAGGCCATCTAGTGGCAAGAGTCATGAAACATCATGTTATATTATTTTTTTTCCCACAAGAGCTCAGACTCCCAATGTAAGATCTTTTGAGCTGAATTAAAAGGGTTATGCATGAAATTGTGAGTTATTTTGAATGTAAGTTGAAAGAATGTGAAGAATGTGCTTAAATATATATAATAATAGAATCTAGTCATTTAAAGGTAAATAAAAAATAACAACAAAAAAACGCATTAAAAATAGAAAAAAATATTATCAAAATTAAATAAAAAACGCTTTCTGGACAAAAAAAAGTATAATTTTAGGGCTCTGGGTCATTTTGACCAGCGAGGGAAGGATTTGTTACAAAGTGCGAGGGACGGATGAGAGTTTAACAAAAAAATTCACATTATGTACATTAATGCTTAACAGTTTATTAATTCAGTTCAGATTTTCAATGTCTCCATGTTCAAATATAATTTGTATTTTGACACAATAATGTGTCCCTAATTTTTTGACAGAACAAACAAATGCATTTCATACGCTCAAAACATGGTCATGTAACTTACTATCAGATTTTCTGCTTGACTGTGACAGGGCTGCATCAGCACTCTCGCCCTCAGCTGAGCTAGTCTTCTGGGTGTATTTTTTATCAGCTCCTTTACCAAAAAGTACCGTCCAAGCCCTCTTTTTCTTTTTACACTTCTCCTCCTCTACTCTTCCTTTGGCCCCATCCACATCAGAATCCAGATGGTTTTGGAGTGGGAGATGTGGGTGGGTTTCCTCTGTATTGGTGAAATGTTGTGATGGCGTACATTGTTGTAAATTGTACGCTCGTTCACAATTTTTAGCTTTCTTGTGACAAGAATTTTGCTGTCCCATTTTCACTGCTATTCTCTAAACTGTAAATGATCAAAGTAAGAACTAAGAAGTACAGTAGTTGTAAGAAGCAGTTGTCAGAGTTGTAAGAAGCAGTTGTCAGAGTTGTAAGAAGCAGTTGTCAGAGTTGAAATAAGAATTGCAGGCATTAATAATCCTCAGTCATTGTGATGTCACGATTAAGAACCAATGCTTTGTGATGTCATAATTATCAACACATTCCAAGGATGCCTGGTTTTGCTATGCGCCCATTGGCCAGATTCGCTCTGTGGGCGGAGCCTCCACTCCAGCGCTGAACTGGACGCGAGTGGTAAATTTACCAGGATTTATTTGGGAAATCATCTTTCCGTGTTGTTTTTGATGAATAAACTCTTTGTCGTTCTTCTGTGCAAGTCGAATTTGTATTTGTTTGTGTTGATAAACTTTCGCGCATTAGGCTAATTAGTGTCTACAATATAAACATAAGTAAACGTAATTTGAATTAAATTGGATTAAAATGCGCATTTGGTTGTATTTATGTTATTTCAAATCTATTCATCCTTTAATACACGAAATATCAGTAAATATCGCGCAGTAATGTGTGTGGTGTAAATTTAAGTAATGTAGGCCTAACTCGAGCATCATTTAAATAGCGACGTTCAGTTGGTTAAAGTGATCGCGTGCACACTTTGCTTAAAGCACCTTCAATTCATTATTTAATACATGAAATATATCACTGTATTTAATGACTAATTTAAGGCCTTTTCATCGTTAAAGTTGTTTGGTCATTTCACCCCCTAATTCCAGTAGCGGCTCCTGGCCATACATTTCTGGGTTCTGATAACCATTTTGTAAGCTTTATATCCTAATCGTTGAACTCATCAGACATTTTTTTTTTGGCAGAATTCTAATGTCCTTGCGTTATTCAGCCTGAGAGTGGCGCTCTAATGATGATTGACATACTTTAGTATACACTACACACAAATGCCATCTTAGAATTGCCTTAATGTAGTATTTATTGCGTCCGAATATTGCTTTATAATATTACAAGTTGTGTTGGAATTCCAGTGAGGAAAACAAAGTCATGTCTATTCTCAACGAACATAAAACAAACAAACAAAAACAGAACTAGCGTCACTGTATATAAAATCTATTCATATGAGCATGTTTAAATGAAAGGGTTATACTCTCATTCAGTTGATACGCTACTCCACTATAGGAAGAACAGACATGCCAACTAGTTACTAACCTGATGCAGACGTACATATCTGAAGAGGACTGACATCGGCTTGGTCTGGACCTGCCACACGAGTCCTGAAAACTGAAGCTGAAGCGTCTCGATCGCCCCCAGGTGACTGGAAACAGTATAGGTCATAAAGCCCGCCCCCCTCCATGAAATGTAACATAGGGGACATAGACAAACTAAACAATCAAATTACACTTCAAATACTTTTTTTCCAAAGATAGTTTCTGTCATTTTAGGCTATTTTTTTTTATCACGCTGCCCAGATAGCAAAATGTGTCTGGCCCACCTCTGGGCCTCACCCTTGCTTCAGTTCTGGCTGGGTCCCCGGCCCAAAACTGGCCCACACACTGAAAACAGACACAAACAATTTCCTCTGGCCCAGATGTGGCCCACACCCTGTAAAATGACTCTTATTTATTGTGTTGGCCCAGATCTGGCCCACACCCTGTAAAACGACTTGTATTGTTTTATGTGGCCCAGGTCTGGCCCAGCCACTGTAAGACAGATCTGGCTGAGAGTCGGCTGGGTCCCCGGGCCAGATGTGGCCCAGAAACTGGCAGTGAAACACAAATTCAACCATTTAAAAAGATTAAGGATTTTTATTATAAATTAACAAATACACTTTAATATAAACATGTATTAACAATGAACAAGTACACTGTAATATTAACATTTATTAACAACACATTTTTTTAAACCACAAAATAACTAAATTATATTTACTGTATATTATTAAAAGAAAAACATCATTCTCACACAAAAAATACACACACATACACACAAAAACTCTCTTTCACTCTCTTTAACACTAAATAATTTCCTTTTGCAAAAGTCAAGTCACCTTTAAATATATAAAGACTGTTTCAAAGCAGCTTTACAGGGAGAAACAGGAAAATGATGATGCAAACAGAGTTTAATTTGTCTGTAAAGCAGCTCTGGAGAAAGCAGTGATGTCATCGTCCAGCTCAGTTCAATTCTCATCCAAAAGTGTCAATGCAGGCAGATCAATAATGTTCACTATTAAGTGTCCCCAACTAAGCAAGCCAGAGGCGACAGTGGCAAGGAACTCCATCAGGTGACAGAATGGAGAAAAAAAACTGGCTCAGTCGGGAGCCAGTTCTCCACTGGCCAAACGAACATGGTGTGGTTATGATTCCAGGCTGCTTCACAAGTATTTAATTCAGCTCCTTCTACTTGAAGATTGGAAAATATCATGCCAGCATTTGGTGGGTGGGGAGTTGAAGCTGGCCATTGGGTCTGTGCAGAGGACTTGTCTGGTTCTCGTGGTCTTTGCTGAGGATCTGTCGATGACTGTTGTGTCAACGAGGTCTTCACAGGCAGTTTGTTTCTAGGTCTCGTCTGACATTCAGGGCTGCACCGTGGTCATCTTAGGGTGCAAGTCCACCATTTGGTCTGGATATGGACTAGATCCGGCTGACTACAGTAACCTTGGGATAAGAATGAGACAGACAGACTAATATTACCATTCCTCTTACGATGTAACAAGTACATTCTGTGTTATGGGAAGTGTTTTCGGTTCTGGTTGACCTAATTTATGGAGTCTAACAATCATTTAAGGGATTTGAATTATAGAAATGTGATAGTGTGTTATGTTCATGCTAGGTTAAAGAGATGGGTCTTTAATATAGATTTAAACTGAGTGTGTCTGCCTCCTGAACAACACTAGGAAGACTTATCTTGTGTCTTTTCAATCTGCTGTCAGTTGGAGGCTGGAGCCACCACTTCACGGACCCCTCGATCTCCATTTCAGCGGGATTAGCCATAAGGGGTTCTCTTTTGCATCTTTTAAATAAAGGAATACATATTAGTTAATAAAAATACAATTGTTCAATGTTTGTTCTTATTAGTTCACAGTGCATTAACTAATGTTAACAAATACAACTTGTCATTTTAATAATTAGTAAATGTTGAAATGACCTAAGATTAATAAATGCTAAAGTACTGTGCTTTCTTAGTCTATGTTAACTAATGTAGTTAACTAATGTTAACAAATGAAACCTTATTATATAATATCTGTAAAAAGTTTTAGTGTTGAATTCCAAACTATGCATTCAGATGAAACTTCAGTTTATGTTCGCTCATAATCATAGTAATCCCAACTGCAGTAAAATATGTTAAGTACTACGAGTACTAATTTTAATCACATTATACGGGATATATAAGATTTAATATTTTTCTTTCGCTCTAAAACAAAGTACACCTGCTCTAATGAAGCAGATTACGTTACGTTCAAAAACACAATTTAAGAAACTGCACTTATTTTGCAGTTTACGTATCTATAGCGCTTTTCCGTTTCGGGCTCCCCATAGCAGTGTTACAACAAAATAAATCTTATTTAATTTCAGATTGCACACATATGAGTTTGTCTCCGCGGGTGTGATGCAGCTGGTGGTCAGTGTAGTTCGATTCACAAACAAATGACTCTTTTGAAAGGTTAGTGAATCAAATCACACATTGCCGCCTGTATAGATAACTATGGCGCCGAAAGCGTAGTCTGACTCCTATGATTCGATAACTAATCACTCGTTGAAAAAGACGAATTGAATGACTAAATTTTAGCAAACAAAATGGAATATAACTCAATATCATTTCATTAGCCAACATTACAGTTCACTGGATATAGAGCAGTTTTTCTATTAAAAAAATACATAGTTTTATTCTAAAAAGAGACCGTAGGCCTTCATCAACATTCCGTATCTCCGGGACCGAATGGGTATTCTGCCGTTACGTAATTATCATTGCAAACATCTAGATATTAAACAAACTATTTTTATCTTGACAATTAAAACATCAAACATCACTAAAACAATAAATTAATTAAATTACTTACTCGTTTTTCAGCTGAAATGATTCCTCTCGAAAACGAAATGGTCTGCGTCGCAGGACCCTCAGGATTTAACCCCCAAAGCGTTTTCACCCAGCTGAGTTCCTTAATTCCTGTAGTGGCCCGCCTGTGACAAAACGAACTCGGGCCGAAGGTAAATACACGCCGCTACACCGAGCTTGAACCGGTATGAACCTGACACAAGTACAACTGCGTTCAGCCGATGCTGGCCCATACAGAAAAAGACGTCTGTCAGCCAGATGTGTTATGCACAGTCGGCACGGATCTGGCCCATTATCTTTTCACCGATGCCGACAGCGAGCCAACAGTGGCGCATTTCAGCCGGAATCGGCCCAACTGTGCTTGCTATCTGGGTGATGTTAGTTCAAGTGTTCGTTCTTTAAATAAGTTTGGTTTTAGTTAGTTATTTGATGGTATATAAATGGGGGTGTGACGTCACGATTGACAGCTTCTCTGAGCGAAGTCGTCACTGAGGCACTAACGGACATTTTTCGGGAACTTCGGGAGGAGATTGGAGCTTTTACTTTAATCTCTACTTTTCCATAACTGTTTATTTCACAAAAAGTTGTTGATTAGGCGGTAGTGTGGACGGGACCTTGATACTTCGGCTCAACTTCGCGCTCACTACTGCGCAGACTCCAGACCCAAGATGTCAGCGCCATATTTGAACACTGGCGGCTTCACTTACGTCAACGGAAGAAAGTGAAGGCGCATCGTCCATCTTTTTTTACAGTCTATGGTCTGGACCATAGACTGTAAAAAAAGGACTGGACTGGAGCAAGGTTTACGTGAGGTAACGTCACATGAAAATAAGCGCGGCAGCCAGAAATCTGCCCCAATGGCTCTCTGTAAGAGCACGCTGCAGTTCCATATTTCACCACAGATTTACATTGGAAATTTGTGGGGTGCTGTAGAGCTGGGGAGGGCTCAGAGAGACCGGCTGCCCCGCTTTAGTATCATGAATACATGCCTGCCGAATCCATGCGCTACATTTTAATATCCTGCTCACTTTACGACTTAAAATAGTCTAAAATCTGAAAAATATTTATTACAGAATGCTGAACACATTTATAATATATCATTTATTCAGTGTATATAGAGGTCTATGTTTGGATGAATATTTTGGTGGGGCTCTGCCCATACAGATGAGCTGCGGCTGCCTAATTCACTATGAGCTTCTCTTTATGTAAACAAATGATAGTCCCACTTATTTGAAGCTTATTTGTTTCGTGTATAATAAATATAAACGTAATAGTATCATGTAAAGTTTTAAATAAATAGCGTGAAAAGCTTTACAAGTGCTACTGAATTTACGTACAGTGCGTCAGGTCTGTTTTGTTCATTTATTGAAGATCATAAACATTCACACTGTCATTAATAACCCTTACGAAAAATGTTTTTTTTTTTTTGGCAGATTGATTACCATTTGCATAACCATGCAGTTTTACTACAAATACCATGGTTAAACTATGGTACAGCAAAACGCCATTGTAGGCTACTTGATCACATCTATATATCCAGATTTAACTACACACATAGTATAAATACAGTAAACAATACGGTTATACTGAATAACTGAAGTGTTATTGTATGCATTTGGGATTTTATGAGACAATTGATTAGTATTATTTATGCACGTCATTGCTAAGATATATATAAACCCCCAAAAAGTATTTGGATACTTAAAGTGACCATTAAATCAAAATTGACAATTTTTTTTTTTTTTTTTATCGAATATTGCAGTATTTATTATAAACAATTTATCTGTGCACATCATTATTTTTTAATTCATGTACCCTTGTAATCTTTAATCAAAATAACTTCCCTCCCTCTTGCAGTGACATCTCTGATGACTGGCACGAGGGTGGGGCAACCTGTCACTTACCTGAGATCGACCAATAGCAAACCACAAGCATCCAATCAATTCCCCATGGGCAAAATCAAGGCCTGCCCTACATTTGTTCTTGTTCGAGAAGCCCTTGGATATAGGCCTACGTCACAATAGATAAGACTATCACAGCTTCAGTTTTATACCAACTTTAAGCCACTCTCAAAAGTTATGAATGTTGTTATGAATCAAGTCCCTTTGATGACTGACAGTTGGTTAAAAGTCAAAAATGTTGGATTAAGCTATGTGGATAAGGAGACTGACATAAGATATATGACATGTTAATTTTACAGGGTTCCCACTCATCCTGGAAAACCTGGAAAATTGATGACAAATTTTCCAGTCCTGGAAAACACATGGGAAATTAAAGAAAATGTAAAATGTCCTGGAAAATCTTGTTGTTCTGGAAAATTTGTTTTTTCTTTAGCCAAGAAGAAAGAGTTTATCACTGACCCAAAACAATTATCATTAGTTGCAGAAAGCGCAGTGTTCAGGAATGCTGAGTTTTGACACGTGAGAGTAGTATTTTCAATGATGATGTTTAGTCTTGTGTTGCCACTTGCAGCATTTAGCTAATGTTATTAACTGCTCAAATGTATGCAGTGAATGTTAACTGGTAAGCAGCTACCTAATTCAGTAACTTGCTAACTAATAATTTCGATGCGATATGGTCAATAAGATATTCATTGTGCAGTGTAGTCAGCTTCATTGATTATAACAGGAGTTTTCACAACAGTGCAGAACTCTGTGAGCTTGCGCTGAAGTGATTATAAAGGGAACACTCTTTGTTTGTTGTCTGTATATAACCCATTCGCAATTTGAAAAAAGTTTTATTTTTCATGCTGCTAAGTATACACACTGCAAAGTTTTAGGAATGACTAACTTTTTTAAATGCAGGATTGAATCCAAAATTGTATTGATTGACATGGTGATAACCAGCATGGGACGGGACAAAAAATTCTGATGTCAAATAGATGTGCATTAAGTGTAAATGCAGACTAATAGACATGTTCTATTATGTGTAGTGGGTTTCTTTGTTTTTCATCAGCTTAATCTTTGAATAATATTTTTATTTTCAAATAGTTAAACAAAACATTAAAATAATTATAATATTTTTTTGTATGATATTGACACTGGTAATGAGAACATTTGTCATAATGTAATGATTAAGAGCTTATATTAAAAACTGATTTTATAGTTAAGTCATGGCAATAAACTATGGAAGCTTGTTTCTGCCACTGAACTGCAACTTTTTATCTCACAATTCAAAAAAATGTTCTTGCAATTGCGAGTTTACATAAGTTTGATGTGTTATAAAGTCAAAATTGCAAGATATAATTGTTATAAAGTCAGAATTGCGAGTTATAGTCAGAATTGCATGATATAAAGTCTGAATTGTGTTATAAAGTCAGAATTGCGTGATATAAAGTCAGAATTGCATGATATAAAGTCAGAATTGCGTTATAAAGTCAGAATTGCGTGATATAAACTCACAATGGCGAGTTATAAAGTCAGAATTGCGTGATATAAAGTCAGAATTGTGTTATAAAGTCAGAATTGCGTGATATAAAGTCAGAATTGTGTTATAAAGTCAGAATTGCGTGATATAAATTTGCGATTCTGACTTTTTCTTCTTATTCTTACTTCTTTTCTCAGAATTGTGAGATATAAACTCGCAATTGCGAGTTATAAAGTCCAATTCTGAGGTAAAAAAGACTGACTTTTTTTCAGAATTGCGAGTATCTCACAATTGTGACTTTATATCTCGCAATTGCGGGTTTATATCACAATTATATAAACTCGCAATTGCGAGAAAAAGTCGCAATTTTTTTTTATTCTGTGGCAGAAACAAGCTTCCATAGTCATAATGTATGATTAAGAACTATAAAACAGTTTTTAATATGAGCTAAGTCATGGCAATAAACTGTACGCCTTTTAAAGACTTAGAGAGCAATATTTGCCGTGATCCTTGTCTTTAATTCCCGCCGTAGTAAAATTGAAAATGTCCTGGAAAAGTCCTGGAAAATGATCGCTGAAAAAGAGTGGGAACCCTGATTTTAGGACTTGAATGGAGCGAAAGAATCACACAATAAGATTGAATTTATATTCATGTGAAGCCAACAGCCAATTACTCCTCTATTACTGTTATAGATCTGTTTGTTATGTTTACTTGTTGTGTACTGGTAATCTGAATTGTTGACATTTCAGTTTTGACTAGACAACTACTGGAAGATGCTTAGGTAGAGTGGGGTAAGTTGAGCCACCCCCTGTATTTTAGAAAGAAAGTTATGTGACAATGATCCATTGTATCTAAGTGTCTGTGATTTTTTTTAATTTATTTTTTGCATGTCAATTTTACATTTCCTGTGTTTAGTCCTTAGTTCATTTGTTTTCTGCTGTGTTTGATTTGAGTTTCACCTGTGTCCTCATTCAGGCCTGTGTATATTCAGCCCTGTGTTTTTCAATGTTGTCTGTTCTGGTCTATGTGGTTTTCTGTGCTGCTTCCTAGTGTTCCTAGTGTTTTGGTTTGTTTTCATTTATTAAAAAAACGTTTAACTCTCTCCTTGCCTGACTAACTGTGACATTTATTATAAAAAAAAAAATTAAGCCAGATACACAGACATATCATACATGTTAGTCACTTGCCAACATTTAAAATCATGTAAAGATTTTCATAGAGATTTAAGTGAGGCACTTGAAATGATGTTTAGCAGTTACTAGTTCTAGTACTAGTCATTCAGTTTTGTTTTAAGTCATCAATTAGTCATATACTGATTAGAAAAAAAACTTCCATTAATGCCAACAACGGAAGATTGTTACCAGAAGAAATTATAATTTTGTGGATGATTCAAATAAATATATACAAAAAAAAAGATAAATAAATAAAATAATGTAGTCATATGTTGATTCTTGTTTTTTAACTATTAAACATGAGAAACAGAACAAATAATTATTCATCAAGTGCTTTGACAAAAAATATATATATTTATAGTATTGCATACATATATACATATATTTACAGTATTGCATATATACATATATTTACAGTATTGGAAATATATATACACAGTACATATACAAATATATTTACAGTATTTCACATATATACATATATTTACAGTATTTCATATATACGTATTTACATATATTTACAGTACTGCATATATATATATTTACAGTATTGCATATATATATACACTACATATATTTACAGTATTTCACATATATACATATATTTACAGTATTGCATATATATATACACAGTACATATATACATATATTTACAGTATTTCACATATATACATATATTTACAGTATTTCATATATACACATTTACATATATTTACAGTATTGCATATATATATATACACAGTACATATATACATATATTTACAGTATTTCATATATACATATTTACATATATTTACAGTATTGCATATATATACACAGTACATATATTTACAGTATTTCACATATATACATATATTTATATACATATATATATATACAGGAACTGGGCTGGCTGTGACAGAGAACATGGCCACTATTTTTAAATTTTCTCCACATCTGTGACCTGAAACAAAAGCAAAAATCAGGTTTATTATTTAGTCATATTTTTGGTAACTTCCTCCCAACTGAATTTTGATTTTTTTTTTATGTTCGTTATTTTGCAATGCGGAATTAAGCTATTTTCAGTGAATGTGTCTGAACTTCCGATTCATTAGCCGCTATAGTAATTAACTGGAAGAATAACAAAATGCAGTAAATAATAAAATTATTTGCGCAGATAAACCAGTGTTTATAATTACGAAAATAAGTTAAAATAACAAATAGCAGTTTGCAGTATCAAGCAATGTAACAGTTTTATGTACAGCTACAAATAACTGGAAGCGAATGAGACTGGAAGACACATTCAAGTTACAAATGGCCCCTCGTATGTTAAGAATAAGGTGAAAATGTTTCTTATGTTCTAAACACATAGTATAATGACATGAGGGAAAAAAAAAACTTTTTTGCTGGGTAATATATTTTCAAATTATTTTTAGTTCAGTACCTTAAACCATTTATGTTGAAGAATCTTGTCCAAATCGAGTCGCTGCGTTGGCTCACGCTGAAGACAAGCGCAAATCAATTGGCAGAACTCTGTGCAGAAAGATAGGAGAGGCATTATTACCTTAAACTTCATAACTTATCTTAGGTTAGAAATCTGAAAAATGCAATGTTTTATTAATGTTCTATTGCCCTGTTATGTATCTTTGTTGTGATTAAAGATCTCACCTTGTGACAAGCCAGCTATGAACCAAAGGTTCTGATTTATCATGTTCAGGTCATGGCTGTCCGGAAATTTCCCGCATACCATTGAGAACAAGAGCACCCCTAGTGAATACACCGTTGCTGGCTCCCCGTGGTACCGGCCCTTTGATAAAAATTCAGGTGGGCAGTACAGTCGTGTGCCTGTAAGAAAGAGATTTTGTGTTATGGGTATTGCATTACCACAGCATTTTGCCTAGGTGTCCATTAGCATGCTAGAAATCATTAGGTGCTATTTGCTACTTCAATACATACCCATGAACGTAGTGTAGGCCGAGCTATGAAGGAGGTCGCCGCAGCCGAAGTCAATAAGTTTGACTTCTAAAGTGACTTTGTTAATTAAAAGGTTTTCTTGTTTTATGTCTCTGTGAAACACTCCACGTTGGCAGCTGATGTACGCGGCTTGTGTTGCTTGCCGCATTACAACCCTCGCTAACCTCTCGTTGATTCTGCCTCCATGGCGTTTCACAAAATCAAACAAGTCCTCACAGGGAACAGGCCGCTCCAGAACCATGGTGTAGTATTCACCCTGATCCTTCCAGTCCAGCAGCTGGATTATCTGGGGAACTCTGGGGCCTTTATTTGCACAGATTAAAAGAGCGACCTCCAATGGAACCGGTTCGGGAGAGCAGGGCTAAAAGTAATTTTGTATGATGGTTAGACGGAGGTGGTTTTCCAAATATTGAAAACAGTGACAAAGGGAATAAAACGTAGAAAGCACAGTCTACTTACAATGCTGATATATTCCAAATGCTCTGTTTTTTTGGCAATTTTCACTGCCACCTGATCAACAAAGGAAAGAAGAGGAATGTGTAAGAATTATGTACAATTAACGTGATGGTCAACAAACATGTAAAGGTTGCATGAACTGAAAAACATGTAGAGTATATTTAGTTCATTTGACAGTTTAAAGAGGTCTATTGTTCTACACTATAGTCCTATACTATAGGACTTGCAACACATATCAAAAGGATGAAGATAATAAATTACTATCTGAGTACTGTAAAAAAAAAAAAAAAAAAGAAACCTCAAGGCCATCCTTCAGACGCCTTCCTTCGTATACGGCTCCAAATCCCCCTTGACCCAGCATATTGCCGACTTCATAGTAGGAAAAGATGTCTATAAAAGACGAATAAGGTTATTTGACATAATAAGTCAAGCAGTGACATCCTACAGAGTGACATGCTCCATCTAAAACCATCATATTATTTATCAACTGCCCAGTATAAGTATAAACCTTCAAAGTGCTAATTAATGATGGCTTCATACCTGAGCAAGGATGGAATAAGGACGTAGTGTGGGCTGGAGTTTGAAGGTCATCCTCACTCCAGTCAGACTTAATGCGGGCTGGAGTTTGAAGGTCGTCCTCACTCCAGTCACACTTAATGCGGGCTGGAGTTTGAAGGTCGTCCTCACTCCAGTCAGACTTAATGCGGGCTGGAGTTTGAAGGTCGTCCTCACTCCAGTCATACTTAATGCGGGCTGGAGCTTGAAGGGCATCCGCACTCCAGTCAGACTGAATGCGGACTGGAGCTTGCAGGGCATCCGCACTCCAGTCAGACTGAATGCGGACTGGAGCTTGCAGGGCCTCCGCACTCCAGTCAGACTGAATGCGGGCTGGAGCTTGAAGGGCGTCCGCACTCCAGTCAGACTGAATGCGGGCTGGAGCTTGCAGGGCGTCCGCACTCCAGTCAGACTGAATGCGGGCTGGAGCTTGCAGGGCGTCCGCACTCCAGTCAGACTCAATGCGGACTGGAGCTTGAAGGGCGTCCGCACTCCAGTCAGACTGAATGCGGGCTGGAGCTTGCAGGGCGTCCGCACTCCAGTCAGACTCAATGCGGACTGGAGCTTGAAGGGCATCCGCACTCCAGTCAGACTGAATGCGGGCTGGAGCTTGAAGGGCGTCCGCACTCCAGTCAGACTCAATGCGGACTGGCGCTTGCAGGGCGTCCGCACTCCAGTCAGACTCAATGCGGACTGGAGCTTGCAGGGCGTCCGCACTCCAGTCAGACTCAATGCGGGCTGGAGCTTGCAGGCTGTCCGCACTCCAGTCAGACTCAATGCGGACTGGAGCTTGAAGGGCGTCCGCACTCCAGTCAGACTGAATGCGGACTGGAGCTTGCAGGGCGTCCGCACTCCAGTCAGACTCAATGCGGACTGGAGCTTGAAGGGCGTCCGCACTCCAGTCAGACTGAATGCGGACTGGAGCTTGCAGGCTGTCCTCACTCCAGTCAGACTCAATGTGGACTGGAGCTTGCAGGGCGTTCGCACTCCAGTCAGACTCAATGCGGACTGGAGCTTGAAGGGCGTCCGCACTCCAGTCAGACTGAATGCGGACTGGAGCTTGCAGGGCGTTCGCACTCCAGTCAGACTGAATGCGGACTGGAGCTTGCAGGGCGTCCGCACTCCAGTCAGACTGAATGCGGACTGGAGCTTGCAGGCCGTCCGCACTCCAGTCACACTCAATGCGGACTGGAGATTGAAGGGCGTCCGCACTCCAGTCGGACTCAGTGTGAACTGCAGCTTGGAGGGCGTCAACACTCCTGTCGGACTCAGTGCTGACAGGAGCTTGGAGGATTACTTTTTTACCAGGTTTCCTGTAACCAAAAAGTACCATCCAAAACTTCTTTTTCTTTTCCTCCTTTTTTTCTCCTTTCGCCACATCCACATCAGAAGCCAGATGGTGTTGGAGTGGGTATTTTACACTGGAAATCTGATCTAAAAATGAATGACATCAACCAAAATTATTATGAATAAATGAAATATGACATCCTCTTATTAGTGCCTACTCATATTACTACAGCTATGATAGCTATAAATTATGAAGTGATTCTTCTATTCGCCTTGTTTTTCAATGCGGAAGTAAGGTATTTTCTGTGAATGAATGACTTCTGATAATTTGTCACTATTTGTAAATAACTAGTGCAAAAATTCAAGTGACATCTTAAATTATATAACACATATTATAACACTTTATATCAACTTTCATATGACATTAACAAAAAAATTCACATTATGTACATTAATGCTTAGATTATTAATTCAGTTCAGATTTTTTTTTTTACCCATTAATGTCCCTAAATTTTTTGTGTGTGTTCTAAACTAAAAAGTAAGTGTAGAGCCCTAGACAGAGCAAACAAATGCATTTCATATTCTCATAACATGGTCTTCTTGTAACTTACTATCAGATTTTTTGCTTGATTGTGGCACAGCTGCATCAGCACTCTGGTCTTTTTCATCGCCCTCAGCTGAGCTAGTCTTCTGTGTGTATTTTTTACCAGCTCTTCTATTACCAAAAAGTACCGGCCAAGCCCTCTTTGTCTTTTTACATTTCTTCTCCACTACTCTTCCTTTTGCCCCATCCACATCCACATCAGAAGCCACTCGCGTTGTTCTGTGTTGGAGTGTGACTTTTATACTGGAAATCTGATCTAAAAAAGAATGACATCAACCAAAATTATTATGAATAAATGAAATATGACATCCTCTTTCTTATTAGTGCCTACTTATATTACTACAGCTATGATAGCTATAAATTATGAAATGATTCTTTTATCCATCTTATTTTTCAATGCAGAAGTAAGCTATTTTCTGTGAATGTGCGAGACTTCCAATTAATTTGTCGCTATTGGTAAATAACTATAAGTGACATCTGACCAATAAATTATCTGCCTCACAAATTATAAATTAACACTTTATACCACTTTATAAAAATGCTAAAAATTCAAACCAAAAATGCTAACACTTTACTAAAAAATTATTTTATAATGTCTACATGTGTATCTGAATGCATACTGGAGAAAAACTGATTTTAGGACCCAGCGGAACAGCTCGTTTGCTCCATATAAAGCTATAAGGCCATCTAGTGGCAAGAGTCATGAAACATCATGTTATATTATTTTTTTTCCCACAAGAGCTCAGACTCCCAATGTAAGATCTTTTGAGCTGAATTAAAAGGGTTATGCATGAAATTGTGAGTTATTTTGAATGTAAGTTGAAAGAATGTGAAGAATGTGCTTAAATATATATAATAATAGAATCTAGTCATTTAAAGGTAAATAAAAAATAACAACAAAAAAACGCATTAAAAATAGAAAAAAATATTATCAAAATTAAATAAAAAACGCTTTCTGGACAAAAAAAAGTATAATTTTAGGGCTCTGGGTCATTTTGACCAGCGAGGGAAGGATTTGTTACAAAGTGCGAGGGACGGATGAGAGTTTAACAAAAAAATTCACATTATGTACATTAATGCTTAACAGTTTATTAATTCAGTTCAGATTTTCAATGTCTCCTTGTTCAAATATAATTTGTATTTTGACACAATAATGTGTCCCTAATTTTTTGACAGAACAAACAAATGCATTTCATACGCTCAAAACATGGTCATGTAACTTACTATCAGATTTTCTGCTTGACTGTGACAGGGCTGCATCAGCACTCTCGCCCTCAGCTGAGCTAGTCTTCTGGGTGTATTTTTTATCAGCTCCTTTACCAAAAAGTACCGTCCAAGCCCTCTTTTTCTTTTTACACTTCTCCTCCTCTACTCTTCCTTTGGCCCCATCCACATCAGAATCCAGATGGTTTTGGAGTGGGAGATGTGGGTGGGTTTCCTCTGTATTGGTGAAATGTTGTGATGGCGTACATTGTTGTAAATTGTACGCTCGTTCACAATTTTTAGCTTTCTTGTGACAAGAATTTTGCTGTCCCATTTTCACTGCTATTCTCTAAACTGTAAATGATCAAAGTAAGAACTAAGAAGTACAGTAGTTGTAAGAAGCAGTTGTCAGAGTTGTAAGAAGCAGTTGTCAGAGTTGTAAGAAGCAGTTGTCAGAGTTGAAATAAGAATTGCAGGCATTAATAATCCTCAGTCATTGTGATGTCACGATTAAGAACCAATGCTTTGTGATGTCATAATTATCAACACATTCCAAGGATGCCTGGTTTTGCTATGCGCCCATTGGCCAGATTCGCTCTGTGGGCGGAGCCTCCACTCCAGCGCTGAACTGGACGCGAGTGGTAAATTTACCAGGATTTATTTGGGAAATCATCTTTCCGTGTTGTTTTTGATGAATAAACTCTTTGTCGTTCTTCTGTGCAAGTCGAATTTGTATTTGTTTGTGTTGATAAACTTTCGCGCATTAGGCTAATTAGTGTCTACAATATAAACATAAGTAAACGTAATTTGAATTAAATTGGATTAAAATGCGCATTTGGTTGTATTTATGTTATTTCAAATCTATTCATCCTTTAATACACGAAATATCAGTAAATATCGCGCAGTAATGTGTGTGGTGTAAATTTAAGTAATGTAGGCCTAACTCGAGCATCATTTAAATAGCGACGTTCAGTTGATTAAAGTGATCGCGTGCACACTTTGCTTAAAGCACCTTCAATTCATTATTTAATACATGAAATATATCACTGTATTTAATGACTAATTTAAGGCCTTTTCATCGTTAAAGTTGTTTGGTCATTTCACCCCCTAATTCCAGTAGCGGCTCCTGGCCATACATTTCTGGGTTCTGATAACCATTTTGTAAGCTTTATATCCTAATCGTTGAACTCATCAGACATTTTTTTTTTTGGCAGAATTCTAATGTCCTTGCGTTATTCAGCCTGAGAGTGGCGCTCTAATGATGATTGACATACTTTAGTATACACTACACACAAATGCCATCTTAGAATTGCCTTAATGTAGTATTTATTGCGTCCGAATATTGCTTTATAATATTACAAGTTGTGTTGGAATTCCAGTGAGGAAAACAAAGTCATGTCTATTCTCAACGAACATAAAACAAACAAACAAAAACAGAACTAGCGTCACTGTATATAAAATCTATTCATATGAGCATGTTTAAATGAAAGGGTTATACTCTCATTCAGTTGATACGCTACTCCACTATAGGAAGAACAGACATGCCAACTAGTTACTAACCTGATGCAGACGTACATATCTGAAGAGGACTGACATCGGCTTGGTCTGGACCTGCCACACGAGTCCTGAAAACTGAAGCTGAAGCGTCTCGATCGCCCCCAGGTGACTGGAAACAGTATAGGTCATAAAGCCCGCCCCCCTCCATGAAATGTAACATAGGGGACATAGACAAACTAAACAATCAAATTACACTTCAAATACTTTTTTTCCAAAGATAGTTTCTGTCATTTTAGGCTTTTTTTTTTTTATCACGCTGCCCAGATAGCAAAATGTGTCTGGCCCACCTCTGGGCCTCACCCTTGCTTCAGTTCTGGCTGGGTCCCCGGCCCACACACTGAAAACAGACACAAACAATTTCCTCTGGCCCAGATGTGGCCCACACCCTGTAAAATGACTCTTATTTATTGTGTTGGCCCAGATCTGGCCCACACCCTGTAAAACGACTTGTATTGTTTTATGTGGCCCAGGTCTGGCCCAGCCACTGTAAGACAGATCTGGCTGAGAGTCGGCTGGGTCCCCGGGCCAGATGTGGCCCAGAAACTGGCAGTGAAACACAAATTCAACCATTTAAAAAGATTAAGGATTTTTATTATAAATTAACAAATACACTTTAATATAAACATGTATTAACAATGAACAAGTACACTGTAATATTAACATTTATTAACAACACATTTTTTTAAACCACAAAATAACTAAATTATATTTACTGTATATTATTAAAAGAAAAACATCATTCTCACACAAAAAATACACACACATACACACAAAAACTCTCTTTCACTCTCTTTAACACTAAATAATTTCCTTTTGCAAAAGTCAAGTCACCTTTAAATATATAAAGACTGTTTCAAAGCAGCTTTACAGGGAGAAACAGGAAAATGATGATGCAAACAGAGTTTAATTTGTCTGTAAAGCAGCTCTGGAGAAAGCAGTGATGTCATCGTCCAGCTCAGTTCAATTCTCATCCAAAAGTGTCAATGCAGGCAGATCAATAATGTTCACTATTAAGTGTCCCCAACTAAGCAAGCCAGAGGCGACAGTGGCAAGGAACTCCATCAGGTGACAGAATGGAGAAAAAAAACTGGCTCAGTCGGGAGCCAGTTCTCCACTGGCCAAACGAACATGGTGTGGTTATGATTCCAGGCTGCTTCACAAGTATTTAATTCAGCTCCTTCTACTTGAAGATTGGAAAATATCATGCCAGCATTTGGTGGGTGGGGAGTTGAAGCTGGCCATTGGGTCTGTGCAGAGGACTTGTCTGGTTCTCGTGGTCTTTGCTGAGGATCTGTCGATGACTGTTGTGTCAACGAGGTCTTCACAGGCAGTTTGTTTCTAGGTCTCGTCTGACATTCAGGGCTGCACCGTGGTCATCTTAGGGTGCAAGTCCACCATTTGGTCTGGATATGGACTAGATCCGGCTGACTACAGTAACCTTGGGATAAGAATGAGACAGACAGACTAATATTACCATTCCTCTTACGATGTAACAAGTACATTCTGTGTTATGGGAAGTGTTTTCGGTTCTGGTTGACCTAATTTATGGAGTCTAACAATCATTTAAGGGATTTGAATTATAGAAATGTGATAGTGTGTTATGTTCATGCTAGGTTAAAGAGATGGGTCTTTAATATAGATTTAAACTGAGTGTGTCTGCCTCCTGAACAACACTAGGAAGACTTATCTTGTGTCTTTTCAATCTGCTGTCAGTTGGAGGCTGGAGCCACCACTTCACGGACCCCTCGATCTCCATTTCAGCGGGATTAGCCATAAGGGGTTCTCTTTTGCATCTTTTAAATAAAGGAATACATATTAGTTAATAAAAATACAATTGTTCAATGTTTGTTCTTATTAGTTCACAGTGCACTAACTAATGTTAACAAATACAACTTGTCATTTTAATAATTAGTAAATGTTGAAATGACCTAAGATTAATAAATGCTAAAGTACTGTGCTTTCTTAGTCTATGTTAACTAATGTAGTTAACTAATGTTAACAAATGAAACCTTATTATATAATATCTGTAAAAAGTTTTAGTGTTGAATTCCAAACTATGCATTCAGATGAAACTTCAGTTTATGTTCGCTCATAATCATAGTAATCCCAACTGCAGTAAAATATGTTAAGTACTACGAGTACTAATTTTAATCACATTATACGGGATATATAAGATTTAATATTTTTCTTTCGCTCTAAAACAAAGTACACCTGCTCTAATGAAGCAGATTACGTTACGTTCAAAAACACAATTTAAGAAACTGCACTTATTTTGCAGTTTACGTATCTATAGCGCTTTTCCGTTTCGGGCTCCCCATAGCAGTGTTACAACAAAATAAATCTTATTTAATTTCAGATTGCACACATATGAGTTTGTCTCCGCGGGTGTGATGCAGCTGGTGGTCAGTGTAGTTCGATTCACAAACAAATGACTCTTTTGAAAGGTTAGTGAATCAAATCACACATTGCCGCCTGTATAGATAACTATGGCGCCGAAAGCGTAGTCTGACTCCTATGATTCGATAACTAATCACTCGTTAAAAAAGACGAATTGAATGACTAAATTTTAGCAAACAAAATGGAATATAACTCAATATCATTTCATTAGCCAACATTACAGTTCACTGGATATAGAGCAGTTTTTCTATTAAAAAAATACATAGTTTTATTCTAAAAAGAGACCGTAGGCCTTCATCAACATTCCGTATCTCCGGGACCGAATGGGTATTCTGCCGTTACGTAATTATCATTGCAAACATCTAGATATTAAACAAACTATTTTTATCTTGACAATTAAAACATCAAACATCACTAAAACAATAAATTAATTAAATTACTTACTCGTTTTTCAGCTGAAATGATTCCTCTCGAAAACGAAATGGTCTGCGTCGCAGGACCCTCAGGATTTAACCCCCAAAGCGTTTTCACCCAGCTGAGTTCCTTAATTCCTGTAGTGGCCCGCCTGTGACAAAACGAACTCGGGCCGAAGGTAAATACACGCCGCTACACCGAGCTTGAACCGGTATGAACCTTACACCAGTACAACTGCGTTCAGCCGATGCTGGCCCATACAGAAAAAGACGTCTGTCAGCCAGATGTGTTATGCACAGTCGGCACGGATCTGGCCCATTATCTTTTCACCGATGCCGACAGCGAGCCAACAGTGGCGCATTTCAGCCGGAATTATTTGATGGTATATAAATGGGGGTGTGACGTCACGATTGACAGCTTCTCTGAGCGAAGTCGTCACTGAGGCACTAACGGACATTTTTCGGGAACTTCGGGAGGAGATTGGAGCTTTTACTTTAATCTCTACTTTTCCATAACTGTTTATTTCACAAAAAGTTGTTGATTAGGCGGTAGTGTGGACGGGACCTTGATACTTCGGCTCAACTTCGCGCTCACTACTGCGCAGACTCCAGACCCAAGATGTCAGCGCCATATTTGAACACTGGCGGCTTCACTTACGTCAACGGAAGAAAGTGAAGGCGCATCGTCCATCTTTTTTTACAGTCTATGGTCTGGACCATAGACTGTAAAAAAAGGACTGGACTGGAGCAAGGTTTACGTGAGGTAACGTCACATGAAAATAAGCGCGGCAGCCAGAAATCTGCCCCAATGGCTCTCTGTAAGAGCACGCTGCAGTTCCATATTTCACCACAGATTTACATTGGAAATTTGTGGGGTGCTGTAGAGCTGGGGAGGGCTCAGAGAGACCGGCTGCCCCGCTTTAGTATCATGAATACATGCCTGCCGAATCCATGCGCTACATTTTAATATCCTGCTCACTTTACGACTTAAAATAGTCTAAAATCTGAAAAATATTTATTACAGAATGCTGAACACATTTATAATATATCATTTATTCAGTGTATATAGAGGTCTATGTTTGGATGAATATTTTGGTGGGGCTCTGCCCATACAGATGAGCTGCGGCTGCCTAATTCACTATGAGCTTCTCTTTATGTAAACAAATGATAGTCCCACTTATTTGAAGCTTATTTGTTTCGTGTATAATAAATATAAACGTAATAGTATCATGTAAAGTTTTAAATAAATAGCGTGAAAAGCTTTACAAGTGCTACTGAATTTACGTACAGTGCGTCAGGTCTGTTTTGTTCATTTATTGAAGATCATAAACATTCACACTGTCATTAATAACCCTTACGAAAAATGTTTTTTTTTTTTTTGGCAGATTGATTACCATTTGCATAACCATGCAGTTTTACTACAAATACCATGGTTAAACTATGGTACAGCAAAACGCCATTGTAGGCTACTTGATCACATCTATATATCCAGATTTAACTACACACATAGTATAAATACAGTAAACAATACGGTTATACTGAATAACTGAAGTGTTATTGTATGCATTTGGGATTTTATGAGACAATTGATTAGTATTATTTATGCACGTCATTGCTAAGATATATATAAACCCCCAAAAAGTATTTGGATACTTAAAGTGACCATTAAATCAAAATTGACAATTTTTTTTTTTTTTTTATCGAATATTGCAGTATTTATTATAAACAATTTATCTGTGCACATCATTATTTTTTAATTCATGTACCCTTGTAATCTTTAATCAAAATAACTTCCCTCCCTCTTGCAGTGACATCTCTGATGACTGGCACGAGGGTGGGGCAACCTGTCACTTACCTGAGATCGACCAATAGCAAACCACAAGCATCCAATCAATTCCCCATGGGCAAAATCAAGGCCTGCCCTACATTTGTTCTTGTTCGAGAAGCCCTTGGATATAGGCCTACGTCACAATAGATAAGACTATCACAGCTTCAGTTTTATACCAACTTTAAGCCACTCTCAAAAGTTATGAATGTTGTTATGAATCAAGTCCCTTTGATGACTGACAGTTGGTTAAAAGTCAAAAATGTTGGATTAAGCTATGTGGATAAGGAGACTGACATAAGATATATGACATGTTAATTTTACAGGGTTCCCACTCATCCTGGAAAACCTGGAAAATTGATGACAAATTTTCCAGTCCTGGAAAACACATGGGAAATTAAAGAAAATGTAAAATGTCCTGGAAAATCTTGTTGTTCTGGAAAATTAGTTTTTTCTTTAGCCAAGAAGAAAGAGTTTATCACTGACCCAAAACAATTATCATTAGTTGCAGAAAGCGCAGTGTTCAGGAATGCTGAGTTTTGACACGTGAGAGTAGTATTTTCAATGATGATGTTTAGTCTTGTGTTGCCACTTGCAGCATTTAGCTAATGTTATTAACTGCTCAAATGTATGCAGTGAATGTTAACTGGTAAGCAGCTACCTAATTCAGTAACTTGCTAACTAATAATTTCGATGCGATATGGTCAATAAGATATTCATTGTGCAGTGTAGTCAGCTTCATTGATTATAACAGGAGTTTTCACAACAGTGCAGAACTCTGTGAGCTTGCGCTGAAGTGATTATAAAGGGAACACTCTTTGTTTGTTGTCTGTATATAACCCATTCGCAATTTGAAAAAAGTTTTATTTTTCATGCTGCTAAGTATACACACTGCAAAGTTTTAGGAATGACTAACTTTTTTAAATGCAGGATTGAATCCAAAATTGTATTGATTGACATGGTGATAACCAGCATGGGACGGGACAAAAAATTCTGATGTCAAATAGATGTGCATTAAGTGTAAATGCAGACTAATAGACATGTTCTATTATGTGTAATGGGTTTCTTTGTTTTTCATCAGCTTAATCTTTGAATAATATTTTTATTTTCAAATAGTTAAACAAAACATTAAAATAATTATAATTTTTTTTGTATGATATTGACACTGGTAATGAGAACATTTGTCATAATGTAATGATTAAGAGCTTATATTAAAAACTGATTTTATAGTTAAGTCATGGCAATAAACTATGGAAGCTTGTTTCTGCCACTGAACTGCAACTTTTTATCTCACAATTCAAAAAAATGTTCTTGCAATTGCGAGTTTACATAAGTTTGATGTGTTATAAAGTCAAAATTGCAAGATATAATTGTTATAAAGTCAGAATTGCGAGTTATAGTCAGAATTGCATGATATAAAGTCTGAATTGTGTTATAAAGTCAGAATTGCGTGATATAAAGTCAGAATTGCATGATATAAAGTCAGAATTGCGTTATAAAGTCAGAATTGCGTGATATAAACTCACAATGGCGAGTTATAAAGTCAGAATTGCGTGATATAAAGTCAGAATTGTGTTATAAAGTCAGAATTGCGTGATATAAAGTCAGAATTGTGTTATAAAGTCAGAATTGCGTGATATAAATTTGCGATTCTGACTTTTTCTTCTTATTCTTACTTCTTTTCTCAGAATTGTGAGATATAAACTCGCAATTGCGAGTTATAAAGTCCAATTCTGAGGTAAAAAAGACTGACTTTTTTTCAGAATTGCGAGTATCTCACAATTGTGACTTTATATCTCGCAATTGCGGGTTTATATCACAATTATATAAACTCGCAATTGCGAGAAAAAGTCGCAATTTTTTTTTATTCTGTGGCAGAAACAAGCTTCCATAGTCATAATGTATGATTAAGAACTATAAAACAGTTTTTAATATGAGCTAAGTCATGGCAATAAACTGTACGCCTTTTAAAGACTTAGAGAGCAATATTTGCCGTGATCCTTGTCTTTAATTCCCGCCGTAGTAAAATTGAAAATGTCCTGGAAAATGATCGCTGAAAAAGAGTGGGAACCCTGATTTTAGGACTTGAATGGAGCGAAAGAATCACACAATAAGATTGAATTTATATTCATGTGAAGCCAACAGCCAATTACTCCTCTATTACTGTTATAGATCTGTTTGTTATGTTTACTTGTTGTGTACTGGTAATCTGAATTGTTGACATTTCAGTTTTGACTAGACAACTACTGGAAGATGCTTAGGTAGAGTGGGGTAAGTTGAGCCACCCCCTGTATTTTAGAAAGAAAGTTATGTGACAATGATCCATTGTATCTAAGTGTCTGTGATTTTTTTATTTTTATTTTTTGCATGTCAATTTTACATTTCCTGTGTTTAGTCCTTAGTTCATTTGTTTTCTGCTGTGTTTGATTTGAGTTTCACCTGTGTCCTCATTCAGGCCTGTGTATATTCAGCCCTGTGTTTTTCAATGTTGTCTGTTCTGGTCTATGTGGTTTTCTGTGCTGCTTCCTAGTGTTCCTAGTGTTTTGGTTTGTTTTCATTTATTAAAAAAACGTTTAACTCTCTCCTTGCCTGACTAACTGTGACATTTATTATGAAAAACAAATTAAGCCAGATACACAGACATATCATACATGTTAGTCACTTGCCAACATTTAAAATCATGTAAAGATTTTCATAGAGATTTAAGTGAGGCACTTGAAATGATGTTTAGCAGTTACTAGTTCTAGTACTAGTCATTCAGTTTTGTTTTAAGTCATCAATTAGTCATATACTGATTAGAAAAAAAACTTCCATTAATGCCAACAACGGAAGATTGTTACCAGAAGAAATTATAATTTTGTGGATGATTCAAATAAATATATACAAAAAAAAAGATAAATAAATAAAATAATGTAGTCATATGTTGATTCTTGTTTTTTAACTATTAAACATGAGAAACAGAACAAATAATTATTCATCAAGTGCTTTGACAAAAAATATATATATTTATAGTATTGCATACATATATACATATATTTACAGTATTGCATATATACATATATTTACAGTATTGGAAATATATATACACAGTACATATACAAATATATTTACAGTATTTCACATATATACATATATTTACAGTATTTCATATATACGTATTTACATATATTTACAGTACTGCATATATACATATATTTACAGTATTGCATATATATATATATATATATATACACAGTACATATATTTACAGTATTTCACATATATACATATATTTACAGTATTGCATATATATATATATATATATATATATACACAGTACATATATACATATATTTACAGTATTTCACATATATTTACAGTATTTCATATATACATATTTACATATATTTACAGTATTGCATATATATACACAGTACATATATACATATATTTACAGTATTGCATATATATATATATATATATACACAGTACATATATACATATATTTACAGTATTTCACATATATACATATTTACATATATTTACAGTATTGCATATATATACACAGTACATATATACATATATTTACAGTATTGCATATATATATATATATATATACACAGTACATATATACATATATTTACAGTATTTCACATATATACATATTTACATATATTTACAGTATTGCATATATATACACAGTACATATATACATATATTTACAGTATTGCATATATATACACAGTACATATATTTACAGTATTTCACATATATACATATATTTATATACATATATATATACAAGAACTGGGCTGGCTGTGACAGAGAACATGGCCACTATTTTTAAATTTTCTCCACATCTGTGACCTGAAACAAAAGCAAAAATCAGGTTTATTATTTAGTCATATTTTTGGTAACTTCCTCCCAACTGAATTTTGATTTTTTTTTTATGTTCGTTATTTTGCAATGCGGAATTAAGCTATTTTCAGTGAATGTGTCTGAACTTCCGATTCATTAGCCGCTATAGTAATTAACTGGAAGAATAACAAAATGCAGTAAATAATAAAATTATTTGCGCAGATAAACCAGTGTTTATAATTACGAAAATAAGTTAAAATAACAAATAGCAGTTTGCAGTATCAAGCAATGTAACAGTTTTATGTACAGCTACAAATAACTGGAAGCGAATGAGACTGGAAGACACATTCAAGTTACAAATGGCCCCTCGTATGTTAAGAATAAGGTGAAAATGTTTCTTATGTTCTAAACACATAGTATAATGACATGAGGGAAAAAAAAAACTTTTTTGCTGGGTAATATATTTTCAAATTATTTTTAGTTCAGTACCTTAAACCATTTATGTTGAAGAATCTTGTCCAAATCGAGTCGCTGCGTTGGCTCACGCTGAAGACAAGCGCAAATCAATTGGCAGAACTCTGTGCAGAAAGATAGGAGAGGCATTATTACCTTAAACTTCATAACTTATCTTAGGTTAGAAATCTGAAAAATGCAATGTTTTATTAATGTTCTATTGCCCTGTTATGTATCTTTGTTGTGATTAAAGATCTCACCTTGTGACAAGCCAGCTATGAACCAAAGGTTCTGATTTATCATGTTCAGGTCATGGCTGTCCGGAAATTTCCCGCATACCATTGAGAACAAGAGCACCCCTAGTGAATACACCGTTGCTGGCTCCCCGTGGTACCGGCCCTTTGATAAAAATTCAGGTGGGCAGTACAGTCGTGTGCCTGTAAGAAAGAGATTTTGTGTTATGGGTATTGCATTACCACAGCATTTTGCCTAGGTGTCCATTAGCATGCTAGAAATCATTAGGTGCTATTTGCTACTTCAATACATACCCATGAACGTAGTGTAGGCCGAGCTATGAAGGAGGTCGCCGCAGCCGAAGTCAATAAGTTTGACTTCTAAAGTGACTTTGTTAATTAAAAGGTTTTCTTGTTTTATGTCTCTGTGAAACACTCCACGTTGGCAGCTGATGTACGCGGCTTGTGTTGCTTGCCGCATTACAACCCTCGCTAACCTCTCGTTGATTCTGCCTCCATGGCGTTTCACAAAATCAAACAAGTCCTCACAGGGAACAGGCCGCTCCAGAACCATGGTGTAGTATTCACCCTGATCCTTCCAGTCCAGCAGCTGGATTATCTGGGGAACGCTGGGGCCTTTATTTGCACAGATTAAAAGAGCGACCTCCAATGGAACCGGTTCGGGAGAGCAGGGCTAAAAGTAATTTTGTATGATGGTTAGACGGAGGTGGTTTTCCAAATATTGAAAACAGTGACAAAGGGAATAAAACGTAGAAAGCACAGTCTACTTACAATGCTGATATATTCCAAATGCTCTGTTTTTTTGGCAATTTTCACTGCCACCTGATCAACAAAGGAAAGAAGAGGAATGTGTAAGAATTATGTACAATTAACGTGATGGTCAACAAACATGTAAAGGTTGCATGAACTGAAAAACATGTAGAGTATATTTAGTTCATTTGACAGTTTAAAGAGGTCTATTGTTCTATACTATAGTCCTATTCTATAGGACTTGCAACACATATCAAAAGGATGAAGATAATAAATTACTATCTGAGTACTGTAAAAAAAAAAAAAAAAGAAACCTCAAGGCCATCCTTCAGACGCCTTCCTTCGTATACGGCTCCAAATCCCCCTTGACCCAGCATATTGCCGACTTCATAGTAGGAAAAGATGTCTATAAAAGACGAATAAGGTTATTTGACATAATAAGTCAAGCAGTGACATCCTACAGAGTGACATGCTCCATCTAAAACCATCATATTATTTATCAACTGCCCAGTATAAGTATAAACCTTCAAAGTGCTAATTAATGATGGCTTCATACCTGAGCAAGGATGGAATAAGGACGTAGTGTGGGCTGGAGTTTGAAGGTCATCCTCACTCCAGTCAGACTTAATGCGGGCTGGAGTTTGAAGGTCGTCCTCACTCCAGTCACACTTAACGCGGGCTGGAGTTTGAAGGTCGTCCTCACTCCAGTCAGACTTAATGCGGGCTGGAGTTTGAAGGTCGTCCTCACTCCAGTCATACTTAATGCGGGCTGGAGCTTGAAGGGCATCCGCACTCCAGTCAGACTGAATGCGGACTGGAGCTTGCAGGGCGTCCGCACTCCAGTCAGACTGAATGCGGACTGGAGCTTGCAGGGCCTCCGCACTCCAGTCAGACTGAATGCGGGCTGGAGCTTGAAGGGCGTCCGCACTCCAGTCAGACTGAATGCGGGCTGGAGCTTGCAGGGCGTCCGCACTCCAGTCAGACTGAATGCGGGCTGGAGCTTGCAGGGCGTCCGCACTCCAGTCAGACTCAATGCGGACTGGAGCTTGAAGGGCGTCCGCACTCCAGTCAGACTGAATGCGGGCTGGAGCTTGCAGGGCGTCCGCACTCCAGTCAGACTCAATGCGGACTGGAGCTTGAAGGGCATCCGCACTCCAGTCAGACTGAATGCGGGCTGGAGCTTGAAGGGCGTCCGCACTCCAGTCAGACTCAATGCGGACTGGCGCTTGCAGGGCGTCCGCACTCCAGTCAGACTCAATGCGGACTGGAGCTTGCAGGGCGTCCGCACTCCAGTCAGACTCAATGCGGGCTGGAGCTTGCAGGCTGTCCGCACTCCAGTCAGACTCAATGCGGACTGGAGCTTGAACGGCGTTCGCACTCCAGTCAGACTGAATGCGGACTGGAGCTTGCAGGGCGTCCGCACTCCAGTCAGACTCAATGCGGACTGGAGCTTGAAGGGCGTCCGCACTCCAGTCAGACTGAATGCGGACTGGAGCTTGCAGGCTGTCCTCACTCCAGTCAGACTCAATGCGGACTGGAGCTTGCAGGGCGTTCGCACTCCAGTCAGACTGAATGCGGACTGGAGCTTGCAGGGCATCCGCACTCCAGTCAGACTCAATGCGGACTGGAGCTTGAAGGGCGTCCGCACTCCAGTCAGACTGAATGCGGACTGGAGCTTGCAGGGCGTTCGCACTCCAGTCAGACTGAATGCGGACTGGAGCTTGCAGGGCGTCCGCACTCCAGTCAGACTGAATGCGGACTGGAGCTTGCAGGCCGTCCGCACTCCAGTCACACTCAATGCGGACTGGAGATTGAAGGGCGTCCGCACTCCAGTCGGACTCAGTGTGAACTGCAGCTTGGAGGGCGTCAACACTCCTGTCGGACTCAGTGCTGACAGGAGCTTGGAGGATTACTTTTTTACCAGGTTTCCTGTGACCAAAAAGTACCATCCAAAACTTCTTTTTCTTTTCCTCCTTTTTTTCTCCTTTCGCCACATCCACATCAGAAGCCAGATGGTGTTGGAGTGGGTATTTTACACTGGAAATCTGATCTAAAAATGAATGACATCAACCAAAATTATTATGAATAAATGAAATATGACATCCTCTTATTAGTGCCTACTCATATTACTACAGCTATGATAGCTATAAATTATGAAGTGATTCTTCTATTCGCCTTGTTTTTCAATGCGGAAGTAAGGTATTTTCTGTGAATGAATGACTTCTGATAATTTGTCACTATTTGTAAATAACTAGTGCAAAAATTCAAGTGACATCTTAAATTATATAACACATATTATAACACTTTATATCAACTTTCATATGACATTAACAAAAAAATTCACATTATGTACATTAATGCTTAGATTGTTAATTCAGTTCAGATTTTTTTTTTTACCCATTAATGTCCCTAATTTTTTTGTGTGTGTTCTAAACTAAAAAGTAAGTGTAGAGCCCTAGACAGAGCAAACAAATGCATTTCATATTCTCATAACATGGTCTTCTTGTAACTTACTATCAGATTTTTTGCTTGATTGTGGCACAGCTGCATCAGCACTCTGGTCTTTTTCATCGCCCTCAGCTGAGCTAGTCTTCTGTGTGTATTTTTTACCAGCTCTTCTATTACCAAAAAGTACCGGCCAAGCCCTCTTTGTCTTTTTACATTTCTTCTCCACTACTCTTCCTTTTGCCCCATCCACATCCACATCAGAAGCCACTCGCGTTGTTCTGTGTTGGAGTGTGACTTTTATACTGGAAATCTGATCTAAAAAAGAATGACATCAACCAAAATTATTATGAATAAATGAAATATGACATCCTCTTTCTTATTAGTGCCTACTTATATTACTACAGCTATGATAGCTATAAATTATGAAATGATTCTTTTATCCATCTTATTTTTCAATGCAGAAGTAAGCTATTTTCTGTGAATGTGCGAGACTTCCAATTAATTTGTCGCTATTGGTAAACAACTATAAGTGACATCTGACCAATAAATTATCTGCCTCACAAATTATAAATTAACACTTTATACCACTTTATAAAAATGTTAAAAATTCAAACCAAAAATGCTAACACTTTACTAAAAAATTATTTTATAATGTCTACATGTGTATCTGAATGCATACTGGAGAAAAACTGATTTTAGGACCCAGCGGAACAGCTCATTTGCTCCATATAAAGCTATAAGGCCATCTAGTGGCAAGAGTCATGAAACATCATGTTATATTATTTTTTTTCCCACAAGAGCTCAGACTCCCAATGTAAGATCTTTTGAGCTGAATTAAAAGGGTTATGCATGAAATTGTGAGTTATTTTGAATGTAAGTTGAAAGAATGTGAAGAATGTGCTTAAATATATATAATAATAGAATCTAGTCATTTAAAGGTAAATAAAAAATAACAACAAAAAAACGCATTAAAAATAGAAAAAAATATTATCAAAATTAAATAAAAAACGCTTTCTGGACAAAAAAAAGTATAATTTTAGGGCTCTGGGTCATTTTGACCAGCGAGGGAAGGATTTGTTACAAAGTGCGAGGGACGGATGAGAGTTTAACAAAAAAATTCACATTATGTACATTAATGCTTAACAGTTTATTAATTCAGTTCAGATTTTCAATGTCTCCTTGTTCAAATATAATTTGTATTTTGACACAATAATGTGTCCCTAATTTTTTGACAGAACAAACAAATGCATTTCATACGCTCAAAACATGGTCATGTAACTTACTATCAGATTTTCTGCTTGACTGTGACAGGGCTGCATCAGCACTCTGGTCTTTTTTCTCGCCCTCAGCTGAGCTAGTCTTCTGGGTGTATTTTTTATCAGCTCCTTTACCAAAAAGTACCGGCCAAGCCCTCTTTTTCTTTTTACACTTCTCCTCCTCTACTCTTCCTTTGGCCCCATCCACATCAGAATCCAGATGGTTTTGGAGTGGGAGATGTGGGTGGGTTTCCTCTGTATTGGTGAAATGTTGTGATGGCGTACATTGTTGTAAATTGTACGCTCGTTCACAATTTTTAGCTTTCTTGTGACAAGAATTTTGCTGTCCCATTTTCACTGCTATTCTCTAAACTGTAAATGATCAAAGTAAGAACTAAGAAGTACAGTAGTTGTAAGAAGCAGTTGTCAGAGTTGTAAGAAGCAGTTGTCAGAGTTGTAAGAAGCAGTTGTCAGAGTTGAAATAAGAATTGCAGGCATTAATAATCCTCAGTCATTGTGATGTCACGATTAAGAACCAATGCTTTGTGATGTCATAATTATCAACACATTCCAAGGATGCCTGGTTTTGCTATGCGCCCATTGGCCAGATTCGCTCTGTGGGCGGAGCCTCCACTCCAGCGCTGAACTGGACGCGAGTGGTAAATTTACCAGGATTTATTTGGGAAATCATCTTTCCGTGTTGTTTTTGATGAATAAACTCTTTGTCGTTCTTCTGTGCAAGTCGAATTTGTATTTGTTTGTGTTGATAAACTTTCGCGCATTAGGCTAAATAGTGTCTACAATATAAACATAAGTAAACGTAATTTGAATTAAATTGGATTAAAATGCGCATTTGGTTGTATTTATGTTATTTCAAATCTATTCATCCTTTAATACACGAAATATCAGTAAATATCGCGCAGTAATGTGTGTGGTGTAAATTTAAGTAATGTAGGCCTAACTCGAGCATCATTTAAATAGCGACGTTCAGTTGGTTAAAGTGATCGCGTGCACACTTTGCTTAAAGCACCTTCAATTCATTATTTAATACATGAAATATATCACTGTATTTAATGACTAATTTAAGGCCTTTTCATCGTTAAAGTTGTTTGGTCATTTCACCCCCTAATTCCAGTAGCGGCTCCTGGCCATACATTTCTGGGTTCTGATAACCATTTTGTAAGCTTTATATCCTAATCGTTGAACTCATCAGACATTTTTTTTTTGGCAGAATTCTAATGTCCTTGCGTTATTCAGCCTGAGAGTGGCGCTCTAATGATGATTGACATACTTTAGTATACACTACACACAAATGCCATCTTAGAATTGCCTTAATGTAGTATTTATTGCGTCCGAATATTGCTTTATAATATTACAAGTTGTGTTGGAATTCCAGTGAGGAAAACAAAGTCATGTCTATTCTCAACGAACATAAAACAAACAAACAAAAACAGAACTAGCGTCACTGTATATAAAATCTATTCATATGAGCATGTTTAAATGAAAGGGTTATACTCTCATTCAGTTGATACGCTACTCCACTATAGGAAGAACAGACATGCCAACTAGTTACTAACCTGATGCAGACGTACATATCTGAAGAGGACTGACATCGGCTTGGTCTGGACCTGCCACACGAGTCCTGAAAACTGAAGCTGAAGCGTCTCGATCGCCCCCAGGTGACTGGAAACAGTATAGGTCATAAAGCCCGCCCCCCTCCATGAAATGTAACATAGGGGACATAGACAAACTAAACAATCAAATTACACTTCAAATACTTTTTTTCCAAAGATAGTTTCTGTCATTTTAGGCTTTTTTTTTTTTATCACGCTGCCCAGATAGCAAAATGTGTCTGGCCCACCTCTGGGCCTCACCCTTGCTTCAGTTCTGGCTGGGTCCCCGGCCCACACACTGAAAACAGACACAAACAATTTCCTCTGGCCCAGATGTGGCCCACACCCTGTAAAATGACTCTTATTTATTGTGTTGGCCCAGATCTGGCCCACACCCTGTAAAACGACTTGTATTGTTTTATGTGGCCCAGGTCTGGCCCAGCCACTGTAAGACAGATCTGGCTGAGAGTCGGCTGGGTCCCCGGGCCAGATGTGGCCCAGAAACTGGCAGTGAAACACAAATTCAACCATTTAAAAAGATTAAGGATTTTTATTATAAATTAACAAATACACTTTAATATAAACATGTATTAACAATGAACAAGTACACTGTAATATTAACATTTATTAACAACACATTTTTTTAAACCACAAAATAACTAAATTATATTTACTGTATATTATTAAAAGAAAAACATCATTCTCACACAAAAAATACACACACATACACACAAAAACTCTCTTTCACTCTCTTTAACACTAAATAATTTCCTTTTGCAAAAGTCAAGTCACCTTTAAATATATAAAGACTGTTTCAAAGCAGCTTTACAGGGAGAAACAGGAAAATGATGATGCAAACAGAGTTTAATTTGGCTGTAAAGCAGCTCTGGAGAAAGCAGTGATGTCATCGTCCAGCTCAGTTCAATTCTCATCCAAAAGTGTCAATGCAGGCAGATCAATAATGTTCACTATTAAGTGTCCCCAACTAAGCAAGCCAGAGGCGACAGTGGCAAGGAACTCCATCAGGTGACAGAATGGAGAAAAAAAACTGGCTCAGTCGGGAGCCAGTTCTCCACTGGCCAAACGAACATGGTGTGGTTATGATTCCAGGCTGCTTCACAAGTATTTAATTCAGCTCCTTCTACTTGAAGATTGGAAAATATCATGCCAGCATTTGGTGGGTGGGGAGTTGAAGCTGGCCATTGGGTCTGTGCAGAGGACTTGTCTGGTTCTCGTGGTCTTTGCTGAGGATCTGTCGATGACTGTTGTGTCAACGAGGTCTTCACAGGCAGTTTGTTTCTAGGTCTCGTCTGACATTCAGGGCTGCACCGTGGTCATCTTAGGGTGCAAGTCCACCATTTGGTCTGGATATGGACTAGATCCGGCTGACTACAGTAACCTTGGGATAAGAATGAGACAGACAGACTAATATTACCATTCCTCTTACGATGTAACAAGTACATTCTGTGTTATGGGAAGTGTTTTCGGTTCTGGTTGACCTAATTTATGGAGTCTAACAATCATTTAAGGGATTTGAATTATAGAAATGTGATAGTGTGTTATGTTCATGCTAGGTTAAAGAGATGGGTCTTTAATATAGATTTAAACTGAGTGTGTCTGCCTCCTGAACAACACTAGGAAGACTTATCTTGTGTCTTTTCAATCTGCTGTCAGTTGGAGGCTGGAGCCACCACTTCACGGACCCCTCGATCTCCATTTCAGCGGGATTAGCCATAAGGGGTTCTCTTTTGCATCTTTTAAATAAAGGAATACATATTAGTTAATAAAAATACAATTGTTCAATGTTTGTTCTTATTAGTTCACAGTGCACTAACTAATGTTAACAAATACAACTTGTCATTTTAATAATTAGTAAATGTTGAAATGACCTAAGATTAATAAATGCTAAAGTACTGTGCTTTCTTAGTCTATGTTAACTAATGTAGTTAACTAATGTTAACAAATGAAACCTTATTATATAATATCTGTAAAAAGTTTTAGTGTTGAATTCCAAACTATGCATTCAGATGAAACTTCAGTTTATGTTCGCTCATAATCATAGTAATCCCAACTGCAGTAAAATATGTTAAGTACTACGAGTACTAATTTTAATCACATTATACGGGATATATAAGATTTAATATTTTTCTTTCGCTCTAAAACAAAGTACACCTGCTCTAATGAAGCAGATTACGTTACGTTCAAAAACACAATTTAAGAAACTGCACTTATTTTGCAGTTTACGTATCTATAGCGCTTTTCCGTTTCGGGCTCCCCATAGCAGTGTTACAACAAAATAAATCTTATTTAATTTCAGATTGCACACATATGAGTTTGTCTCCGCGGGTGTGATGCAGCTGGTGGTCAGTGTAGTTCGATTCACAAACAAATGACTCTTTTGAAAGGTTAGTGAATCAAATCACACATTGCCGCCTGTATAGATAACTATGGCGCCGAAAGCGTAGTCTGACTCCTATGATTCGATAACTAATCACTCGTTAAAAAAGACGAATTGAATGACTAAATTTTAGCAAACAAAATGGAATATAACTCAATATCATTTCATTAGCCAACATTACAGTTCACTGGATATAGAGCAGTTTTTCTATTAAAAAAATACATAGTTTTATTCTAAAAAGAGACCGTAGGCCTTCATCAACATTCCGTATCTCCGGGACCGAATGGGTATTCTGCCGTTACGTAATTATCATTGCAAACATCTAGATATTAAACAAACTATTTTTATCTTGACAATTAAAACATCAAACATCACTAAAACAATAAATTAATTAAATTACTTACTCGTTTTTCAGCTGAAATGATTCCTCTCGAAAACGAAATGGTCTGCGTCGCAGGACCCTCAGGATTTAACCCCCAAAGCGTTTTCACCCAGCTGAGTTCCTTAATTCCTGTAGTGGCCCGCCTGTGACAAAACGAACTCGGGCCGAAGGTAAATACACGCCGCTACACCGAGCTTGAACCGGTATGAACCTTACACCAGTACAACTGCGTTCAGCCGATGCTGGCCCATACAGAAAAAGACGTCTGTCAGCCAGATGTGTTATGCACAGTCGGCACGGATCTGGCCCATTATCTTTTCACCGATGCCGACAGCGAGCCAACAGTGGCGCATTTCAGCCGGAATTATTTGATGGTATATAAATGGGGGTGTGACGTCACGATTGACAGCTTCTCTGAGCGAAGTCGTCACTGAGGCACTAACGGACATTTTTCGGGAACTTCGGGAGGAGATTGGAGCTTTTACTTTAATCTCTACTTTTCCATAACTGTTTATTTCACAAAAAGTTGTTGATTAGGCGGTAGTGTGGACGGGACCTTGATACTTCGGCTCAACTTCGCGCTCACTACTGCGCAGACTCCAGACCCAAGATGTCAGCGCCATATTTGAACACTGGCGGCTTCACTTACGTCAACGGAAGAAAGTGAAGGCGCATCGTCCATCTTTTTTTACAGTCTATGGTCTGGACCATAGACTGTAAAAAAAGGACTGGACTGGAGCAAGGTTTACGTGAGGTAACGTCACATGAAAATAAGCGCGGCAGCCAGAAATCTGCCCCAATGGCTCTCTGTAAGAGCACGCTGCAGTTCCATATTTCACCACAGATTTACATTGGAAATTTGTGGGGTGCTGTAGAGCTGGGGAGGGCTCAGAGAGACCGGCTGCCCCGCTTTAGTATCATGAATACATGCCTGCCGAATCCATGCGCTACATTTTAATATCCTGCTCACTTTACGACTTAAAATAGTCTAAAATCTGAAAAATATTTATTACAGAATGCTGAACACATTTATAATATATCATTTATTCAGTGTATATAGAGGTCTATGTTTGGATGAATATTTTGGTGGGGCTCTGCCCATACAGATGAGCTGCGGCTGCCTAATTCACTATGAGCTTCTCTTTATGTAAACAAATGATAGTCCTACTTATTTGAAGCTTATTTGTTTTGTGTATAATAAATATAAACGTAATAGTATCATGTAAAGTTTTAAATAAATAGCGTGAAAAGCTTTACAAGTGCTACTGAATTTACGTACAGTGCGTCAGGTCTGTTTTGTTCATTTATTGAAGATCATAAACATTCACACTGTCATTAATAACCCTTTACGAAAAATGTTTTTTTTTTTTTGGCAGATTGATTACCATTTGCATAACCATGCAGTTTTACTACAAATACCATGGTTAAACTATGGTACAGCAAAACGCCATTGTAGGCTACTTGATCACATCTATATATCCAGATTTAACTACACACATAGTATAAATACAGTAAACAATACAGTTATACTGAATAACTGAAGTGTTATTGTATGCATTTGGGATTTTATGAGACAATTGATTAGTATTATTTATGCACGTCATTGCTAAGATATATATAAACCCCCAAAAAGTATTTGGATACTTAAAGTGACCATTAAATCAAAATTGACAATTTTTTTTTTTTTTATCGAATATTGCAGTATTTATTATAAACAATTTATCTGTGCACATCATTATTTTTTAATTCATGTACCCTTGTAATCTTTAATCAAAATAACTTCCCTCCCTCTTGCAGTGACATCTCTGATGACTGGCACGAGGGTGGGGCAACCTGTCACTTACCTGAGATCGACCAATAGCAAACCACAAGCATCCAATCAATTCCCCATGGGCAAAATCAAGGCCTGCCCTACATTTGTTCTTGTTCGAGAAGCCCTTGGATATAGGCCTATGTCACAATAGATAAGACTATCACAGCTTCAGTTTTATACCAACTTTAAGCCACTCTCAAAAGTTATGAATGTTGTTATGAATCAAGTCCCTTTGATGACTGACAGTTGGTTAAAAGTCAAAAATGTTGGATTAAGCTATGTGGATAAGGAGACTGACATAAGATATATGACATGTTAATTTTACAGGGTTCCCACTCATCTTGGAAAAACCTGGAAAATTGATGACAAATTTTTCAGTCCTGGAAAACACATGGGAAATTAAAGAAAATGTAAAATGTCCTGGAAAATCTTGTTGTTCTGGAAAATTAGTTTTTTCTTTAGCCAAGAAGAAAGAGTTTATCACTGACCCAAAACAATTATCATTAGTTGCAGAAAGCGCAGTGTTCAGGAATGCTGAGTTTTGACACGTGAGAGTAGTATTTTCAATGATGATGTTTAGTCTTGTGTTGCCACTTGCAGCATTTAGCTAATGTTATTAACTGCTCAAATGTATGCAGTGAATGTTAACTGGTAAGCAGCTACCTAATTCAGTAACTTGCTAACTAATAATTTCGATGCGATATGGTCAATAAGATATTCATTGTGCAGTGTAGTCAGCTTCATTGATTATAACAGGAGTTTTCACAACAGTGCAGAACTCTGTGAGCTTGCGCTGAAGTGATTATAAAGGGAACACTCTTTGTTTGTTGTCTGTATATAACCCATTCGCAATTTGAAAAAAGTTTTATTTTTCATGCTGCTAAGTATACACACTGCAAAGTTTTAGGAATGACTAACTTTTTTAAATGCAGGATTGAATCCAAAATTGTATTGATTGACATGGTGATAACCAGCATGGGACGGGACAAAAAATTCTGATGTCAAATAGATGTGCATTAAGTGTAAATGCTGACTAATAGACATGTTCTATTACGTGTAATGGGTTTCTTTGTTGTTCATCAGCTTAATCTTTGACTAATATTTTTATTTTCAAATAGTTAAACAAAACATTAAAATAATTATAATATTTTTTTCTATGATATTGACACTGGTAATGAGAACATTTGTCATAATGTAATGATTAAGAGCTTATATTAAAAACTGATTTTATAGTTAAGTCATGGCAATAAACTATGGAAGCTTGTTTCTGCCACTGAACTGCAACTTTTTATCTCACAATTCAAAAAAATGTTCTCGCAATTTCGCGAGTTTACATAAGTTTGATGTGTTATAAAGTCAAAATTGCAAGATATAATTGTTATAAAGTCAGAACTGCATGATATAAACTCGCAATTGCGTTATAAAGTCAGAATTGTGTTATAAAGTCAGAATTGCGTTATATAAAGTCAGAATTGTGCTATAAAGTCAGAATTGCGTGATATAAAGTCAGAATTGCGAGTTATAGTCAGAATTGCGTGATATAAAGTCAGAATTACATGATATAAAGTCAGAATTGCGTGATATAAAGTCAGAATAAAACAGTTTTTAATATGAGCTAAGTCATGGCAATGAACTGTACGCCTTTTAAAGACTTAGAGAGCAATATTTGGCGTGATCCTTGTCTTTTGTTCCCGCCGTAGTAAAATTGAAAATGTCCTGGAAAATGATCGCTGAAAAAGAGGGAACCCTGATTTTAAATTCTATAACCCTAAAAAACCTGTCGAGAGGGTGAATTAAAATTTTAGTTGTTTTTGTTCATTTTTAATGCTTGTTTTGTCTTATTTTAAATCATTTTTGCCCAGTTTTACAGACAAGGCTTAAGCCTAGTCCAAAACTAAAATGCATGTTTGAGCTGTCTTAACTGCCAAGTATACTTGCACTGACATATCTTAAAATATGTCAGTGCTATTGTTTTGTCGCAAGATGCACACCAGTAATGATTTTTTTCTAAGACATGATTATAAAAGCTACTTAAATGCCCTAATTTAACTAAGGCCTAATCCTGGGTTATTCTAAACCCTGTCTGTGAAACCAGGCCTTTAAGTAATCTTCAGATCCCCTTGGAAGTTTGCTGAGGCCCCCTAGTGGACTCAGGCACCCTGGCTTAGAACCAAATGCTCTAGAAAAGGCAATTAAAAACTGATTTCTGGCAATTTTAAACCACATTTGTTGGCACTTATAAAAATATCATATCAATTGCATGCTATAATTTTATAATAATATATAGCATGTAGCTCCTGTGTTTGTAACTAGCTTTCGTTCCCCTGGTTAGTATTACTGTTCCAGAGTTATGACGTACCACTAGATGGCAACAGTGAACCGTTTGACTGTGAAGACTTTGAGTCAGTCCTGCCTGAGGTTTAACAAAGAAGCTTTTGAGGAGGTTTCAGAGCATTTGGCACACATTTCTGCTATCTAAAAAGTAATGTGATCAGCCTCTGCTGCTACTGTAGACTCTGTCAGGGATTTCTCATTAGGTAAAACGGGGGAAGATACACAGAGCAGAGAATAGAGGAGGAACTTTGTGAAAGTTCAGATGACATCTTTAAATGGCTTTTTTTTTTATCAAAAAGGCTATGTATAAGGCTGTGTGTGTATGTTAACTTGTGTCTCTGGCCTAAAATACAATGTGTCTTTGTGAGTGCTTGGCTTTCGGTCAGAAATAGTCTGTGATTAGAGTGACTGGACCACTCAGTTATGGAAGTTACAGTTATCTCTCCTCTCATGACCTTATATTCTCATCTTTCTCTCTCTCTCTCCCTCTCTCTCTCTGCAGTGGTTATTATTCTTCATCAAACTTCTGTTCCAGCTTTACCAAGCATGCCCTCTTGAGTCCACAAATCTCATTCTTCACAGCCGGGGACAAATTCAGAGCACAGAATGAGAGGCCCAGCTGGGCTTGACATTGAAAATATGTGTATGTGTGTGTGTGTGTGTGTGTGTGTGTGTGTGTGTATGTGTGTGGTGAGTGTCCCAAAAAGTAATAAAAGTTGAGAACATTTGCAAGGTGCACCTTTGAAGGGTCACTGTTTGACTGTCTTTCTGCTTTCTGACTCTCCCAGGAGAATTACTGTATATTTTCATCTGGGAAGAGGACACCTGTTCAGGAATGAGGAGGAGAAAGGGGGGCAGTATTAATGGGCGCTGACAAGCTAGAACCTTCCAGCACTGTATGCAGCAAAAAGCAACAGGTAACGTCTACCTGAAGACTGGATCCAGGCTGTCTCTCAAACATCCATGATTATACTGCATGGACTCATTTGTATTATCAAAACATTTTGATAAAATGTGACTCTACTGTGACAAGTTTGTTTAGCTTATTTGATCAAGCTGGTATGCACAAAACATGGTATGCAAGAGTGCTTGAATGTAATTATTTGTATTGATATAGGGTAACATGGGGGAAGATGCCCCCCTTAAGAACAATGTGCATTTACTTTTAAATTGTAACATATTTACGTTTACATTTATGCATTTAGCAGACGCTTTTATCCAAAGCAACTTACAACTGAGGAATACAGGAAGCGATCCGTCATGAAGAGGCGAAAAATCACAAAAAGTGCCTGAAATACTAAGTTTTGGACATTACTTAGAGTAGCATAAGCTAGAATAGGGAGGGAATAGAGGATTTTTTTTAATTTATTTTTTTTATGATGAGATTAAGTGCTCACGGAAGAGATGAGTTTTCAGCTGTCTTTTGAATGTTGTCAGCGATTCTGCATTCCGGATGGAGGTGGGAAGATCGTTCCACCAGCAAGGAACAGTGAATGAAAATGTTCTGGAAAGGGATTTCATGCCTCTCTGTGATGGTACCACATGCCGTCGCTCCTTAGCTGAGCGAAGGCTTCTGGTGGGGATGTAGACTCGTAGGAGCGAGTCGAAGTATGCGGGTGCTGAGCTTGTGGTGGATCTGTAAGCAAGCGTCAATGCCTTGAACTTGATGCGAGCAGCGAGTGGTAACCAGTGCAGAGAGATGAAGAGAGGTGTGACATGGGCCCTTTTGGGCTCGTTGAAGACAAGACGTGCCGCTGCGTTCTAAATCATTTGAAGCGGTTTGATCGCACACGATGGAAGTCCAGCCAGAAGCGCATTGCAGTAGTCAAGCCTAGAAATGACCAGGGCCTGGACGAGAAGCTGTGTTGCATGCTCTGTTAGGAATGGTCTGATCTTCCTGATGTTGTGCAGCGCAAACCTGCATGACCGAGCTGTCTTTGAAATGTGGTCTTTGAAGGACAGCTGGTCATCAAAGATTACTCAGAGATTTCTGACCAACCCTGAAGGGGTAATGGCCTATTTAGATATAAATTTAGCATGTGCAGGATGATGATGCATCAGTCAATGTGTTATTATAGGAAATAAATAGAAACATTTGCTAATTTAGATGTTATAGCACAAAATGTAAAATTATTCAAAGAGGCCATCTTCCCCGCTAATGGTGTAAGTTAGTCCCCCCATGAAGTAAGAAGCCCCCCGGGCCTCCTGTGCCCATTCTGGGGGCGGGGTCATACCCCAAGGGTCTAATTTTATAATTTTACTTCTATATAAAAAATATAACTTTTACTCCACAAATCCGAAAACATTGCGTCTACAAATCCCTCATTAACAAATTGACACAAAAAACTTTGATATTAAACATAATACTATGTCATAGATCACTATTTTCCAGAAACACAAAATTAGATCAATTAACCTCAAAACTGTTTCGGCTGACTAAATCTCACAAATGTTGATATTCAGATGAAATGAAAAAACTAAAAATAGCGTAGCCATTCATCAAAAGTGCTGAGATGAGATTTTGTGTCATCTATGGTTAGGAGAAAAAAATTAAGGTGGTGGTGATGGGGGGTGGGGGGCATTTTACACCGACTTACACTATTATTTGGCTTTATTAATACAGTCAACAAGTAATCCACATAAAGTAACTTATGGCAAGTTAAAAATAGGCAGTTATTTTTCTTTTCTGCCAATGAAAATTGTCCCTTAAAGAAGCCAAGGCTGAAATGTCTTGATATACATGCTGATAAATCCAGTTAGAGGACTGAAAGTAAATATCCGAATTTATAGCTATATATATTTGGATTATAGTACTTGGTAAGGTTTGAAAAAAGAAAGGTTCTATGTATTTGATTTAGAAAAAAAAAGATGAATTAACCATATAGATAACATAGGCTACTATTTTTTTATATCCACATATGATGACTGGAGTTAATATGCATGTTAATGGATTTTGTTTTTGTTTTTATATATCAACTCAAGTGCTTTGGCTCACAGCGAGATTAGTGTTTAACATTCTTTCTTGGAATGAGGAAAACACGCTTAAATAGAGGGAAAAAACTGTACTAGAGTAAAGCGAAAGCAGTGGTTCTTAATGTTAGATACATCATACCAGCAGCACATGCTTCTATAAAGACTGGAATGACAACGGAAAGACAGAAGAAAAGAAAAGAAAAACAAAACACTCCCTCGTCTGTTCGCTTTTTCTTCCTTCACTTCCTTACTCCCCCCGTCTCTCTCTCTCTCTCTCCCCTGTCCTTCTCTCGCGCTCCCATTTAGTTCGGAGAAAACATGAAGGAAAAGAGGAGCAAATTCCAGCGGGGACCAAAGTCAAGTGAAAGTTTCTCCTGAGCGGGGATCTTATCAATACCAAGCGGATGGACGGACAGGAAGGAAAATATCAATTCAAGTCCTTGCCGTGATAAGCGCTTAGATGAATAAACAATCGCAAAAGTCATAAACTGCGCTCGCTCGTGAATGTGTGACAGTCGCGTCCGCGTGCGTTGAGCCATCCGGACTCGAGGCTTTGGGTCGGGCTCTGGTTCTGTACACTGAAGGTCAGAGACTTCAAACCGAGAAGCAGAGGCGTCGCCACCCGTCGATTCAGCAGTCATGGCCGGGGCGAAACCAGGAGTACACGCGTTGCAGCTCAAACCGGTGTCTGTCCATGAGGTGCTCAAACGGGGGAGCAAGTTTATCAAATGGGACGAGGTAAGAAGATCACGTTCGCCCGCGTCTCTGTGATTTTATGTGGCGTGATTCCCGACTTGTGTTACTACATGTTGAAGTAATTTACAGGAGAACATCTGACACCCAGGACAGTTCTGGAGTTCAACGCTCTTCCAAGTGATCGAGCTCTTCTGTTCTGGGTCTCATGTTCATAACACTCACTCGACTTGTGTTTTATGTTTGATGGTTGTTCCTCATACTCGCAAACTAAATATTGTTTTCTACCGAGAAATAAGACGGTGCTAAATATGTAAAAGCATGAAATTCACGAGTCGTGTCGTATATGGAGTTTAACCCTTTAACTGCTTCTAGACATATTTATAGACCAGTTTAGTGTCAAATCAAAAACACTGTGAATCAGGCCCATTTTCTGATCCATTATGATCCAGTCATTAGACAGGAAAACTGGTTAAACCTTTTCACATTGAAGGAGGGAGTGAAGCTCAAAAGCATCATCACAATATTATGCTTATGTTACGAAATTGTTTGGAATTGGGTAAGGGACATCAGGAGGAGATTTGCTTGATAGGCCTATCAGATTTCAGAAATACACATAATATTAAACATACCACATTTTTAAAAACCTGAACCAAAAGGTACATTCAGTCTGTCATTTGAAGGTAATGCAGCTAGCACATAGATAAAATTCATTTATAGTAGCTATATATAAAATAAGTACATATGTGAACTCAGTTCCAGGTCTTGGAGTCTTTTTTTGTTGATATCATGAGTTGATGTAGGTATGCTACATGAAGGCTGACTCCTAAAATGTATAGGTCATCCACCTCCCACTGATTTGGACAATTTGAGGAACACATCCCTACTGCTCATATGAAGGCGATCAGAATAAATGTAATTTAATAATAAATTGGAATGAGGTAAATAATATTTTCCTCTGAAATAGAAATGAGAATTTTAGACACAATTGCATTTATTCTTCATCCATCCTATTTGTTGTAGACATCTCCATAAAATGACAATTGAGGGACAGTAGTGCTTTCAAGAAAGGTCAGAATAATAAGTTGTTTTGGTGTTTGAATGTTATTTCACTCACTGGAAACAGAAAAATAATTTCCCCCTTGAGTGTTTCTCTTAAAGGGTTAATGCCAACATAAACCCATATGTTTACAAAAAAATCACCATCTCCTCTAAATTCTTCCGCGTAGTTGCTCTCCTGGCAACAAGGGCCTGTGTGTGTGTGTGTGTGTGTGTGTGTGTGTGTACAGATCATGTTTCAAATCTCGCATTGGATAGCCATTACAGTTGTAATTATGTTGAAGGATTAGGGGGAGAAAATCTTCGTCTCTTTTCCATTATTTGATCAAATCACTGAGCGCTGCTTTAGCTGATCCCCACTGCTCTTAACTGGAGCTTAAAGAGCCAACACCTTTTGATAAGAGCAGTGTTGAGTAAGGAGAAAGTGGGCCTGTACAACTTGGTGCACTCCATGTCTTAAAAGTCATTAATAATTAACTTAAGCAGCCCACAAATGCTGAGTAGTTTGTGTTGAGTTCGCTCTACTTAGACATGCTCCAGGTGTGTGTGTGTGCATATGAGAGAGAGGCTGTCATAAACCTTCAATATAATAGAACTGTTCTTATTGTTGTACGCAGAAAGCGGCATTTCATTTGGACTGTGTGTCCATCCATTGGCAGATAAGTCTGTGTCTTCAGAGGCAGCCATAAATAAATAACTAGCTGTATTTAACTATAATGGGGTCTTATTATATCATTAACTGAGGTCATAGCTATAGTTAAGGACATAATTGCCTATCTGCCACTAAGCCAGTTTAACCTTCTATTGTCTTCAGGCAATTTCTGACCCATTTTTGGTAAAGAGTTTTTGCTATTGGAACAAGACTTTGTCAATAATATCTAAATAAAAGCCAATTTATTCATTTTTTTTTTTATATTCAAAAATTGTTTTTATAAAAACAACTGTTTAACTATCTGATCTAGATATAATTGGATTTATTTAAAGAATTGGCCCTTCACACATGCTCTGAGGGGGGTATAAGCCCCTTGGATGTACAGTAATTGTCTCCTATGCTACAGTAGCACTAAATACCTAAACACCTGTTGTAGCATAACAAATAGTTTTGCATAAGTGGGGATAAATGGACTTGTTGAGATGGGTGTGCAAATCCAATCACAGTGGCAATTTGTTTTTATAGCTCTTAAAGGTGCAGTGTGTGAATTTTAGAGGCATCTAGCGGTGAGGTTGTGAATTGCAATCGACCAGCGCTACGGTAGCCGACACAGGGCAAAAATGTCGTCATCGGAGAGAGCACAGAGTGACTAGCGCTCTGTAGAGAAGTTTGTCCGTTTAGGGCTACTGTAGAAACATGACGGTGCAAAATGGCGATTTCACTGTAAGGGGACCCGCGGTGTATGTAGATAGAAATGGCTCATTCTAAGGTAATAAAAACATAACGGTTCATTATGTAAGGTCTTTATACACCACTGAAAACATAGTTATGTATATTATATTGCATTTCTGTCAATAGATCCTCATAAATACTACACACTGGACCTTTAAGATGAACTATTCTCTTTAAATAATAGCAGAATAATACAGAAGTTGTTAAATGTGAGATTATGAAATTCTAAAAGTGATTGAAGCTAACCAGGTTGTCTCAAATTGTGTTACTCCATTAATATAATATTTAATATAATGATTTTTTTAAAAATCATAATACACTTGTCAAGAGAAAAACACCTTAAGGGAGTCTTTAAACCCATTGTACTATAATCAAGAACACATGCATTTTTAATGGTTTTCAAAGATCACAGGTGAATGCTGTTTAGTTACGTATGGGAGAAAGCAGTGTTACGTTTAGCTCTATAACCCTAAGATGAAAGTCACACAGAGTTTCTGATGTCATAATGCATTTTGTATGATCTTTAATAACACAGACATGGATAAAAGCTTCTAAGCTGTGCAAGCAAACTCACAAAGCGTGAATGTCATGTCAGGGCTTGAACTTTTAGTGATGGTATGGCTTTTTGTTTTGTGAAGTAACAGTCTATTGTGTGTTTGAGTCCCTTTTATGCCTTCCTTGCATGCTTCTAATGCTGTGGCTGTGCGGTTGTGTCACTGATGATGAGGACATTCACATGGACCTTAATGTCAGACATCAACGAGAAAGAGGATGATGCAAACAGTGCCTTTCTCTTCATCTTTGCCTCTACCACCCTCCTGTTTGTGTTGTTAATCTCGTCTTCTCTCTGAAAGAAACTAGTCAAACATTGTGGCTACTGATGTGATCTAATGATCTATAATACATTATCTAATTCTCAGTATGAACCAGTTTGAGTCAGACTCTAAGATGTAATGCTCTAGTGCACCTTTAAACATTCAATGGACCATTTCCCAACCCTCGACTTGTCTGGGATTTGAAGCTGGCTTGGATAGGATCCCAGTTGATAACGGAATGGACTGCAGCTAAACTTAATCCCCTCCATCAAGTCTGCTGCCTCTCTGGCTACACACGCACTGCAGCTAAATAGAGTTGTAATTTCTTTTCTGAGTGATCGATCTCACTTTGTATACAGTGTTTGGTTATTTGTGACAAATTCACATTGTGTCGCATTCTACCACCAAATTTGCTCCCGAAGACTGTAGGCAGTGAAAATTGAATTTTCATTAAATCTGCATACTGTGTGCAGCACTCAACTAAACAACTAAACTGTAATTAGAAGCGTTGAACACTTGTTTCATGAATGTTGTTTAAAGCATCACAGCCCTGCAGAGTTTATGGTGCGTGCACGCCATGTTGTAATTACCATAGTCTCGAAATGACAACACGTGACGTTGTATTTGGAGCTGTTCATGTCCTTGAACGGAATTATGCGTGAATCTGTAGTGGTCAGGTGGTACAGTGGTCACGTGGTACAAGTAGGAGCTGTAATGATGACGTGAACACTTTTTACGAGTTGAAATCTCGTAATTACGGTAATTTCAAGTTGCCGCGATCGCACCTTTAGCTTCAACCTTAATTTAGTGCACCGGATCCAGCTAATCAAGACCTTCAGGCTTATTTGAAAACTGCAGTGCTGTATCCGAAATTAAATATTTCCCTACTATGTAGTGTGCGAAAAACAATATGCCAAAAGAGTAGTATGTCCAAATACGTATAGCATTCGAAAAACAGTAGGAGAAAATTATCTACTATTTCCATCGAGATTCTGAAGTGCGCATTCGATGGACACTTTACTATCCCACGAGGCCACGGGAGAGGATTCATGAATGGCAGTGAAGTGACGCAACTGCCGCTGGTATGTCACGTGACAGTAACAACATAGCGGATGTAGTATGTCCGAATTTCATTCATACGACTCATATTCATATTATAGAACATACTTTTTTTAACGGTCGTGAAGGGAATTCAAATGTACATACTCAAATCTCTGGACTTCAGACACAGCACAGGCATGTGTGTTGGAGCAAGGTTGGAACTAAACTCTTTAGGACTGTGGCCCTCCTCAGGAACTGAGTTTGACACCCCTGGTGTAAACAAACAGGTGATTGGCTGTAAGGCAGGATTTTTTTATTCCTACAACTACCATATTTAGTAATGCCATGCCTCTGAGCAACTTGATAGGCTCTTTTAACTACAGCCATATTTAGCGTTCCAATTTTCCCATTCATATACACTACCGTTTAGAAGTTTGGGGTCAGTAAGATTTTTTTTTTTTTTTTTTTAAAGGAATTAATACTTTTATTCAGCAAGGACACATTCAGTTTGTTTAAAAGTGATAAACACATTTATAATTTTACAAATGATTTTAAATAAAATCTGTTCTTTCGAACTTCCTATTCATCAAAAAATCCTGAAAATTTCATGGTTTCCACAACCATATTAAGCAGCTGCAGCACAACTGTTTTCAACATTGATAAGAAATGTTTTTTGAGCAGTAAATCAGCATATCTGTGACTATTTAGGATAATGTGACACTGAAGACTGAATTCATTGCTGCTGAAAATTCGGCTTTGCCATTACAGGAATAAATTACATTTAAAATATGTTCAAAGAGAAAACAGTTATTTTAAATTGTATTAATATTTAACAATATTCTTTTTTTTTTTTTTTTTTTTATTATTACTGTTTTTCTGATCAAATAAATGCAGCCTTGGTGAGCATAAGAGACTTCTTTCAAAACATAAAAAAATCTTGCCGACCCCAAACTTTTGAACAGTAGAACCATCATTCTTTTAAACAGTCCCTATTTAAATGCATTGTTCTGAATTTCATCCATACTACTTATTCATACCATAGTCAATGGCAGTTGTGGCCTAATGGTTAGAGAGTTGGACTTTGCGGGTTCGATTCTCAGTACCGGAAGAAAACGACTGAGGTGCCCTTGAACAAGGCACCTAACCGAACGTAGCAAGTGAATAACTTTTTTTTCATTTTTTATTTTAAGATGGATAATTAAGTCCTTGGTTGTAGTTCAGTGAAGACAGTGTTGTAGTACTTATGCCCCTGAGCACATCAGCTCGCTGTGAACTTTGACTTGCAAATTTATGCTCAGTCTTCCGCTTGACAGGTGTCTGGGGTGAAAGTGAGCATTGAGGGTCGTAGTAATGGGAATATTATGCAGCCGTGAAGAGTTAGACACAGTCGTACATGTATGATACAGTGACAAATTCTGCATATCTCTGTGTGTGTGTGTGTGTGTGTGTGTGTGAGAGAGAGAGAGAGAGAGAGAGAAATACAGTACAGATGTAGCTGTCTTGCATAACTGCTTTTCAAGCAGGAATATAAATGTTGTCCAAACCCAGTAAGGACCTTGTAATGAACATACCCTCTGTCTAAACAAAGCAATCTGACAGAGGATTCACAGGGACTATATTATTCATCCTTTTCTCTCTGAGGGAATTCCAAAGGAAGTATTTAGGGTTTGTGATTAACTGTGTGAACTGCAAGAAACTATGCTAGTATTTCTCACAATGGAGCAGAAAAACAGCAGCGACTTGGACACACAGGGTGACTAAAAGTTTGGCTGGTGTAGGAGGATAATTCTGAGAGGGAAGGAGGGAGGGCGAACTGTGCATGAGCGGAGAGAGGTTTCACACACGGAGGCCAAACAAGGAGATAACATGGAGGAAAATATTGAGAAGTGACGCCTGGAACTCTGAGGCGCAGAGAAATGAGAGACCATGTAGGCAGAGAGGAGAAAATCACAGGAAACCCAAAAAGACCGAACACCTGATGATAACTAGATTCTACTTCTGTTCCCGATGGCCCACTTGCTGTCTCCTCACTTACCAGTCTCTTTCCACTTTCGTTTTTGCTTCCCCTTTCTCATTCCTTGTCATGTAGTAATCCTAACTGCTCTATTTATTAGTCACACACAACACGTGCGTGTTTGTATGTCGTGGTGTAAATCTGGAAATGTCACACTCTTAAGGCCACAAGTAATGTGTCTCAGGGTAAATATTATTGTTTTGACTGTATTGAGTGTGACAAAATCTGTGTGCGTGTGTGTTTAAGAGACTCTATTTGACTTTGAGGAAGAAGGGAGCTGTGCATGTTTAGTCATGTCTGGTGCGCATGTGTACACAAGAGCTTGGCACATCCTGTGAAGGGAATTGCTCCACATATTATAATATTAATGTTGTTTATGTTTTGTTGGTCCTTTAAATATCCTAATTGAGGCAGTGTGTGTTTGTGTATAGAGACTTATGATCATGCTTAGAAAGAATCTGATTTGTTTCACATTTTCCATTTTTCGGATCCTTTTACTTGGGCCTGTAAACAACCAACCAGAACACCATAGCAACCACCTAGCAACATGCTGAAGCCACGCAGAACACTTTAGAAACTGCATAGTAATTAGCAAAGCCTTGGAAACCACCCCCAACACTCTAGAATCATACTACTTCTACACTTATAAGCACCTATAGTCTAGTATGCTTACAAGTGTACTACACTATACTTTTACAACTGTAAGTGCCACTCATGTTTTCTTCAGAAAAAAAAAATGTTTCTTGTGGTTTCACATTTTTCCCTCATTCATTTCATCCTTATGTTATTCATTTTGTTTTTTGCTTGTCCTCCCACATTTTTCTCCCTTCTTATTTCATTCCTCACACGTCTATCTAGTGTTTGTCACACGAAAGACCACACACTCTTAGAACACGTGCATGCACACCAGAAATGTGGAGGCAATGGTTTCTCTCTGAGTTTGGCTTTTTAGTCCAAATAAAAGTCCAAATTGTGTTCTATTTCCATTTGATTATTTCCAGATTAAGGTATATGGGACAGCATTTATATGGCACTATCAGCAAAGAACTAATACTGTAATAATTTAGGACTGTATGTGTATATTAACATTTATACCATGGTCTGTCTGAATACTCAATTCTGATTGGCTGGAAAGTGTGCAATAAAACCTTTTAATGCACAGGTAGTTCCAAGTCAGTTTAATCACCGTTATATATATATATATATATATATATTAGGCTGTTTTTATTGAAGGACACACCGCTCCCCGTCAGGTGGTTCTTTGCCTCCACGTTGTGCATTAAAATTGTTTAATGCCCAGCTACTCGTGGATTATCCCTTACATAATTTATAAAAAAAGTCACATTTATACTTACATTTTAAAGAGAGAGTTCACCCAAAAAATGGAAATTCTGTCATCAATTCTACGCACCCTCAAGTCGTTCCAAGCCCATAAGACTTTTGTTCATCTTTGAAACGCAATTGAAGATATTTTTTATGAAACCTGAGCAATAGATGTTCATTCCACCAAAACTTTATCACTTCAAAAAGGTCAAAAAGAGATCATAAAAATGAATTGAGTGATCCAAGTCTTAAGTTTTCAAGTCTTCTGAAGAGACACAGGCGCTTTGAACAAGTTTAATTTAGGCTTTTAATCACATATGAACATTGATCAATGCACAGCTCAAATGCTTGACACTTGAGAACCAATGAGGTTTGTACTTGAGCTTCAGTTTATCATATTTGTTGTCGTGCATTAATCTGTGTTTATATGTGAATGAAAGCCTTCAAATCCTCAATAAATGGTGCAAATGTAATGACGGTTGCACTTGAATGTTCATTAAAAGTGGCTCACTCGCATATCATTATGTGATCAAGTTTGTTTTGATGATATCATAGTGGGCGAGTCGTTTACTTTTATTAATAATTATTAATAATAATTAATAAATTAATTTCCACCGATTCTAGGTGATTTGCGGACCTGTTGCAAACGTAATAGGTAATCATCCAAGCACAGCTGCATGTAGACCCTCCTCATATTCATGGTGCACTTTTGGACATCATCAGCTCAAGGGAGGAAAAAGATGCTCTGTTTCTGTCTGAAACTTGACTATTACTTTAGGACAGTATTGCTTTAGAAGAACACGTTTTGATCTTATATTTCGTAATATTTGTTTGTACTGTATTTGTACTGTATTATTTCTTATCAGAAATTTGTTTATGCACTCATTGCACTGCTTCCTGCCTTCTCCGGGGAGAAACGCCCTTGGTGCACACAGATATACAATGCAAGGGGTTGATGTGGTTTGCAACATGCAAAACTCGACCGACCTCATACCAGCATGTTATTTTGGTTTGCAGCCAGAAAACAATTCAGCGATTTGGGATGATACAGAAAACAAGTAGCAACAAAGCACAAATACAAGAAAATACATCATCCTGGAGCTTTGCATCCAGGAGCTGTTTGGTTGCGAGTGCTGATTATTCAGTATAAGAGCTGTCTATGAACAGTTTCCTGGAAAGGGCTGAGAGGGTAACACTCATCCAGGTGACCCACTGCAGCTGTATTTGCGTTTGTTGACTCTTGCTACACTGCTAATGGAGTCTCACCTCACTGCAAAACAAGCCTGCACACACTTTCAGCAAGTTGAAGACAGACTGAGGAAGAACATGAAGAACAGAAGCGTATTGCATACTCAAACAGAACATGTCATGAGTCGATGACCCACAGTTCACATATGGGTGTGTTTGACCTCTGCTCGCCCCCTCCAGCCTTTCCTCTCCTTCTGTTTCGCCCTCTCATTCAGGAAGGAGACCTTTTTGTGTGTGTGTGTGTGTGTGTGTGTGTGTGTGTGTAATTTAGACCAAGTCATTTGCTCTTATGAAAGGTTGCTGTAAATCAGCCTTTAAGTGCATCAGAAAATGTCTCTCTCTCTTCCTTCCTTCTTTCATTCTTTATTGTAACCTGGGACGTCTTTGGCATTATCTTTGTCGTTACTTGTTTTCACCAGTTGCTTTTATCCCTCTTGGTAAATGCATTAAAAGGTTAATTCACTCTAAAATTAATCTTGTCATCTGTAGGTGTTTCCATCCACCTATTTTTATTCACATTTTGGGATATTGCATAAAAAGAAAAACGGTGGACGTAAACGGAAAGATGCGCATAAATTCAAAACTTATGCGCTCAACTGAGTTGGATACATTATCCGATAAGAAAACGTGTATAAACTACAATGGAAACACATTTACCGATGCGATTTCTTGATGCGCAACAAAAAAGACATTTGTGACCAACCAGCGTACCGATCACGTTGCACAGCATCTGAAATGCTGTTTTGGTCATTCTGAAATGCCTGAGCAAAGTCTGTCCACAAAGTGGTTCGGTATATTAAAGGAGTATTTCACATTAAAATGAAAATCACTCCATGATTTACTCACCCTCAAGCCATCCTATAGCCAAAGTATACTTTACTTTTTACGCGTAGGGAAGGGTCAGCATACAGTGCGGGTGGCGCAAATTTCGTCATCAGAAGAGTACGCACGTACTGAATGCGCACCGCTGGATTTTTGTAACCACGTGTACTGTGTACGGCCAGGTTGCATGTGCATTTAATTTTTTTTCAGTATTTACATGGGTTGTAACTCGTGGCAAGAGATTGCTCAAAACTGCGCATGCGTCGAACGCCTGTGTATGCGTACAAGTCAAAAGAAGTATACTTTGCAAGGCTGTGCGTTCGACTGTACGCATACACTCGCGTACACGTAAAACAATGAAGTATACTTTCGGCTTAAGTGTATATGACTTTCTTCTTTCTAATGAACACAATCTGAGTTATATTAATAAATATCCTGACGCTTCCAAGCAGTGACGGGGTCCATTGAGTTTGACTGCCATGAAGTATCACTAGAACGTAGCGTAAGCGCTTTAAACTGCGAGAGCCGTTACGCTTTCTGCGTAAGTTGAATACGGAAGGCATGAAAACATGACCTCAGAAAGAAAGTTAACATGACCGCGTTTATTGCGTTTCGTCTGCACGCTCTGAGGAATATATTATATAGGCTATATATATGTAAGCGACGATTTTGTTCTTTTCAATTGACTGGGTAGAAACTGTGCTTTATTTGCAAATGTTTTATGCGATATTCCAATATTCGCAACTTTGGATGGAAACATAGCTATTTACTCATGCTCATGTAAATCCCTAATTTGTATGAATTTCATTCTTTTGTGGAACAGACTCTGACTATGCTGGTCATACTTCTCCATTAAATTATGATAAATGGATTCTGGCTGGCTGTTTCAAAAACATGTATATCCTCATACTGTTTGACTTCCTTTCTTCTGCGACACGGAAAGTTGCATAGTGCTTTGTACTGGGGTAACCAGGTTATTTCTGCTTTTCAGTAAGCGCCAGCTACTTTCAGGGTGAATTTGCGTTTTCATTCAGCCTGTTTGGCTTTTTTTTTTTTTTTTTTTTTTTTTTCATTGTCTGAACAGACAAATTTCTTGTAAACCAGACCAAATGTTTATGCCGAACAGTTGTGTTGGTATGAACAGGCCTTGTGCATTATATTGCAATATGTATAACTTTATCATATTTTTCAATATTTTTGTCAATATGTATAACTTACATTAAGTATATTTAATATATCTTAACTTTTATCTTTTTTAGCAAAAGCTTTAAGCTAATCTACTAATAAGATAATATTTTCTACACAAATCAGTTTTTCATGTCCATTTATTTGTTAGGGAAAGTAACCATGTAATAAGGCAGGATAATGTACAGTAAGGTGGTCATTATCGCAAAACAAACCCCTTCAGGGTGATCCATGTCCCCTCTGCTTCAGGTCAGGGTCCATTTAGCAATAATGAGCGACTGGCTTTACATTATCCCTTACTTACCTGTATGTACTGTACATGTGTGTGTGTGTGTGTGTGTGTGTGTGTGTGTGTGTGTGTGTATCCATGCCCTGCTAATCTGGTGAGTCCAAAGGTGAAGTCTTGACATAAAAAGCTGCATGTTGACAAGGCGGCACATATAATATACATGCTGACAAACTAAACCCTGATTTAATTTGATAGCTTTATGCATATTTTCACTCTAAAATCTTTCTTTGTCTCTGTCATTCTCTACTTGTCCTGCATTCCCAGACTTTGAGGTGTTAAAGTCAGTCATGTCGTAGTTTGTATGTGCATTATGTAAGGGCTATAAAAGCATGTACATTTTGGAAGCTAAATACACCCAAGAGCCAAGAGAGCGGGCCACTCGCCCACTGAAATAACTGACATTGTTGATGCATTAACTGTGTGCGCCTCTGCCTGAGAGAATGCACGCACTGCTGTCGTTTGCAGGCCACAAGCTTCAGTTCACTTTAATGGTTTACCCAAATAACCATTTAAAGTTTTCTGATGTGCAGATGTCAACCATGCACACAAAGACGAAGCTGTAAACTTGGATAAAGTTCTCCTCACATATTAGCAAAATGACAACCTCCATTTATGGTCATCGTCAAAGGTAAAAAGAAATAAAAATATATAAGATGCATTTATTTATTTATAAATTACTTTTAATAAATTACTTTTTGTATTACTTTTTAATGTAAAAAGTTATTTTAGTGTAAGGGTATGGTTTTGTGTGTGTGTGTGTGTGTGAGATCATTAGGGCTTGACATTGGGAGTCAGAGAAGCTTGACAGGTTTTTATAATGTACATGTACACACACACTAATGAGACCCTTACAGGGTGAAGGTCACTTCCCTTCCTTCCACATGTTCAAGTTGTAATGTTGTTCACCCTGTTTTGTCTTTCCAAAACATTCCCAGTGCACCAAAAACTCCAGTTTGTGAAGCGTAGTCAAGGACCTTAAAAGGATAGCTCAACCCAAAATGAAAATCCTGTCATCCTTTACTCACCCTCATGTTGTTCCAAACTGGCATTGATTTCTTTCTTCTGCCTGAACACAAAAGAAGACATTTTGAAGAATATTGGTAACCATACAGTTTTGGTGACCATTGACTTCCACTGAACTGAAAAAAAGAGACTTTTCTTAAAACGTTGTCCTTTGAGTTCCACAGAAGAAAAAGTCATACAGTTTTGTAATCACATGAGGGTGAGTAAATGATGACAGAATATTCATTTTTGTGTGAGCTATCCCTTTAAAACCGTACGATCTGTTGAACGCACAGAACATTTTTCCTTCATAACCCTGTTTTAATTAATGTCAAATACCCAGACCAAGGTCTGCTACTTATCTCTCTCTTTCTCTCATGCTGTCTGTCCATTTTTTTTTTCCTGCTGTTTTTTTTATAATTTTTTCAGTTCACCTGAAGTTTTGAGAGGTCTGTGCTTTAAATAAAGCTTACTCAGCAGTAGTATTGCAACACTAACATTTGTTTATGCAAACATTAAAAGCAGTCAGCATGCAAATGCGTTTGATTGTGCTTAGAGACAGCTGGTGTGTTTATATCTCTCAGTTCTGGGTGGAGTTTTTCAGAGAGGTTGTAAAGGAAATCTGTGCTCCCAGATTAATTTAATCATGGAAACATTCCACAGGACTGCATCTAGGCCTATAGATCAGCAGCCACATGCAACTTCACGGCTACCACATACAGATGAGATTAGGTCTTAACTGATTGTCCAAACACATCCGATTTAGTGCCCTGATGTAGTGTCTTTTTGAAATATTTTCAGTAATTGACCGGTGAAGAATTTTTAATAATTGTTTAAATCAAAACCATAATATTGTGGAATATTATTGCAATTTAAAATAACTGTTTTGTATTTTAATATATTTTAAAATGTAACTTATTCCTGTGATGGCAAAGCTGAATTTTTTCCAGTCTTCAGTGCCACATTACACAATCCTTCAGAAATCATTCTAATATGCTGATTTGGTGATTCTGTGAATGTAAAGTTGGTGAGAAATGAAAAAAAATCAAACTGGCTCTAAACATTTTTGTTCAAAATTATTCAACCACCAAAAGTAAAATTTTGTTCAGAATCTTTTATTCTATATAACCTCCAATAAACGCTTGATGTAAGTGGTTAGAAGCTTCTGTTACCTCTCTACTTCAATCTTGGCCCATTCCTCGCTTATAAAAGCTTCAGGATCACTGATAATCTTTGGTTTTCACATTACCACTGCTTTCTTCAAGTTCCACCAAATATTTTCAATGAGATTTAGATCTGAAGACTGTACAGGCCACTCAAGAACATTCTATGACTGATCCCTGAACAAAGCTTCAGTAGATTTGGATGTACACTTTGGGATGGCTGCCCTTCAGGAAAGTCCATTGATCATCAAGCTTCAGTCTCTGCTCCGAAGGCATCTCCATCTTTGCCAAAATGGCTCGATACTTCAAAGAATTCATGATGTCCTTCATACAGTTAAGATTTTCACTTCCTGTAACAGCATAACACCCCCATAACAAGACTGTACCGCCTTCGTGTTTGACCATGGAGATGATGTTCTGCTCATTACCGTTGCCTTTTTTTGCTGATCCATGGGTCCAAAAAGTTCCAGTTTGGTCACATCACTCCGTAAAACATTCTTCCAGAACTCCACAGGTCTATCCAAATGAATTGTAGCATATTCAAGTTGGCCTTTTATGTTCTTCTTGGTCAAGAGTGGCATTCGGAATAATGTCCCAACATGAAGGCCATGCTTGTCTAGTGTTCTTCTTATACTCTGCATTGAAATGTGTTTTTTCCTCCTTTCATCAGGTCATCTTGCAAGTCTTTGGCAGTAAATTGAGGGTTTTTCTCAGTTGCTCTGATCAAACATTTTATTCCCCTGAATGATATTGTGCTTTTTCCTCTCAAAACACATTTTAAACTTATGAATAAGGCTGCCAGCTGTGTCTCTAGGAACTTTTAGTGTTTTGGAAATCTTCTTGTAGCCATAGACTTTCTAATGTAATAAAACAATTTTTTCTCTCTAGCTCTTTTGACTTGGCCATATTTGCTACTCAACTTTAGCACATGCATGGGCTAAATGTATGAATGTGTAACAGCACAAGCTAATTCAGTTTTGTTATAGAGTTTCCAAAGGCTTAATTGTATTTTAACACAATTTTGTACCATACCATACAGATAAGTGACTTAAAAACAGCATCATTGAATAGGGGTTGAATCATTTTGACATTTCATTTGACATATCATTTTGACAAAAAAAATCCCGTAACTCAAAAGCGTGACATTATCACTTTTAATTTACCACTAAACTGTTATAGATACTTTTTTTTTTTTTTTTTTTTTTTTAACTCTGTATCTTCAGAAAAGCCTACATTTGTACATTATTACAGTCTTTGGGGGTTGAATAATTTTGATTGCAACTGTAGATTTCAAATTTGAAAGAAATATGTAACAATATTTTAACATTATAATTGTCTTTATTCTCTCACTTTTGGTCAATTTAATGCATACTTGCTGAATAAAAGTATTAATTTATTTAAAATAATCTTACTGACCCCAGACTTTTGAATGGTAGTGTATTTTGTGTACATACTACATACTTTAAAATAAATACAAGTACAGTATATATTATGGTAATATGCAATTCCAGTCATATGCAGCCATCACTTTCTGTGACTTGTGCATTAAACTCCTCTAATGTCTCTCTCTGTGACTTTTGAGGTTTTGGTTTCAGTCATTACATTTAATTTCTAAATCGCACTGTCCCTCAGGACCATCCACCCATTCCAAGCACTTCCCATTTATCAGACTTTTAAATCATTATGCCCATGTCTCTGCCATTCTTCTTCTTATTGGCTGCATGTTCATCATTGATGTCTAGTTTTGGCATGGCTGTCACTGTGACTTGGTTACTATGGTATCAGTTTAATTAAGTTGCAACTGAATTAGCAATTAGTTGTATGTAATATGTTGTAAACCATGTCATTGTTTCCCAGTGATCTTCATTAGTAGTCATGTCAGTTGCTAACGTTGTTCATATCAATAAGTGAATGACATTCTTCTTCTCTCTGTACAAGGAGTAGGCCTACTGATGTTGTTGGTAAAACTGTATGAATGTACTGAATGCCACCAATGCCATTGTTTTTTTGTTTTTCTTCATTTGTGTGTTTAGGAGGCCAACAGCACACCCAGCCTCGTCACCCTCAAAGTGGACCCAGATGGATTCTTCCTCTACTGGTCTGGAGGGACCAACATGGTCAGTTATTTTCCTTTTTGCTTGTACCAGCCAATACCAGTCCTGGCGTGGCACCTGTTGTTGTTTGTTGTTGTTGTTGTTGTTTACAGTATTATCAGACAATCCTTTACTCTTTTCTAATGTAAGTCTATAGAAGTACTGTGGTTTTGTAGAAATTATCTTAAAATATGGCAAAATCCTGTTGTTAGGTTTCTTATTATAGGGGCACAAGGTAATTTTTCCTCAAAAAAAAAAAATCATCCCATTGTAAAAATCTAGTAATCTGTACTGTTCGCATACTATGCATTTGTTACTCAGAAAACCCTTTTTAAGATATTGTTTATATTGGCAGAACTTAAACTAAATGAGTTACAGCAGATTTCTAATTCCCAGCTTGCTTTGCTTCATACTAAATGTTAAGTGTTATTTTATGTGTTTTTGCACAAGATTAATATAGGAGAAGATTTGTTACTGTTTAATGTTCTTTTATGTTTGGTTTTAAACTGGTTTCTGTTATGTCTGCATTTTGGGGAGGTTACCATTGTGCTGAAGAGTAGAGCCCGTGGTTAGGTCAAGGATGGGTCTACGTTAAAGGGTTCACCCAAAAATGAAAATTATGTCATCATTTACTCGCCCGCATGTCTTTCGTTCATCTTCAAAACACAAATGAAGCAATATCACACTCGTAGCCATGTGATATCGCTCTATATCAGCACGGCTGTGATTCGGCTGTGCTGATATAGAGCCATATTGCATGCTACGAGTGTGATATTATGTATATATAAAACAGTTGACAGTTTAACAACTGAGCCCAAGTCTCCATAATTAATTCTAAAACGTCACTTTAGAACTAGCAACGAAAGAACACTGAGGTGCTTAATTGAAGTGTTATTGTTTTATACAGTATTATGAGAGAGAGATCGACTAAGCGAGTGCATTACCTGCATCTACAGTAGCCGATATTCTTCAGGTCAATGTTATATATTCATAATCACAAAATCAGTTTGAATGTCCGCTGAGGAAATTCAAATCAAATCAAATCACCTTTATTTATATAGCGCTTTTTACAATGCCAATTGTTTCAAAGCAGCTTTGCAGTGGTAACAGGAAAATAATGCAACAGAATTTGATTCGGCTGTACAGCCGCTCTGGAGAAAACGGTGATGTCGTCCAGCTCATTTCAATTATCATATAGTGTCAATGCGGGCAGATCAGTAATATAGTTGAAATTTAAGTGTCCCCAACTGAGCAAGCCAAAAGCCAAAGACGACGGTGGCAAGGAACCAAAACTCCTTCAGGGCCAGAATGGAAAAAAAAAACCTTTGGAGAAACCAGGCTCAGTCGGGGTGCCAGTTCTCCTCTGGCCGACGAACAAATAGTGTATGATTATGATTCTGGCAACATTACAGGTCAGAAGTCATATTAGATCAATAGATATTCGTATGCTTATTCGAAAGATTGCAGTCGTCACGCCGGGGATGGGTTTAATGAGGATGTCGTGTCGATGCGGCATTTACAGGGGGGAGTTTAATTGACACGGTCTTTACAGACACTTCAGGGATGCATTCATCATGTCCAGGCTAAGGTCCACCATCTGGTCCGGATACGGCCCGGATCCGGCCGACTGCAGTAAACCTCGGGATAAACAGAGAGACTAACATTAGCGTAGATGCCATTCTTCTTATGATGTAACGAGTACATCAGGTGTTATGGGAAGTGTTCCCGGTTCCGGCTGACCTAGTTAATGCAGCCTAAAACAATCATTTAACTGATTTGAATAATAGAAATTAAAAATGTTTTATGTGTATGCCATATTAAAGAGATGTGTTTTTAGTCTAGATTTAAACTGACAGAGTGTGTCTGCTTCCCGAACAATGCTAGGAAGACTGTTCCAGAGTTTAGGTGCTAAATAGGAAAAGGATCGTCCGCCTGCAGTTGATTTTGATATTCTAGGTATTATCAACTGGCCAGAATTTTGAGACCGCAATAGACGTGATGGAGTATAATGCGTTAAGAGCTCGCTCAAGTACTGGGGAGCTAAACCATTTAGTGCTTTGTAAGTAATCAGCAAGATTTTAAAATGTATACGATGTTTAATAGGGAGCCAATGCAGTGTTGCCAGAACCGGGCTAATATGGTCATACTTCCTGGTTCTAGTAAGAACTCTAGCTGCTGCGTTTTGGACAAGCTGCAGTTTATTTATTAAGCGAGCAGGGCAACCACCCAGTAGACTGACGACGAGGACTTGACAGAGCAGCCATCGAGTGTTAGACAGTATTCTAGGTTACTACTTGTGGAGTTTTTTTTGTCCAATGATTAAAAATTCATTTTTTTCTGAATTAAGTTGCAGCAAAATACTAGTCATCCAATTTTTTTATATCAGCTATGCATTCCGTTAATCTTGTGAATTGGTAAGTTTCGTCAGGGCTTGAAGAAATATAGAGCTGAGTATCGTCAGCATAACAATGAAAACTAACATCATGCTTCCTAATAATATCTCCCAGTGGTAGCATGTACAGGGTGAAAAGCAACGGTCCTAGCACTGAGCCCTGCGGTACTTCATACTGAACTTGTGATCGGTGTGACATCTCTTCATTTACTGCTACAAACTGATAACGATCAGATGAGTATGATTTAAACCATGCCAATGAATTTACACTAATGCCAACATAATTTTCGAGTCTATTCAAAAGAATGTTGTGGTCGATAGTATCAAATGCAGCGCTAAGATCGAGTAACACTAACAGAGAGATACAACCACGATCGGATGATAAGAGTAAATCATTTGTAACTCTAATGAGAGCAGTCTCAGTACTATGATACGGTCTAAATCCTGACTGGAAATCCTCACAGATACCATTTCTTTCTAAAAAGGAGCATAGTTGTGAGGACACTGCCTTTTCTAGTATTTTTGACAGAAAGGGTAGATTTGAGATTGGCCTGAAATTGACTAATTCTTTAGGATCAAGCTGCGGTTTTTTTAATAAGTGGTTTAATAATAGCCAACTTAAAAGTTTTCGGTACATATCCTAATGACAAAGATGAATTAATGATATTAAGAAGAGGATCTATGACCTCTGGAAGCATCTCTTTTAGTAGTTTAGTCGGTATAGGGTCGAGCATACATGTTGTTGATTTTGATGATTTAACGAGTTTAGCCAATTCTTCTTCTCCTATAGCAGTGAATGAATGTAATTTTTCCTCAGTGACACTACAATGCACTGTCTGATGTGATACTGTAGTAGACGGCTGCATGGTTATAATTTTTTTCCTAATATTATCAATCTTACAAGTAAAGAAGTTCATAAAGTCATTACTGCTGTGCTGTTTACAAACATCAGAAGTTGAAGCTTTATCTTTGGTTAATGTAGCCACTGTATCGAATAAATACCTAGGGTTGTGTTTGTTTTCTTCTAAGAGAGTCGAGAAATAAGCAGATCTAGCAGTTTTTACGGCCTTTCTATATGCAATCATGCTCTCTTTCCACGAAATGCGAAAAACTTCCAGTTTTGTTTTCTTCCAGCTGCGCTCCATTTTTCTGGCTGCTGTTTTAAGGGCCCGGGTGTGCTCGTTGTACCACGGCGTTGGACTATTTTCTTTAATCTTCTTTAAGCGCCGGGGAGCAACTGTGTCTAAAGTGCTGGAAAAGAGAGAGTCAATAGTTTCTGTTGCAACATCGAGTTCCTCTAGGCTATCTGGGATGCTGAGGAGATGAAACTGATGAGGAAGATTATTTACAAAGCAATCTTTAGTCGCAGCAGTGAAAGTCCTGCCATATCTGAAGCGAGGGGACGGCTTTGCAGCCTTTGCTAAATTAAGTGTACATGATACTAGGTAATGATCTGATGTCATCGCTCTGCTGCAGAATTTCAATGGTATCAACATTTATTCCATGTGACAGTATTAGGTCTAAAGTATGATTACGGCGATGAGTGGGTCCTGACACGTGTTGCCTTACTCCAATAGAGTTTAGAATGTCTCTAAATGCCAATCCCAATCTGTCTTTTTCATTGTCTACATGGATATTAAAATCACCAACAATTAGGACTTTATCTGCAGCCAGTACTAACTCTGATAGAAAATTCTCTGGTAAAGTCTGTATGGTGCCCTGGTGGCCTGTATACAGTAGCCAGCACAAATGTCAAACGGGATTTATCAATTTCACTACATAACGTTACATAAAGCACCAAAATTTCAAAGGAATTATATTTGAAACTAGACTTCTGAGTAATACCGAAGATATTATTATAAATTACAGCAACACCTCCCCCTTTACCTTTCAGACACGGCTCGTGTTTATAACAATAATCTTGGGGGGTGGACTCATTTAAAGTGTTGTAATCGTCAGGTTTTAGCCAGGTTTCTGTCAAACATAGCACATCTAGGTTATGATCTGTAATCATTAACAATAACCGCTTTTAATTTATGTATTTGTCTTTGTCCTTTAAACAGTTAAGGGGATTTCCCATGTCAGTGCTAGCCAGTGCATTTGTAAGTTGCATCTTATAAGGTGTTGTTTAAAGTTAAAACAACATCCTTGTTTACAACCTTGTTTCAGTCCCTTTCAATATAAAAGTCTTTTCTACTGACTCACTCATAAAGACAGTCTTTGCTACTATCTAATGGCGCAATAATGTAACTTTCAATGAAGTCGAAATTACAATCTTGGACACTTTCTCAATACCAAATACAGCATGTTATTTATATAAAATATTATTTATTGAAAAATAATATTTAAATAGCCATTATAAAAGTATAGGAAGTTTGTACAATAAGAAATAAACAGACAAACCGTTCAGTCAAAAGTACAAAAGCAGTGCTTGTTATAGTACAGGATTTCAGTTAAATAAAAATATAAAGTTATGAAACTTAACTTTGCCCTTAGGCAAATTGATGCGCTTTGGAACAAGTAATAGATTAATAAGACCAAAGATTGACCGCTTGAAATACCCAAAATGAATTATATCTCATGTTTAACCACTATCTACGTAAGAGCCAGCGGCAAATTCCAAAAGGACTGGCCGAGATGAAACTATTCTCTGAGGTTACATGAACACTGAATGGCCGCTGGCGGCCTGGAGCTCACATCTCCAAAAATGTCTAAACAAATTGTCAAATAGGCTCTATGATTTTTTATATATATATATATATATATACATACATACATACATACATACAGTGGTGGTCAGAATTATTAGCACCCCTGGTAAATATGATCAAATATGGCTGTAAAAAATAAATCTGCATTGTTTATCCTTTTGATCTTTTATTCAAAAAAATTAACAAAAATCTAAACTTTCATTGAAGTAAAAGAATTGAAAAGTGGGGGGGTAAATCACATTATGAAATAAATGCATTTCTCCAAAACACGTTGGCCACAATTATTGGCACCCTTTTATTAAATACTTTTTGCAACCTCCTTTTGCCAAGATAACAGCTCTGAGTCTTCTTCTATAACGCCTGATGAGTTTGGAGAACACCTGACAAGAGATCAGAGACCATTCCTCCATACAGAATCTCTCCAGATCCTTCAGATTCCCAGATCCATGTTGGTGCTTCTTCTCTTCAGTTCACCCCACTAATTTTCTATAGGGTTCAGGTCAGGGGACTGGGATGGTCATGGCAGAAGCTTCATTTTGTGTTCAGTGACACATTTGTGTGTTGATTTTGATGTTTGTTTTTGATCATTGTCCTGATGGAAGATCCAACCACGGCCCATTATAAGATTTCTAGCAGAGGCCGTCAGGTTTTGATTTTTTTTATCTGTTGGTATTTGCTAGAATCCATTATACCATGTATCTGAACAAGATGTCCAGGACCTCCAGCAAAAAAATAGGCCCACAACATTAAAGATCCAGCGGTATTTTTAACCGTGGACATGGGGTACTTTTTATCCCTGTTTGCACCAAACCCATCTGGTGGATTTGCTGCCAAAAAGCTCTTTTTATAGTTTCATCTGATCATAGAACCAGGTCCCTTTTGAATTTCCAGTCGTGTCTGACAACTGAATATGCTGGAGTTTGTTTCTGGATGAGCAAGAAGGATTTTTCTTGAATCCCTCCCAAACAACATGAGGTGATGTAAGGGGTGTTTTATTTATTTATTTATTTATTTATTTATTTTAGGCTTTCTGGCCCCAAGACTCAACTAATCTCTGCGATTCTCCATCTGTGATCCTTGGAGAGTCTTTGGCCACTCAAACTTTCCTCCTCGCCGTGCGTTAAGACAATATAGACACACGTCCTCTTTCAGGCAGATTCGTAACATCTTTAGTTGATTGGAACTTCTTAATTATTGCCCTGATGGTGGAAATGGGAATTTTCAATGCTTTAGCTATTTTCCTACAGCCACTTTCTATTTTGTGAAGCTCAACAATCTTTTGCTGCACATCAGAGCTATATTCTTTGGCTTTACTCATTGTGATGAATGATTAAGGGAATTTGGCCTTTGTGTTTCCTCATATTTATACTCCTGTGGAACATCATAGCTGGACAATTTCATGTTCCTAGTCACCCTGGTGTGCTGAAAAATGTAAATATTAATGGGAATATACTTCAGAGATATTTTACTCATAAAAAATTCTAGGGGTGCCAATAATTGTGGCCAACGTGTTTTGGAGAAAAGCATTTATTTCATAATGTGATTTACCCCCCACTTTCAATTCTTTTACTTCAATGAAAGGTTAGATTTTTGTGAATTTTTTAAAAATAAAAGATCAAAAGGATAAACAATGCAGATTGATTTTTTTTACAGCCATATTTGATCATATTTACCAGGGGTGCCGATAATTCTGACCACCACTGTATAATTCGCCTATTTAAGGTCTAAATAACTACATTCTCACCTAAAAAAAACTCTTAAAACTACATTCCATGACACAACAACAGTAGTATTTGTAAATTTTACAAATTTTGGTGGGTTTGCTCTTCGTCATGACACTTCGCTGTGAAAAATGCTGCAAGCGGATTGATACAAACGGTGAAACGGTTCCCCTGGTGATGCTGGAAAAGGCTCTCAGCCAATTAGATTCGAGAACTAGAATGAACTGTTGTATAAAGGAAGACATTTTAAATGAAATCTGAGAGATTTCTCTCCCTCCATTGACAGTCTATGCAACTACCACTTTGACGCTTTTATTCAGAAGGAATGTGGAAGATAAAATGCTTTGCAATGTCATAATCCATTCCAGCCCACATTAGAATATCTATTGGAAGTACCATTTTTGAGCACTTATTAAAGAAAAGCACACTGACATTCTGTAAACCTTGTCAGACCTAGCAACAGTATAAAGGGGCTCGAGCATCCACAGAACTTTTAAGCACCTACAGAAAAACACAAGATAATCTCCTTTTTTTTTTCTTTTTTTTTTTTAAACCAATCAAAAAATCAATTGAGATTCGGGAACCTCTCTGATTGATGGATCTCACATCGGGGTCCGGTGGGTTGTAATACACGTAAGTAATGTTATATTTAGCATTATAACATAACATAACATAACCTGACACAAATGCTTGTACTTTCAGTTTTTTTGGGCAATGATAAATTGCATTTTAAGTTATTATAATTAGTATAAAATTATAACTCCAAAATCACCTGGTATATCAGCGAGAGAGCGACTCATGACAACACTCATGGAAAGAATGTGTTTTTGTTTGGTTGTAATGCATTTGCAGTCCGTGTGTTTCTCTTGGCGAGACAATAATAACTTTTGTGTAATGAATTCATCAAGCGCACCATTGAACGGAGAAAAAGACAGTACTCTTGAAAAAGCCTGGGTGTAGAGTACGCAGGGGACGTCTAAATTCGCCCCCCGCACTTTTTTCGGGCAAGTGTCCATGTAGAGGTTTTCATGGGCCAATGTGAATAAATCTAGATTTAAATTCAAAGATATTATGCATGACCTGACATTTTTATTCTTATCCAAAGCAAGGCAATTTAAGCATTATGGAGCTTTTAAACACTCTCATGTAATGTATGTTTCATAGACTCTAAGCCAGAGCACATAAATATCGGCGCCCATGTCCAAGAGGATGGAGAATGGAGCGCACAAATAAAATGACCACTGAATTATGTGTCTTTCAATCATACTCAAGAAACACGATGTTTTGTGACTACACAGTTGTTGTATTTTTACCCCTAACTTAATTTTACCTGTCCTCCCAATTCTGCCATATCTATTATCAGTCCTGTCTGCGTCACTTCTTTCTTTCTGTCCGTCTCTTTCTCCTCCTGCCATGCGGGCTACTAGCTTATCATGTGAGTGCTCATGAATGAAATTAAATTTTAGCCAGAGAAATTCAATCAAGGCATCCTTCCATCCTTTCACTCGCTCTCTCTAGTTGTTATATATATATATATATATATATATATATATATATATATATATATATATATATATATAATATTTTGTTTTCCCTCTTTTCTCATGTTCGCATGCTGATCAGTATGGCATGTGTGGTATGGGAACGCAGCTCAAGCTGGTTCCAGTGAATTTAGGGAAGGGACTTTCTGCAGTCTAAGACGACACAGCAGTGTGTGTGTGAAACTCGCATAAACTCGGCAGCAAATTCATGTCAGTTGCCAAGACGAATTGTTTATTTTGCTAGCTGAGTATGTTATTTGGGGATTCCTTCATGTGCTGAAGGTGCTAATGTGTTTACTTCCTAAACATTGAAGCAACAAGCTGAGAATACATTTTTTTTGGCTGTGTATTTGAATCGATAAGGAAGTTGCATTTGTGTTGCGATACGGTATTAGGACACTAGGCCGATCTTTGCCTGAGGAAAGACAGTAACCTTGTTTGGTGTAGGGAATATTGGCCCTGGGGAGCCCGTCCTCTCCAGTTAATAGTAAAGAGGCCACCTCATCTTGTCTCTTCAGTAACTTACTCGCACATTCAGGCACATTTATATTTAATGTCGCTATTATTATATTTAATGATGCCATTATCCAACACACTCCATTTCTTTTCCTTCTAAGTACTGAAATGTTTAAAGTCAGCCACACTTCCATGAATCCAGTTTATGTCATTCTCTGTTCCTTTTTTTTTCCTTTTTTTTTTTGGCAAGTTGGATAATGTCGGCGATCTCACACACACGTTCTCACAGGCTCATCCCAGCACATGCGCAGTCGAGCTTGCCATATCGTGAGCTCATTTCGTCAAGAAATGAAACTTGATTTTGCAGGCACATTCACACACGTTGTGGTAGAACTGGTTTTGTGTGTAGGAAAACACCCTTGCATTGAAAGAACTGTATTCCTGAGGGTTTTTTTCTGCTGTTGTGTTGTTTGTGTGTGGCTGAAGCCACAGTGTCCCTGTGCTGCCCACTGAATATTCAAGGCAGGTTTGCATGTGTGTCAGTCACAATGCTCTGTTATTCTGTGTACCATGTTTGTGGGTGTGATGGCGTGTGTGGCCTATTTTCAAGGCAAATTTAAATACTTGGTTAGTGGTTACTTGATCCCACATAGCCTTCAGCTCTACAGGTAGAGACATGAATACCAGGAATCAGTTGTCTTTTAGGACTTTCCCCCATTGTCCTGCTCAATTCTTTACCTGGGTTGCTTGTATTCCTCAGTTATTAGTTAAAACTCACTCAGTATGTGTTATAGGGATGCGGCATGTCCAGACCCCCGTCACATTAAAGGATTAGTTCACATCAGAATTTAAATTTCCTGATAATTTACTCACCCCCATGTCATCCAAGATGTTCATGTCTTTCTTTCTTCAGTCGAAAAGAAATTAAGGTTTTTGAGGAAAACATTCCAGGATTTTTCTCCATACAGTGGACTTCAACGGGGACCAACGGGTTGAAGGTCCAAACTGCAGTTTCAATGCAGCTTCAAAGGGCTCTACACTTATCTAGCGAAACAATCGGTCATTTTTCAAAAAAAACAAAAAACAATGTATAAACTTTTTAACCACAAATGCTCGTCTTGCACTAGCTCTGTGAATGCGATCCACGACTTCACACATTACATAGTCACGTTGGAAAGGTCACGTTGGACTGAGAACTAAAACTCAAAACTCAACATCCAGGATACGCACACGAATGGACCATTTTAAACAATAAACTGACACAATGTGTCATTCAACATACAACAACTTTTGAACGGTTCTCCTTCTCCACACTTGTAAACACTGGGTCGGTACTTCCGTCAAAGTCACGCATGACCTTTCCAACGTGACTACGTAATGCGTGAAGTTGTGGACGCGCATCGCAGAGCTAGTGCAAGATGAGCATTTGTAGTTAAAAAGTATATACATTTTTTTTTTTTTTTTGAAAATGACCGATCGTTTCGCAAGATAAGACCCTTATTCCTCATCTAGGATCGTGTAGAGCCCTTTGAAGCTGCACTGAAACTGCAATTTGGACCTTCAATCCGTTGGCCCCGTTGAAGTCCACTACATGGAGAAAAATCCTGGAATATTTTCCTCAAAAACCTTAATTTCTTTTCGAAAGAAAGACATGAACATCTTGGATGACATGGGGGTGAGTAAATTATCAGGAAATTTTAGTTCTGGAGTAAACTAATCCTTTAAGTCACTTAGGTAAGAATATGGCACATACCAAATTAATAAAGTCATTTTACTTTTTAATTTTGTTAGAGGAAGAAGAAAGAGGAAAAGAACTGTGTTTGTGTGTTTTGAATGTATATATAAAAGTACACTACTATTCTTCCTTATAGACTGAACACATTGTTCTGTGTGTACATGTTTGGCTTTACTTGTGAGGGCCAAATGTCCTCACTTACTGAAATAATATGACAACCGACTAGTGAATACATTTTTACTGGTCCTCACTAGTTAAAAAGGCTTATAAATCAGCCAAAATGTTTTGTAAAATTTTACTTATTAGAAAGGCAATGTTAGAATAAATATGTATTTATTAATATATTCTATATCATATTATACATATATTCTATATTAAATATTTTATAAAAAATATAATATAAAATATTAAATGTAATATATTTAATAAATATACCTAAATAACAATCCATATTCACATATGTAATTGCACTTAATAAACTAAAAAAACTTCTGTTAAATTGATAGTAAAAAGTTGCAGCTGTTACTAAAAATTCTCAGTAACAACAATATTTTCTGTTTCGAGAGTGTATATTGGTGTTTGTATGTTTTACAACTTATAACCGCATTTCAAGTGATAAAATGAAATGAAGTTACTTCAAATACCAAATACCAAATGCTTGTTCTTACCAAAAACACACTGTAGCTCATTTATAACAGCGTCTGTAAACGTGTCAGATCAAATAAATTGTCAGTAAGACAGCAGATATCAGTCTGTGCTTCTAGTTAGTGTAAGTATTTAAACAAATCAATAAAGAATTGACAAAGTGTCTTGTATTAGTTTTTATTGGGTGCTTTAAGAAATCGCTTTTCTTTCTGACTAGCTTAAGTTTTAACCATCCATCCGGTTGTATTCTTTGAAAGCATAGCATCGAACATAATTGCAAAACGAACTGAATTAATGACAGAGTGAGGCGATTATATCATATAAACATGGTTATCTTAGAAATGAAATTGAATTAATGGCTTTTCTCAACAAAAGGAAGCTTTACATAAAACATGCAAACCACTGCCATTTATGAGGAATCAATAATAATATTTTAGCGTTAGCATCTGAAAGCTCCATCAGACATGCATCTGGTAAGATTTGAGTAAATTTGTGGTTCTCTAAAGGATGTGGGATTGTGTACATTAATATTGCTGTCCTTAATGGCAGATTGCGGCATGTAATTGGAGGGTATAACAGCACTCTTGCGTTCACTATTCTTCAATTAGCAGAATTTGTTTGTGGTAGAGCAGGATGAGGAGCCCATCTGCAACGAAGCTAATGGCTAATGATGGGACTGAGGCTGCATTAGCCTTTGCTCTGGTTCATTTTAACCCATAGACTCATTCTGGCTTTTCTTGCTCTCCCCATGTGTCCGTTTTCACTCCTCATACATCTTTCTCTTCTCCCCTTGCTCTCTGCATTTCTTTTTCCTTAGCGCTGTCATTCTCTGTCATGGACAGCTGGTTGTCATCAGTGAGGAACAGAAAGGCGTCAGTGCATCCGTTAATTGTAAACGGAGACATGACACTTCCTCTCTCCTTCTCTATATCTCTCTCCGTAGTATCTCCCTTCCTCTCGTTCTTTTCTCTTCTCTTGGTTTCTTTCTCTTCCCCTCTCACTTTCTGCAAGCGTGGGAAAGCATACAGGAAATCGTTCAGACTGTTAGGGTAGTTTTGGAGCATAACTTACCCTGTGCCCTCCGCCAATAGTATGCCCTCCAAAAAAAAAATAAATAAATAAAAAATTCACTCACTCTCTTCCTCCCTCCCTCTTTTACTCATTCACGCTCTCTTCCTCTTTCTTGCTCTCACTTTCGCCTTTAGTGGTGAACAAATGGCCTGAGGTGACGATAGATTTATGCAGTGGGGTCCCAAAATTCACATTAAAAATGTGGGATTCAAAATCTGAAATTTAAATGTGGAAATCAGCAACAATAAAAAATCTTAAAAAATTGGAAATTAATAAATCAATAATGAAAAATGAATTTTAAATAAGATTTTGCAATACTTTTAAGTCATAAGCAAATGTGTGACTAATCATCATGTGAATTTTTCCATTAAACTTCAAATGTACTGAATTTTTTATGCTGATAGTATAATTTTTAATAGAAAAATATAAAATGTATACACTACTGTTCAAAAGTTTGGTGTTAGTAAGAATTTTTTTTTTTAAAGACATGAGTACTTATTCAACAAGGACGCATTAAAAGTGACACTAATTGCGAAGGATTTCTGCTTTGAATAAATGCTTTTCTTCTGTTTCTGTTCATCAAAGAATCCTACAAACAAACAAAAAATGTATCACAAAAATTTCCACAAAATAAGAATAATCCAGCAAAAATAAGCTGTACAACCATTTTTCTTGAGCACATATGAGAATTGATTTCTGAAGGATCATGTGACACTGATGTCTATAGTAATGGCTGCTAATAATTCAGCTTTGTCATCGCAGGAAAAAAATAGAATTTTGAAATATTTTAAAATAGAAAAGTGTTATTTTAAATTGTAATAATATTCACAATATTATTGTTTATACTGTTTTTTTTTTTTTTTTTTTTTTTTTTTTTTTTATCAAATAAATGCAGCCTTGATGAGCATAAGAGACTTCTTTCAAAACATTTAAAATATTACTGATCCCAACTTTTGAAAGGTAGTGTATTTTATTACAAAAATGCCATATAGAAGCATTTCACCCCACTGTAAACTTTTCTTTTCGCACTCTGAACAGTGTACAAAACCTTTCTAAAACCTCAAAAAACAGAGCAGTCTGACCAGTTTGCCAGTCAACCACCTTACCTGCATGGTTTTTAAGCTGTTTTTTTCTACAAGAGGGTCATGGACAGTCTGATAGGCAGAGAGTTCCATCCTTTTAAAAAGTTGTGGTTTCAAACTGCCCCTGAGACACAGCGTTAAAACACACCCTGTAGACTGAGGAAAGATAAGAGCGCATTTTCAAAATACCTCAGGAAAAACGAAGCCCATTAATGTAACCAAACCGCAGAAAAAGAGTGCGTAGGAGAGATATAAGTCAGAGAGAGCTCTTCAAAGCCACCCGGCCTGATCTAACTCTAATCTCTGTGTTTTGTTATGTATTAATCTAAGCTGAGTGGCTCCCAGACTGTTATGGCTCATGGTGGTTCATAGTTCATTCATAAGGAAGTGTTACATTAATGGCCACTGCTGCTAGTCGTTTATTATTTGTTGAAAGTGACATGGGGTGAAGAGAAAAACAGGGGTGTATTACTTTTTATATCCACTGTAACAGAATAACTCCATATCAGCTAATATACAGTGGCCCCAAAAATTATTTAGACACTTAAAAGAATAGTTCACCCAAAAAATAAAATACATGAGTTTTCATCATTTATTCACCCTCATGTTGTTGTTCCAAACCTCTATGACTTTGTATGACCTGTATTATTATTTTTAGAAATGTGTTTTTTTTTTTTTTTTTTTGGTTACCAAATAGCTTCTTTTGTGCTTCACAGAAGAAAATCATACAGGTTTGGAATGATATGAGTGTGAGAAAATGTAGACCAAATTATTAGGAAGAACTATCCCTTTAAGTCAGACTTGATGATGAATGATTTTCATTGTTGAAATAAGATCCCTTAGATGTTTTGTATGTTATTGAACTATTATTCTACTATTGTTGAACTCTGACCTATGAATTTGCATAGTGAAAAAGATGTTTGACAAACAGAGGATCTAAATGTCACCGATTTACCTTTTGGCTCGATACAAAGGATACAGACTTTAAAGCTGCAGGTATGCTCGTGTTGTGGGTGATGATGGTATGTTTTAACATTTGGAATTTGGGATATTTTATTTGCCAACAACGCTGGAGTGTGACATCATATTCTGTGGCCAATATTCATACAGTGCCTGAAGTAATTTCACACGCTCAAAAGCCTTGTGTGACCGCAGTTTTAAGTTCATGGAGCCAGTTCCTCTCAAGTTCACACAGGTTTCCTAACTGTAACCACTAACTATGAACAAGTCTGTGTAATGACTTTCTTTAATGCAGCAACATTTATGCATTTAAGTGTAGCTTAAGTGCCCAAATACCCACACAATCTCATGTGAAAACGTATTTTACAATGTACAGTAGTGGTTTTGTATGAATTTGTACAATGGGATTTCTAAAAAAAAGAAAACATGAAAGTCCACCATTAGCCCCACCCCTAAAACTAACCAATAGTGCATAAGCAGATCATACAAAAAAAAGCATACAAATGAGATCGAAATTCATATGAATTATCTACCAGTAAAATATGACGTTTGACTCCATGAGAGTAAAAATGAAACACATCCCTCAGAAATGACACACGTTTTCACACACAGAGAGGAAATGTGTTTTCTGGGTTGATAATATAATGGTTTCCTTTCGTTCATATCCTTGTCCTTTCTTCCTCTACAAGTATAGGCTTATATTCCTGACATCTAATTTTCCTGTTATAGATGGCTCTGGACTCATGCCTGAAAATCAAGCCTGTACAAGCCGCCATTAATACTCAGTGGTCAGGTGTTTCTCTCATTCTTTTTTTCTGTGTTTATATATACAGTATAACTCTTAATGTACTGCTCAGTGAAAGAGGGTTTTCACTCTTCTGTGGCAAACGAATGACAGGAATCACAAACTCCTGACCCAGACCAATTTGATTATCTGCACAGAAGAAAGAGAAAGCGGAAGAAAAAGAAAGGCGAGAGAAAGAGAGAGGGGGTGGAGGGATAAAGCTGGAGCGACAGGCGGGCGACAAGGTTAACAAAGCCGTCCTGTGTTGATGTGGTGCGGTGAGGGTGAGTGATAGAGGGAGGGTCACTGGAATGGAGAAATACATGATCTCTTGTGATATTACCTTTCTGTGTGTCTCCCAATGCAAAAGTGCCCAGTTTTCTGCCGACTCTAATCTAGTCTCCCGAAGCCTGACTTTTGACTATCGGCAGGATGCCTGGTCCTGATACCGGAACCTTTGCAGCTCATTCTGGCCAAGAACCGCCCACTTAGGCAGGAAGAGATTGGCATTATAATATGTGACCCTGGACCACAAAACCAGTCATAAGTTACACAGGTATATTTGCAGCAAAAGCCAGCAATACATTGTATGGGTCAAAATTATCGATTTTTCTTTTATGCCAAAAATCATTAGGATATTAAGTAAAGATCATGTTCCATGAAGATATTTTGTAAATTTCCTACCGTAAATACAGTTGCAAGAAAAAGTATATGAACCGCTTGCAGAATCTGTGAAAATGTGAATAATTTTAACTAAATAAGAGAGATCATACAAAATACATGTTATTTTTTATTTAGTACTGTCCTGAATAAGATATTTTACATAAAAGATGTTTACATATAGTCCACAAGACAAAAAAATAGCTGAATTTACTAAAATGACCCCTTCAAAAGTTTATGAACCATTGATTCTCAATACTGTGTGTTGTTACCTGGATGATCCACAGCTGTTTTTTTGTTTTGTGATGGTTGTTCTTGAGTCCACTGTTTGTCCTGAGCAGTTAAACTGCCCAATGTTCTTCAGAAAAATCCTCCAGGTCCTGCACATTCTTCAGTTTTTCCAGCATTTTTTGTATATTTGAGCCCTCTCCAGCAGTGACTGTATGATTTTGAGATCCATCTTTTCACACTGAGGACAATTGAGGGACTCAAACACAACTATTAAAAAAGGTTCAAACATTCACTGATGCTCCAGAAGGAAACACGACGCATTAAGAGCCGGGGGGTGAAAACATATTGATTTTGAAGATCAAGGTAAATTGTACTTAATTTGTCTTCCGGGAAACATGTAAGTATCTTCTGTTGCTTCCGTAGGGCAGTACTAAATGAAAAAAATTTATATTTAAACAAAATAAGAAAAAATTTGACATCTTCATCCTGTTCAAAAGTTTTCACCCCCCAGCTCTTAATGCGTTGTGTTTCCTTCTGGAGCATCAGTGAATGTTTGAACCTTTTTTAATAGTTGTGTTTGAGTCCCTCAGTTGTCCTCAGTGTGAAAAGATGGATCTCAAAATCAACAGTCACTGCTGGAGAGGGTTCAAATATGCAAAAGATGCTGGAAAACTGAAGAATGTGCAGGACCTGGAGGATTATTCTGAAGAAGATTGGGCAGTTTAACTGCTCAGGACAAACAGTGGACTCAAGAACAACCATCACAAAACAAAAAAACAGCTGTGGATCATCCAGGTAACAACACACAGTATTGAGAATCAATGATTCATAAACTTTTGAACGGGGTCATTTTAATAAATTCAGCTATTTTTTTGTCTTGTGGACTATATACAAACATTTTTTTTATGTAAAATATCTTATTCAGGAAAGTACTAAATAAATAATAATGCATTTTGTATGATCTCTTAAATGAAGTTGATGATATTTATTTTGTTAAAATTATTCACATTTTCACAGATTCTGCAAGCGGTTCACATACTTTTTCTTACAACTGTATATAAAAAATGTATTATTATTAGTAATATGCTTTGCTAAGGACTTCATCAGTGGCGCGGATCATTTATAGCCTTTTCTCACAGCAGCTGGAATAATTATACTTATCATTTTGATGGCGGATTGTAATCCAGAAAGGTCCAAACGACAATCATCAGTGACAACTGGAGATTCACCCGTAGTCAAAAGCAAAAGAGGTACGGGTAACGCTTATACACACTAAATATACGTAGTCACGCAATGCTGATGTTGTTAACATTTAATAATTTGAGAACAAAGTATAATAATAATTTGCACGGTTGAGCTGGCCCTGCTCTGCTTCATACTACAGTAACGGTAATAATCTCATCCATGAACATGATTTCTGCCCGAGTCCCATCCCGATTCTTTTCCACCGGCTGTGAGGTGAAAACAACTTCTCCCATGAATCCCCACTCAATCGCTGCATCATCGAACTACGCCTTTTGTTTTGAATAGGTGACCTCTAGCGGCGAAAAACTACATATTGTGCCTTTAATCTGTCCTCCACATTAAGCTGACGGATGGCTTCGGAAGACTTGGAATATAGTACACAAAAACATTTATGGTGCTTTATAATACAAACCCGATTCCAAAAAAGTTGGGACACTGTGAATAAAAACAGAATGCAATGATGTGGAAGTTTCAAATTTCAATATTTTATTCAGAATACAACATAGATGACATATCAAATGTTTAAACTGAGAAAATGTATCATTTTAAGGGAAAAATAAGTTGATTTTAAATTTCATGGCATCAACACATCTGTTGTGATGACACCAACAAAAGTTGGGACAAGGCCATGTTTACCACTGTGTGGCATCCCCTCTTCTTTTTATAACAGTCTGCAAACGTCTGGGGACTGAGGAGACAAGTTGCTCAAGTTTAGGAATAGGAATGTTGTCCCATTCTTGTCTAATACAGGCTTCTAGTTGCTCAACTGTCTTAGGTCTTCTTTGTGGCATCTTCCTCTTTATGATGCGCCAAATGTTTTCTATGGGTGAAAGATCTGGACTGCAGGCTGGCCATTTCAGTACCCGGATCCTTCTTCTACGCAGCCATGATGTTGTAATTGATGCAGTATGTGGTCTGGCATTGTCATGTTGGAAAATGCAAGGTCTTCCCTGAAAGAGACGACGTCTGGATGGGAGCATATGTTGTTCTAGAACTTGGATATACCTTTCAGCATTGATGGTGCCTTTCCAGATGTGTAAGCTGCCCATGCCACACGCACTCATGCAACCCCATACCATCAGAGATGCAGGCTTCTGAACTGAGCGCTGATAACAACTTGGGTTGTCCTTGTCCTCTTTAGTCCGGATGACATGGCGTCTCAGTTTTCCAAAAAGAACTTCAAATTTTGATTCGTCTGACCACAGAACAGTTTTCCACTTTGCCACAGTCCATTTTAAATGAGCCTTGGCCCAGAAAAAACGCCTGCGCTTCTGGATCATGTTTAGATATGGCTTCTTTTTTGACCTATAGAGTTTTAGCCGGCAACAGCGAATGGCACGGTGGATTGTGTTCACCGACAATGTTTTCTGGAAGTATTCCTGAGCCCATGTTGTGATTTCCATTACAGTAGCATTCCTGTATGTGATGCAGTGCCGTCTAAGTATGTAGTATGCAGTATGGTTTTCCAGCCTTGACCCTTACGCACAGAGATTGTTCCAGATTCTCTGAATCTTTGGATGATATTATGCACTGTAGATGATGATAACTTCAAACTCTTTGCAATTTTTCTCTGAGAAATTCCTTTCTGATATTGCTCCACTATTTTTCGCCACAGCATTGGGGGAACTAGTGATCCTCTGCCCATCTTGACTTCTGAGAGACACTGCCACTCTGAGAGGCTCTTTTTATACCCAATCATGTTGCCAATTGACCTAATAAGTTGCAAATTGGTCCTCCAGCTGTTCCTTGTATGTACATTTAACTTTTCCGGCCTCTTATTGCTACCTGTCCCAACTTTTTTGGAATGTGTAGCTCTCATGAAATCCAAAATGAGCCAGTATTTGGCATGACATTTCAAAATGTCTCACTTTCAACATTTGATATGTTATCTATATTCTATTGTGAATAAAATATAAGTTTATGAGATTTGTAAATTATTGCATTCCTTTTTTATTCACAATTTGTACAGTGTCCCAACTTTTTTGGAATCGGGTTTGTACATTTTTGCCTTTTGTGGAGCTTAACAGTAACGACCATAAGTACTCACAGTATCGTATTTGGATTGGTCCCGTCTGAAAAAATTGCAGTATCAGAGCCGATGCTGATAATAAATATCGGATCGGTGCATCCCTAGCATAGACTAAAAATTGTTCTTGGGATTGAAGAGTCGATATTGGCTTATCAAAAAGATAAATTAAAATTGAGAAATCCAGCCTTAGCATCCATACAGCTGACATGTTTACCTGTTGTAGTTATATCCACATTGTGTGCACAAAATACACACTGACACAGGCAGATCTTTTCTTCTTTAGAAGCACTTGTTTTATCATCCAGGGCATTTTATCATCTCTTCATTTCCAGGTGGACTGATATTTCCAGAAGCTGCGTAAATCAAATTGCAACTGCTCAATCTTGTGAAAAAGTAAATGCCTAATATCTGGTTTGACAGCACTCGACAGCAATCACTGCAACTAAACACCACGTGTAATTTAATATGAGTCTTCCAAATCTCTGTTGAGGAATCTTGGCTCGCTCTTCCTTGGAAAAAAAGCTTTGACAGATTGGTACAGTAGGTCTTTAACCGGTCCTGCCACATCACCTCTGTAGGATTCAGGTCAGGACTTGAACTAGGCCACTGTAGATCCTTAATTTAGTTTCTTGTCAGCCATTCCAATATGGAATTGCTTCTGTGTTTTGAATCGTTGTCTCGCAGCGTCACTCAATTACAATGAAGCTTCAGCTCACACTCAAGTTCATGATCAGACATTCTCCTGAAGAACTGTCTGGTTTATTTCTTCTGCCAGCTCTTTTAGAATTTGCTTTAATGTGGCATTGTGAGTATGTAGAAATGTTGAAGTGACCATTTCTCCTGGGCGGTTAAAAAGTAAATACATATAATTAATAATGATATATGTACTCATCATTTAGACTGAACACAGGCATACAGCAACCAGTCCTAACTTAACTAAAGCTTGGTTAGTGTACTGCACTATTTTGCATTATAAACATTAGTGACTTTTTCAATACATAATGAAAACTTGATTCATTATTTAATGTGTCTAATATGAAATTTATTATTTGATATTTGGGGCCCTGTTTTAACAATCTGAGCGCATGGCCTGAAGCGCATGGTGCAGGTGCACTTAGGACGTTTCCGAATCCACTTTTGCTAGTTTAACGACGGAAAAAAGCGCTCGGCGCATGGTCCAAAAGGGTTGTACCTAGTCTCTTAATGAGTCATGGGTGTGTTTTGGGCGTAATGTGCAATAAACCAATCAGAGTCTCATCTCCCATTCCCTTTAAAAGCCAGCTGTGCTCGCACCATGGTGGATTCGCTATTTACATGGTGGAATTTGCAAGCGGAAAGACTGAAAGCTTCTTCAGAGAGGAATCCTTTTATTTTTAATATTTAAAAACGTTTGTGTGCTGCTGCGCGTCCCTGTGTGTGTAACAAGCAGAGTGTACGCTTGTCGTGCACCCGCCTATAGGCGCATATTACTAACGCGGCCTTTAAATAACACAAAAAATACTGCTATTGACTTTAGACCATGTTTTTGTTGGTCAATGGTGCAGTCATTTTCACTTGCCTCAAAATAGCAGCGTGCCAACAATGCGCCCGAACACGCCTCGTTTTCAGACCAGCATGCCTATGGGCGAACAGATGGGCGTGAGTGCATTTGCTATTTAAACAGCGTGGCGCTGGACGTGAAAATAACTGCATCGGGCTGAAACATGCAAAAAACACTTGCTTTCCGTTGCATTGTGCCAGGTGTATGATAGGGCCCTTGATATTATTTCAGTGTGAGACAGATGCAGTCAAAGAAGGAATCAGGAAATAATAAATACTTCTTCATTCCATGCTTCAGCATTCTGTCCTTTTTAGGGTCGCATTTGATGACATAACCTTCTGTTTTTGGTTCGTTTAGATGTCTTTGGTCTGTGTTGCGTTCATATTTCTGTCGAACTACACCAGAGTTCCTTTGGAAGCGGACCTAGACCCACCTTTTCAGGGGTCGGCGTTCAAATGAACCACACTAACAGAGAAATCGCACCAGAGTTCGTTTTAATCAAACCGCACTTACTCACCCTGATGTTGTTCCAAACCTATAAGACTTTCGTTCATCTTCAAAACGCATAGATATAGAAAGATATTTTTGGTAACACTTCATTTTACTGTGTTCTTGTTAGACATGTTACATACTATAGCAATAACAGTAAATTATGCATAATTTCAAGCAACTAACCCAACCCTAAAGTAAGTATATTTACTTATTTGTGTAATTACACTGAAATAATGACACCTTAAATTAAAGTGTAACCATATTTTTCATGATACTTGAGAGATTTCTGTCCCTCCATTGAACTAAGCCTTTAATAGGTTTTCTTCTATAAAGTAACAAAAATTGTATAGGAGATGCATTACTTATTAATAAAAAATACATTCCTGGTGTTTGAAATGACCCCCATATCAGTAAATAGCACACACTTAATGGCTAAAGAAGACCCATAATGCACTGTGAGGGCCGTGTCTCAGCAGTATATGGTGTCCACAGTCGACTCACACAGGTGTTCCTTTTTAATTGATTATTAATTGTTTGATTAAGGCTTATACAAGCTAGATTCCATTACAGATTTCAAGATAAATCATTTGACTACTGAAGCTTGCCAGTTAGCTAAGTATCAAATGATTATTAAAGAGCGAGCACAAACTACGCAAAAGTGTCAGCCCTTCTGGTGCACTGAGTGTCTGAATTCACTCACTAGCTTTTATTCACTCTTTCAAATGCACTATGATAGTGGACTAATGTAGGGAACAGTGAATGAGGGCATAGGGGTCATTTCAGATATAGTTTCTGTCTGTCTGTCTGTTTCATTTTCTCTCTCTCATTGTTTTTTTTTAAACCTCAAGTCATCAGGGATTGGTCCAAATATCAGTAACCTTGAGTGAAACAAACAGAGAATGGGGGAGGGAAGAAACAAAACAGAGTCTGTATGGCAAGGTGTGTTGTTCTCATGGGTGTTGTATTTCGACAATGCCACTCAAAGCCACGGGATTTTACCATCATTACAGCCTTCACACGCACACTCGCTCACTCTCAACACCCGTGTGCCCGCCCCAGTGCCAGACGCAACAGGAAGTGACTTTTGCCAGGGCTACACCAGGAAGTTACAGCATGATATGTTCACAGAAACACACATGGTAGTTTCCCTTTCACCAGAACCGTCAGTGCGTGTTGTCTCTTGTGCTCATGAGTTTGTGTTCATTTAATCAGCAGAGGAAGCTGTATTTCATGTTGAGGGCTTTGTTTTGGGAGATTAATTATTGCCAGTAATTAAGGTCTGACCCCACAAGAGGTGACAAGAAGGCCAGTCACTCAAGGGTGCAGGGCAGTGAACAGCCCCTGGGGCTTTGTGGAAGATGTAATGGGAGAGGTAGTACAGGGGACATCACATCTGTCATGCATATGACCTCTGCACTCACTCATCTCCTCATATAAATCACCTTTTAACATGAAAAACCCTCTTTATCTCACATGCACACACGCAAAGACAGTAAATTGTGGTCAGGGTGTGGTGGCTCGCTATTGTGTTGTACTGTTTTGCATTGTAATAATAGGATGATTCCTGCTTGCTTGCGCTTTCTCTCTCTCTCTCGTACTTTTTTCCCAGCTGCTGTTGACATAACCATCCTAATTTTGATGCGTATTTTGGAAAGTTAGTGAAATTAATCCACCTTCTGTAGAAGATCTACTTTCATCTGGATATCACATCTTTTTGTGTAGACTGTGTAGATCTGCATCTCTTTTAACCAATATTCAGTTCAATTTCATTGGTTTTAATTGGCATAATTGTTATAAACAAAGCCAAAGCATCAATACAAAAAAAGTGAAATTCCTAAATATTTAAATTAAATTAAAGATTTGTATATACCGATTTTATTTATTATATAAAAAAAAAAATTATCAGTATTTAACGAGACATTTAAGTAAGTGGTAATGTACAGTCAGACAGTCATTATTACAATAACTAAGAGGGTGATCAGGACCCGAATGCAAGTTAAATATGGGGGCAAATATTGAAATATGAGGGAAATATTGGTTTAAGTTTAAATTCATGTTATTGTTTTTCTTGTAGAGACCATTAAGAGTCAGAACAGCTATGTAGGAAATGCATGTTTCCTAGATGAGCTGTCTGGTATGCAGTGTTACCCTAGGCAACAGTCGTGACTCATTATTCAGAAATATTTGATATATTTGAATAGTTGCATGCTGCGATTGACCAGTTGGAATCGAGTATTTCAGTGCACTATGTAATGAACTGTAGGTCTATATACATAGACAATTAACTAGTAAACATGGGGGGCATTTGTGTGTGTTTCTGGTTCATATAAATTGACACTCTGTCAACTGCTGTCAAGCTGATATAAGTTAACAAGTCAAGACCAAAGTCAGCTGTGTGACAGTGTAAGGTAAATGCTGTAATCCAGAACAGAGCAGGAGAATTACTCTGGCTACGTTCAGGCTGCAGGTAAATGTGGCCCAAATCCAATTTTTTTGCTCATATGTGACTATGTGATCTATTTTTGTCACGATGGTGTGAACAGCACAAACCACATGGAATCTGATATTTTTAATTCCAATTTGGGCCAGGTCAGATGTTTTGCAATGTGACCTCAGTCGGAACAGTCTTATTAGTCTTATCGGAATTCATGTGGCTTTTACGTCACTTTAGAGCAACATTCGTCACAATTCTGCGCTCAATGGGAATCACTTCTTAAAATATATGTCACTTATATACCCGAAGTTATCAAGACCATTTCAAAAGGTAGTCAGTGGAAGGACAGTGATGTCAGAACTTATACAGTAAGTATTACAGTTACTTGACAGCTCTATATACAAGCAAAACATGAGGGCTTGTATCATAAATGTTTAAAAACTCTACTCTCTTTTTTCGCATCCTTGTTTTTATTGCCTGAGCATAAATTCGCTGGCTTCTGCGGCAGATCACGCTATAAATAAACATGTAATCGCTTACTTTAATGTCCTCTTTACTTCCAGACTTCCGTGTGCTGCCTGTAATTTTTTTATCGTTCTTTTGTGCATGCAGGTCAGTCCATGACAATGATCTGTTCACACTGGAATCTGATATTGGCCACATTTAAAACAACAATGTAAACAGCTATATAAAAAAAATCAGATCTGAGCAATAAATAGGAATTGAGCGCTAAGGCTCGCAGTGTGAACATAGCCTCTGTGTCCGTGAGAATGCTGGGTAATAAATAGAGAGAATGAATGTTTGATCTGGAGTGAAGTCACTGCCACAAGTACAAGAATGTTTGTGTCTAAGTGTATTCGGTGAATGTATTGTGTTTCTCTCACTGAACTTTATAAATGACATAATAATACTACAGTGACAGTGTGGGCTAAATATTAAACTTTAGGTCAACAGTCTTCGCTCGCCAGGAATGAGAGGAATGTATGTATGCTAGGAACAGCCGCACACTTGCATACACCCTTGTGCTCACATGCTTGCTCAATTTTCAGGAAGATATTTCACAAGTCTGAGCATGTAGCGGTTAGTTGAATGCAACCTGTTACCATCAAGGTTACATTACTTTACAATTGTGGTAAATATAGCTTTGTGCGTTTCTCTATTGGGATATGAATTGATTTTTTTTCATTGTTTATGTCATAGTGTTAAATTAATGTGAGCTTTGTATTTTATTTTTTTAATATGCAAGAACTCTAAAGTAGAAATATCAGATTACTTGTTTATATTTACAGTCACAGCCACAGAAGGGGAGCTAAAAGCTTTCCAGCTTTTATTTTCTTATTTTTTTCTAAGTCCACATCTCAAATAAATTGGGTTTTAACTTAAAGTGGTCATGAACTGGCTTTTTTTATTTTTTTATACTGTTGTCTGAGGTCAACTGAGGTCAGGTGGTTTTTACATTCAAAAACATCATAATGAATAAGTAATAGGCTATTTTCTACCCTGGTTTTGAGCCTCTCTCATGGAACGTGGTTTTTATGGGCATGCCGCACTGAAGACTTGGAAGTAAATGCCCACTGCTATGATTGGATAAGCTTTGGATATTATAATGAGTTTCGGCTCCCCCGTGAGTACACGTGAGGAATTGTTTTAAAAGCGTGTAGGAAAACGGCAACTGGAATGATTCGCCCACAGGGCTCGCAAAATGTCTTTATCAAACAAACACAATGATTTATCTCTCATCCACCCGCAATTAATTAGAATGTTATTTTTTATTACTTGGCCCGCCCGATCGGTGGATATAACCACGAACTGTGCATCGCTAACACATATACACACATACACACGCACACACGCACGCACAAGCCTCACTGCAGAGTCAGACAAATCAGCATGATCAAAACTTCCGCGATTGTATTTTTCCCTCAAATATCAAGTCAAGAGAGTGAACAACGCACATCAAGAAAGGAATGTTATTTCACTATTTAAGATAGCCCGTCGGCAGGCCGGTGATACGTTTTGGTAGCCCGTCTGGAAAACACATAGCCCGTTGGGCTTTGCAAGCCCTGGCCCATACATGTCCGAGTCTGATCCCAAATCGCAGCACAATGAACCAACAACACCTCAAATAAAGGATTCTCCAGCCTGTGACAGCGTGCTAAGTTATGTTCAGTTAGACACGTACACATAATCAATAGATATCAAATGATCTGTAACAATGCAATACTATCACCATATAAAAAAAATTTTGTGTGTTGCTTCATTCATTCATGTAATCTCATCCTGTCTGCAAATCCAGTCTCTTGTTTACAAACGAATCCGTGGTGAAATGAAGGAACAAACGCGCAATGTCTTCCCCACTTGAGCTGGATCTTCATTAAAAATGATGTTCAACCATGCATTCATAATATTGGAATCCGAATGAAGCTTATGCAGCATGTTTGTTGCTTGGAAGTTCGATCCGGTTTAGCTCCACGTAGGCCTATGTTATTTATCTATAACATGCCATGCACAAATCGGTGGGCGGGGCTACAGAATCAGGCGTTCGTCTTCTTCGGTTAAGGCGGTGTTTCACCACACTCTGACGTCACAGCTTGGCACATTCTGAGATAGAGCATTTGCTGAGCCAGCTGTCAATAAAAGTTTTTCTTTGACTAACAAGGAAGTTTTCAGCTCCGAGACTTACAGGATATTCATATATCACGATGATCTTTTATATATCAAAGGCTGAATGAAAAGTTGATTTCTCAATTCATGACCCCTTTAAATGTATTTAATTTTATTATTTAATTTAATCTTGTGCTTTTATTTCATTTCTAAATTCTAAATAAATACTTGAACAGTAAATGTGCTGGACTGAGCGACATCACTGTATAGTCCCAGTATCGTAAAATGAATCATCAAAATATAAATAAATTGTCCCAGTATCACTTCAGAGAGCCAGTGTTACATGATGAGTCAATAGCTGCAAGGAAAAGATACAAGGGTGTGTGTCTGTGTTTGTGTTTGTGTATGGTCCATCCTGCTCGGCCTGTTTGGACTGGAACCAGTCCTTAGCAGACTTCGACCAGTAACCCATGACTCTTCCACACACTTCAACTTAGCAACTTCATCCGCATTGTTGCACTCCATGGTGGGAGGGGGACAAGAGTAAAGGAAAGCGAAAGATGATGATAAAGAACGAGAGGGAAAGGGAGAGAGCCCTCGGCTATAGAGCAAGTATTTACAGTCCAGATCTTCTTTGTTTATTGTTGAAGTTTACAAGCACAGTCCCCCAACCACTGGTCCAGCTCATTTACTCAGCTATTCTCTTTACGAGCCCATGAACATTTGGAGCAGGCAGAAGAAGTGAGAGATGTTTGTCTGAGATGTGAATCCTGAAGTGTTGAGTGAATCTGTCATAAAGTTAAAGTTCACTCTAAACTTATGACTGCTTCACCGCTTCAGTGACAGGATCCTTTACTTTGTCAGTGCTTATGTGTATGTGGTGTGTCAGGGATTCTCTGGACCTCTGTTCAGTGTTATTTCATTCCAGATTGCTCTTAAAGATCCCATGAAATCACTAGAAGAGCGCAGTTTTCTTTTTACTGTGCTGACATATTTTACTGAAACAGACTGGACATATTAACTGCTCTTCCTTTTTTAAGCTGTAAAAAATCACAGCTGTGAGCCATGATTTGCTACTTCCCAGTCGGTGACAGGTGTTATTGGGGGGAGGGGCATTCTTATTCTAGAGATCATCTGATTGGACAGAAATCAATGCAGTGCAGGATGAGTCATCAATATTTTTCTCAGGAGAGGTATCTCTCAGGCACTTGTAATGTTGCGCCGCGCCATATCTAGTGTAGACAGTGTCACTGATTATAATGGGTTCTATTGTCTTTGTCACGTCAAATCGCGCCATTCGCTCCGGTGTAGACACTGTAGCTGCGTCTCATTTCCAAGTCTGCATCCTCCGGAGGTCGCATTTGAAGGCTGCATACGTCATCAAGAATGTGTTATTTAAGAAAAGTAACAGTAATAAAACTGACTGTTATTCCTTGTGAGGTGTAAAATACTGTAAATTCTTTCTTTGCAATCTAATGGTTACTTTTCTTAAATGAGACGTATGAGACCTCGATGACGTATGCAGCATTCAAATGCGACCTCCGGAGGACCGAGCCTTCGAAATGAGACACAGCTTGTGTGACCACATAGCAACCATATAGCCTTCTAAAAACGACTCGGACCACCTTAGCAACTGTAGCAACTTAGCAACCAACCATAACACCCTAGAAACGTGGTGATGAGTTTTGCACAAGCAAGCACTGCTCCCATTTTCTTCGGGAAAAAGTACAAATAAAGTGCAAACTACTTGTTTGTTTTCTTTATCTACAACAGTGGTTCTCAACATTTTTGACTCTCAAGGACCACACTGTCCACAGTGATATATATATATATATATATATATATATATATATATATATATATATATATAGTTATATATATATATATATATATATATATATATATATATATATATAGTTTTATATATATATATATATATATATATAATATATCGAAATGAGACAATAATATATATATATATTATTTTTTTAGTTGTTTTGACTTTACTGACGTTTAATGCTTGTCTTGTCTTATTTTAAATTAAGTCATTTTGACACCCCTTAGGTAGTTTGCTGAGGCCCCCTAGTGGGTCCTGACCTCCTGGTTGAGAACCAAGAATAAACAAGAATGTTTATTATTTGGTTGTATATTTGTAATACATCATCTCTTTGCACATCTCTTTTTCGCTATTTTACAGGAAGTGGAAATCCTGGACATCAGTCAAATCAGGGACACCAGGACAGGGAGATTTGCCAAGATGCCAAAGGTACGTTTTTAAGAGTGCCTGTGTTGGAAAAAGTCAGTATGAAGGTTATGTTTGGAAAGGTTCATATGTCAGGAGTGTGTGTGGGTGGTAAACTTTGCCTGTGTTTGTAGGACCAACGTATACGTGATACATTGGGTTTGGGCAAAGGAGAAGGAAACTCCGACTCAAAGCTGCTAACTGTTGTCTACGGCAACGACCTGGTCAACATCTCCTTCCTCAACTTCCAAGCTGTACAGGATGGCTATTGCAAGGTAACCACGACGACCGGTCCCTGTCACCTAGATACCATGTCCATGCTATCGCTCCCTCTCCCTCTGAACTGCTTTTTCGCTTTCTACCTTTGCAAGTGTGCGCTCTGAATGAATTATATCAGATGACTCTCGATTTATATATTTCTTTTCCTCTCTCTTCAAAACCTTGGCACACATGAAATTTTGATTTAGTTATAGGATTATCATATTTACTTAATAAATGCACGAGTTCATTTATACACATTTGTTTTCTGTTATGATTGGGTTTCCAGGTGTGGACTGATGAACTGTTTAAACTTTCCACAAACATACTGTCCCAGAATGCGTCCCGCAACACCTTCTTATTCAAAGCGTGAGTACTCCGTGTGTGCGTGTGGGCGTGCGCGCGTGTGTGTGTGTATCTGTGTCTGTCTGTGTGTGTGTGTGTGTGTGTGTGGGTGATGTGCTGGTAAACCCTACGTTGTGGGGACAAAATGAGACATTTTTTGGTCCCCATGAGGAAAGTAGCTTATAAATTACAAGTGATGTTTTTTGAAAATGTAAAGATGTGGAACATTTTCTGTGATGGGTAGGTTTAGGGTTAGGGAATAGAATATACAGTTTGTACAGTATAAAAATAATTATGTCTATGAAAGGTCCCAATAAAACTTGGAAACCCAACGTGTGTGTCTGAAACAATTGTTGAGGCAAGGTGACCTTACCAAAAGTCTCAGTTGACTTCACTGAACTTTATATTTCACAGTTGCTTGTGATTAATTCTCTTAATTGTTGTTATCGAAAATGTGACATCTCACAATGCAACGTTATTTCTCCTAATTGTGACTGTTTTTCGCATTTGCGACTAAATCTTTAAATGTGACTTTATATCTCAAAGTGCAACTTTATAATTGTGGCTATTTCTCACAATTGTGAAACTTTCTCAAAATGTGACTTTTATATCTCACATTGTTACTTTATATTTTGCAAATGCTACTTCCTTTCCTTTCTCTGCTACTTTATATCTTACTATCAATCTTGTGTCTAAAAGTATGACTTTGTCTCACGGTTGCAGCTTTATTTTAAGGATTGTGACTTTTATTTCTCAAAATTGCGACGTATAACAGTAGTGACTTTTGTGGCTGCTTACATCTCGCATTTGCACTTTATTATGTGACTTATAAAGTCACATTGTGACATATTATATCTCTTCTAATCCTCTCAATCCAAGCTCGACTGGACCAGACAAAAGTTCAAGACGGTTTTTCACATATAACTTTGGGTTTGCCTTAAGGTTGATTTTGTAACTGATGGTCACGTATGGTTATAAAAGGTTAGTTCACCCAAAAATGAAATTTAAAGCTCCAGTTCCCAATCATGGAAAAAAGAAGGTCATATGGGTTTGGAAAGACACAAGGGTTCATCTGATTGGATTAAATTTTCAATTTTGGGTGAACTTGACGGCCCCAAATCCGTTCACAGGGTCTTGGGTTCAGCAGGACTTGGGTTTAGCTTCGTACCCTCTAAAATAAAATACCACAGCCCTTATTGTCACAGTCTTTTCCTCATTCGGAGGCAATGCCAGGTTTTTTTGTTTTGTTTTGTTTTTTTTGTTGTTGTGTTTTTTTTGGTAACAGTCTGTCGTTGCTGAAAGTGTTATTGACAAAGTACATTAAGTGCAAATAATCAGTGTAGAGATAACATAACCAGTCTGATGCATTCATCTGTATCTCACTGTCTGCCTTTTTTGTGTCATTTTTCATAGTTACACAAAGCTGAAGCTGCAGGTAAATCAGGATGGGAAAATCCCAGTGAAGAAGTGAGTAAACACAAGCTGTCTTACTCAAACACAGTTATGTTTCCAGTTCTTCAGGGCTTTCGTTGCTAATGTGCCACTTCTTCTTTCATCATTCCTTTCACTTCTTCTCTTTTTATTTCTCTTTCACTTCACTCAGCATCCTGAAAATGTTCTCGGATAAGAAACGTGTGGAGACTGCACTGGAGCACTGCGGTCTGGTCAATAACAGGGTAATCAGTCGTGCACCAATCACCATCAACAGTTATTACACATTGAACCTTTCAGTTATGTCTGCTGAGCTTTCATAAGAAGTGTTTGTGTCCATCTCTCTCTCTTTTGTTCTTTCCATAATCATGCACTGTTTTCAAATATCCCACACTTGCTTAGAAGATTTGATCATCTCTTTAGTCTAATCTCTTGTAGCGTCTCCCTCTGTTGTCACATGTTCCACATCATTTGTTTTTCTGCTTCATGGTGATCTATGATCAATCCTTTTATGGTTCAGTTTGGACACAGAGGACCTGGTCTTAGATCAGCACATGGCCACATGTCATTCTGTTCACTGTCTTACACTGCCCTCTGCTGGTTACATTTCAGAATGGAGACTTAAAGGGATAGTTCACCCAAAAATGAAATTTTTGTCATTACTCACCCTCAAGTTGTTCCAAACCTGTATGAGTTTCTTTCTTCTGTTGAACACAGAATAAGATATTTTAAAGAATGTTGGTAACCAGAGATTTGACGGCACCTATTGACTTCCATAGTATTTTTTTTTTTTCCTACAATGAAAGTTATGAAAGCCATCAACTGCCTGGATACCAACATTCTTTAAAATATCTTCATTTGTGTTACTTGCATATTGCGAAACTCATACATGTTTGGAACAACTTGAGGGTGAGTAAGTAATGACAGAATTTTCATTTTTGGGTGAACTATCCCTTTAAAGGTGCCTTACTCTACACCAGGGGCCTTTTTTCTTTTTTCTAGTCATTTACTGTGCCGATATGAACCCAAAAACTCACTACGTAGTGCAGAACAAATGTTTACTGGTGCGACCAAGCAATTGAAATGGATCAGATTACAGCTCTAGCCAAATTGATCTGCCCTGTGCTGTCAGGTACTGTCCACTGGTTAATGTGGATATGGGTCAGTGCTGTAGAACCCATTTTGCATCTCAGTTTACATTGCATTGTGAACATTGTATGCCTACATAGTACATAACAATCTTTCAAGATAAATCCTGTTTTCCATGGCTATGTCCCCTTTAAAATCCACCTCAGGCCCGAATGTTATAAAACTTTCTTCGTCTTTTATTTGTGACACTAAAGATGGAAACTGTGGCGACATTTCTTTCTATTTCTGTGTTATTTATATATTAATTTTATTTGTTGTTTGGGCATTTATGTATGTATTTATTAATTTCCTTTTCTCTCAGGCGGACCATGGTATAAAGCCAGATGACTTCACCTGGGAAATGTTCCAGAACTTTCTCAACAAACTAAGTCCCAGACCAGAGGTGGAACGTATCTTTGTGGAGCTGTGAGTGAGCAGAGTCCAAAAGCAATGACACAGATACAGTGGCCCCAAAAAAGTATTTGGATACTCGGCCACATTTAAAAATGTATGAATGCCATTCCATTACATAACATATCAACTAATTGGCATTTATATTAAAGAAAGATGGCACAAGTACACTTTTCAAGCAAAACATTTCACTAAAAAGTTTGTTAGGTTTGTAAATTGTAAAACATAGAAATGCTATTCAAAATATTTTAAAAAAGTAACAACCCTGTAATTGTACATATCCATGTAAAAATGGCCCAGAGATGTACTGTAAGATTTATACATTATTAAGTCTGTCCAAATACTTTTTGGGGGCAATTTATGTCTTAACAGCTATGCAAAGATCCATTGCACAATGTGTAATTCTTTGATTCTTTGATTCAATTCAAATTTATTTGTATTTTAAAGCAGCTTTACAGAAAATGCATGTCTACATTACAATTTAGAGTGATCTTTACTGTGTGTGTGTGCAGTGGCTCTAAAGGGAAGCCCTTCCTGTCTCTTGATCAGTTGATGGACTTTATAAATCGCAGACAGAGAGATTCTCGACTAAATGAGGTTCTTTACCCACCGCTCAAGCGAGATCAGGTCCGCCAGCTCATGGAGAGATATGAAACCAACGCCAGCCAGCTGGAAAGAGGTACAAAGCACACTCTCACACACACACGTTTAGACATAGTGACAGTGAGACTGATGGTGCTTTGTTTCATGTGTCCATGTGTGAGCAGACCAGATCTCCCTAATGGGCTTCACAAAGTATCTTGGTGGGGAGGAGAACTCTGTGGTTCCTCCAGAGAGGTTGGACATCATCGATGATATGAACCAACCCCTGTCCCACTATTTCATCAACTCTTCACACAACACATACCTCACAGGTATACAAACACACACACTCTAAAAGACACAAATATGGTCATAAATGCGCACTAACACCCTTCTGTGCTTTCCCGCTTTAGTGGGGCAGTTGACGGGCCTGTCGTCAGTAGAGATGTACCGGCAGGTGTTGCTGACAGGATGCCGCTGTATAGAGCTGGACTGCTGGAAGGGCCGCCCACCTGAAGAAGAGCCAATCATCACACACGGTTTCACCATGACAACTGAGATTCCATTCAAGGTGTGTTTATGACCCCATCTCCCATTTTACCATCTCAGTGTCCATCACTTTTATGATACGGTCACATTTAGCGTTGTTCAGCGAATTTTCAGCAGAAATTCAGTCATTTCGATAGAAACCCTTTGGGATTGGGAATTTACATTGGGAGTTTACATGGCAACAAGATAAATTGTATGTTTCTTTCCTAAGGGCTGTGCTAGAAAAAGTTCTATGTGTCTAGAAAGAAAATCTAAAAAGATATAAGTTTAATTTGTACTAATATTAGTGCATAATCATACTACACCATTTGTGTTTTTTGTGCTTGGTAAAGAAGCACCATTAGGTCTTTGAATACTAGTGCATTTAACAGGACAGGATGTGCAGTGTTCAGTAGCCGCACAACACAAGCACATCGCCATAATTCTTTAACTTCTGGATAATTATTTAATTTGTGTGCCTAAATGCATGAGTGCCACATTTAATCAAAACATTTAAATGGAAAGCATTCTGTTCTCTTCATCTCTTCAATCACACAGTAAAAGAGTGTGTTCAGTCCAGAGTGTATATTGCACATATTTAAACTGTTTATTGTTTATAGATCCCAATACGTATGTGACAAGGTTTATATATCAGGTCTGTCTTGTCAGCGCAAATGTATTTTGTGGTACATGTATAAATTCAATTATGAAGACCGATGGATTGGATATTCTTTGCGTTGTAAGCCTAGCGCATGCTATTTTTCAGTGTCTTTCAAAAAAGTGGTTGGGACAAATTCAACTTTGGCAAAAAGTTTGCAGGTTCAAGTTGGTCACATGGATTTTCTGCATTGACCAGCAGAAAGCTGCCTGGTTTGAAAGTGACTTCTGGTGAGCTGTGCTTCATGCATCAGCACAATGTTGACAATAAGAAATTGACTTTTTTTTTTTACCTGCAAAATTTCGCTAATGCGCAATCGCTAATTGCAAATGCAAGCTGCCCATATATGCTGCACACACACTAAACTGCAATGAGAGACATCAAAACAGATCCAGTCTGACTTCTGAGCTGTAATGCTGCCTGAATCATAATCATGCACTGTTCGTTTGTTGGCTATAGGAGAACTGGCCGCTGACTGAGCCTGGTTTCTCTCAAGGTTTTTTTCTCCATTCTGTCACCTGATGGAGTTTGGGTTCCTTACCACTGTCACCTCTGGCTTGCTTAGTTGGGGACACTAAATATTCAACTATATTACTGATCTACCTGCATTGACACCATTATATGAGAACTAAACTGAGCTGGACGATGACATCAGTGTTTTCTCCAGAGCTGCTGTATAGATAAACAAACTAAATTAATAACTAATGATTTTTACAACGGAACTGAATCAACACTAAACTTAAGCTTGACTATGACACTATTTTCTTCTAGAGCTGTATAGCCGAAAAAAATTATTGCATTATTTTCCTGTTATCACTGTGAAGCTGCTTTGAAACAATCTGTATTGTAAAAAGCGCTATATAAATAAAGGTGACTTGTGTGTAATGTTTCAGTCTTTGTGTTTTTAGGAGGTGATTGAAGCTATTGCTGAAAGTGCATTCAAGACGTCTCCCTATCCTCTCATCCTGTCCTTTGAGAATCATGTGGACTCGTAAGTATAAGGCATGAGTGTGTGGATAATGCATAATTGCTTGTCTTTTTTCCTGTTTATTATTTATCTTGATTATTATCTGGTCTTTTAGAGCAAAGCAGCAGGCTAAAATGGCAGAGTACTGTCGCTCTATGTTCGGGGACGCACTGCTCATTGATCCACTAGAGAAATATCCAGTGAGTTTTTCAAAAGCCAACTGTCAAATATTATACTTTATTTTGTTTACTTTCTTAATAAACAAAAATTCTAAATCTAAAAAGATAGAGCAAGGCACATGTCTGTCTATCTGTCTTTATCCATCCATCCAATCCATCCATCCATAAAACTGTCAAAATTCTAAATTTTAAAATCATTTTGAAATTTCAGGCCTGGCTTTCTAAAGCCAGCATTGCTGTGCTAAACTTTACTCCTCCAGTTAAGGATGATGTGCAGTCGTTTTGTCATTATCACAGAAAACCTAGACAGGGTGATCAGGACCCCAGTGCAAAGTGAAAGGGTCTTGTATCATCCTGAAAGCATTTGTTTCCAACTTATTTCACGGCTACTTACCGTATAAAAAAATAAATGAATGTTAAATGTTGATTTGATCTGAAATCATTGAATTATTGTGAGAAGAAAGAGAGCATGGACAGCTGTGTAGGAAATCAGCTGGCTGCAACAGTAGTTCATTATACAGTTTTGGTCATTACAAAAATATTTGACCACAGAATGATTGGCCATTTAATAACTAAGAATAGTAAACAATAATATTTTTATTTTGTGAGTAGATTCGTAGGTTTTACAATCATGTTGTTTTTACAGCTGGTTCCTGGTCAACAACTGCCAAGCCCCCAGGAGCTGATGGGGAAGATCTTGATCAAGAACAAGAAGAAACATCAGCACAGGGCATCTATCGGTGGGAGCCTCAGACGCAAGGACGGGACAGACGAACAGTCCTCGCCTTTGAATGGTGTGTAAACACACATACACACACACAAACTTGTTTTTATATCTTTACGTAGATTTTCCATAGACATAATGGTTTTTATACTGTACAAACTGCACATTCTATCCCCTAACCCTACCCATCACAGAAAAAGTTCTTTACAAGAAAAAGCATTTTTACATTTTTCAAAAAACATTACTTGGTATGATTTATAAGCTTTATAAGTTTTCCTAATGGGGCCTGACCAAATTTGGTCCTCACAATGTAGGTTAAACACAAACACAAACACAAACACACACACACACACACACACACACACACACACACACACACACACACACACACACACACCAAAACACCAAAACATAGCCTGATCTGCTCTGGCACAAAAGTTATTGATTAAATTGGGTGCAAATGCATCAGAACATTTGCTACAATAATTGAAATATGTATAGCAACTTGCGTCAAGATATGGTTTCATGACACTTTGGGGCCATTTACTCAGAACTCGTTTTTGCATTTGAAAAAGATAATTTTTTTTATAAGTTGAACTTCTTTTAACTTGAGTGTTGTGTTTTAAGAGTGCATGAGATGCAGCAAAAGACTGGAGACGGAAGCACAGCAGTGTCGTAGCTTCTGGGTATGCATGTGCATATGGGCCCGCATCCATAAAGCTGTGACATCATCCGCTTCATTACTGTACAGCTTTATTGAAGCACATGCGACACATACAGACAGAGATCAGAGATCACACAGTGCACACATAGCAACATTCAGGAGCACAGAAACCTCTTGTCAACGCTGCCCTCGACTTTTATTACTAAAATAGCTTCGAAGTAATTCAATACACGCGCACTGTTCTCTCTCTCTCTTTAATTCATTCAAATAAATGTAATCTTAACAAACTACTTTGTCTCTGTGTCTGATTTAAAGCGAGCAGAATGGTAGATCTAACAGCCCGTTGACAAAATAACCATCACTTTTACCATTCGAGTCTCCGCTTCACGTCGGATGCTTTGCCTCCAAGTCGTTGTGTTGTCAGGTGGTTTGCCTCCATGTCGTGCACACCTATCCGTGTGTCTCTTACTTCAGTAAGTTCCGTTCTGGTTGTGAAAAGTTTTTGGGTAGAGGTATACCACTCAAGGTTGTGTTTTATGCAGCGCTCATTGGTTTATTCAATTTATTAGGTAACTTGCTCAATAATTTTTTATTCCCCACTAATACTACTGCCTGTTACTTTACAGAGATTATGTATTAGGCTTACTCGGGTGAAAACAATGTTTTTGGTATGGTATTTTCCTACCTGAATGCCTCTTTGTTGCACTTGTTGTTTGGGGCCTGTTAATTTTTTTGGTTTTTTGCATATGCACCCAGGGCTGACTTGCTACGCCACTGGCCCAGTGCAAGTTTACATAGAAAAACTATGGAAAAGCAGCGCAGTGAAATGCAAAAACATGTTCTGTGTGAACGGCCCCTTTAGAGTGCACATCATTGTTTCCTGCATCAGCATCGTTGTGTTATGTTGTCCTGCTTGTTGTCCCAGCAAGCACAGTACAACCTCTGATGTCCAATTTGTGAATGAATGACACTTATGAGCCAATTCTTTTTATAAATCAGTTTCAAATCCATGATGTATTAATATGAATCAGCCTGACGGCAAGCTCACTCACTGAAACAAAATAAACAATAAGAACCTTTACTGTGAACTCTTTTGAGTGTATTTTCAATTCCTATATACACACTGGTATTACACAATCATCAGCCGTTTCTCATCTGATCTTCTATGACAAAGTATAACATTTATTTCATTCTGAGATCATTTTTAAGTCATCACACATTTTATTGCACATCTCTCTCATATATTCTTGATTAGAGAGTTAGCTCATAAACTATCTGTCATCATTTACTCACCCTCATGTCATTCCAAACTCATCTTACTTTCTTTCTTACCTCTAAATGATGACATTTATATCTTTGCAAACATTTGGACTCTTTCATTAGCTAAATTTTGCAACTCAACTGCAGTGCAAATGTGTTGTTAAATTTTAACTCGTGTTGTGGTTCCAAAACCATTGTGGTCCATTCATGAGCACTTAAATATACACATGATCCATTTTTCATTTACCAATTTCATTTCACGTTCAAACCCATTCATCATGATATTTGTGTTTAGATTGTCCGTTGTCTGATGGGGAGGTGGGCCAGAACATGTCCAATGGGGGTGAGAAGCTTGCAGAGAGGATGGCCAAAGACCTTGATATCCGCAAGTCTATTGGTGGGTTTGTGCCTAGTTGACATGTGGTTTCAACCAATCAGGATGAAGACCGAAGTCACTTAGGCACCAGTATGGAAGTTCATGGTCAATGCATTTATAGTATATATTAAATTTTCTTTTTTTTCTGTGTGTGTGTGTGTGTGTGTGTATTATTTTTTTAATATTACCTTATAGACCGGGGAGATGGAGAGAGTGATGAAGAGGAGGAAGAGGAACCCATTCCAGATCCAAAGAAACATAACAACACTGATGAGGTAACTTGTTCACTGTTCTGTTCACGTTTCTGCACCCTGTCTCTTTCTGTGCACATCTTTGACGTGTCTCTCTGTTCCAGGGTACTGCGTACAGTGAGGTGAACGCTACAGAGGAGATGTCCACGTTGGTCAACTACATAGAACCAGTCAAATTCAAATCCTTTGAGGCGGCAACCAGTGAGTAATGATACCTTTCACATCATAGCTGTTACTATACTATGTATTCTAGCATGGCTGGAACGGCAAAACTGTGTTGACCAATCAGAAGCCAGGACAGAATCATTTACTTTTTAATTATCTATCTATCTATCTATCTATCTATCTCTCTCTCTCTCTCTCTCTCTCTCTCTCTCTCTCTCTCTCTCTCTCTCTCTCTCTCTCTCTCTCTCTCTCTCTCTCTCTCTCTCTCTCTCTCTCTCTCTCTCTCTCTCTCTCTCTCTCTCTCTCTCTCTCTCTCTCTCTCTTCAGAGAGGAATAAGTATTTTGAGATGTCATCTTTTGTGGAGACCAAAGGCATGGACACATTGAAGAGTTCTCCCAGCGAGTTTGTTGAGTATCCTTCACCAGCCTCGGATAATTATTGTTAATTACTCAATCACCTTTTATAAACTTGTCTTCTTACTCTCATTTTATTTGTGTTTGTAGTTCTGATCTGAATCCTCTTTCAAAGCGTAATGTGTTGAGGGCAATATTAGCCATTATATAGTGTGTACAAATTTCCACCAGAAATAGCAGACCATCTGAGTACCTTTGGCATACTGTGATTTCGGACACACTAATTCTGATTCCGATAGTATGCAAATCAGGACTCAGCAATAGTTTCAGTTACATATGTTTGATGTGTCATGTTTGTGCTGTCATATTCAAATAATGTTGTTCTTCCTGAGCAAAATGTTTTTATTCAGATACAATAAAAAGCAGCTAAGTCGCATCTACCCCAAAGGGACACGTGTGGATTCCAGTAACTATATGCCACAGCTCTTCTGGAACGTGGGCTGCCAGATGGTGGCGCTAAACTTCCAAACTCTTGGTCAGACATGCAGATAGCACTCTGTTATTGCCTTCTTCCTTCTTTTTTATCTGTTGTTCTACGTTTAAGTACAGTATATTTTAGGTGCCTTTAAATCTTAAAATAAGCTTCTGTTTCTCAGACTTGCCGATGCAGCTGAACATGGGAGTGTTTGAATATAACGGTCACTGTGGTTATCTGCTGAAGCCGGAGTTTATGAGACGCACTGACAAGCACTTTGACCCCTTTACTATGGACATTGTGGATGGCATTGTAGCCAACACAATTAAAATCAAGGTATTGTGTTCACATGTATCGTTATGTTTAAATTTATTGTTATATTAATAGTTTTTATTTATTTCAAATGTAATATGTACAATCAGATCATTTCTCATCTTTCACTCGCATACACAGATCGTCTCAGGTCAGTTTCTGAATGATAAGAAGGTTGGTGTTTATGTGGAGGTAGACATGTTTGGACTTCCTGCAGACACCAAAAGAAAATATCGAACGAAAACTTCTAACAACAACTCTCTGGACCCAGTCTGGGATGATGAAACCTTTGTTTTCAACAAGGTAACAAATTAAAGGAATAGTTCATCCAATCATGTCAGTTCTGTCATCCATAAAATTGTGAAGCCGTCTCATACTGTACTTGAACTACACATTTTTATTAAATTAAATTAAGTTGCTGTTAATCTCTCTCTAGGTGGTATTACCCACCCTGGCGTCTCTTCGAGTAGCAGTGTATGAGGAAAATGGGAAGTTTATTGGTCATCGTATCTTGCCAGTATCGGCTTTGCGCCCAGGTTTGTGTAAAATATATGGCAGTGTTTTAACAGACTTGCTGTTCTGATCTGCTGGCTCGCATCTGATATCTGTGTGTGTCTGTTAGGATATCACTACATCAGTCTGAAGAATGAGCTGAACCAGCCACTCATGCTGTCATCCCTACTCGTGTACACTGAGGCACAGGATTACATCCCCAACGAGCACCAAGGTAGAAGAGAGATCTATGGGACTATGAATGGCAGAAAGAAATATGTTGCTACACAGAATTAATATTTGCTACTGGTGAAGTACACGTGTATTTGTGTATGTGTATATGTGTGTGTGTATATATATTCAATCTGACAGGTTCATTATATGACAGAGGTGCGGTGTTTTGTTTATTCTTTTTAAACTGCTGCTTTTAAGCAGCATTAAACATTTCCAGTGACAAAAAAGAGTGACATTACTGAATTAAGTAGTAGTTCAGTTCAATTCTGTGCATAAAAGTGACTAGTGTATTTAGCTGCAGTGTGCACAGAAATCTTTTTTATGCAAGTAGTCATTTACAGTAGTAGAAACTACTGTAGTTAAATGTCTTGTACAATGATAATTTGAAGAGTGGGATTTACAGTCTTTTGGTTACAAGCTCTGATATGTGTCTTACTCTGATGTTTTTCCTCTGTCTTCCTCTTTTTGTGTGTGTGAAGAGTATGCAGAGGCTCTGACAAACCCCATCAAACATCTCTCTCTGCTGGCCCAGAGAGAAAGGCAGCTATTAGCACTTATGGAGGATCCCACTGAGGTCAGTCACACTTGTTTTTGTGTCAGCATCGACTTTCTTAGTTAGGTGCCATTTAGCAAATCTAATGTGACTGACACTATATAAATTACTAGTAGAAATACTAGTGCCTGCAGTCAAATTTGAAACTCTGTAACCAACCAGTTCTTTCATCTGATCTCTCTTCCGGACTTGCAGCCCACCCCACCTTTGTGTCGTTCCAAACTTTTATGATTTTCTTTACTCTAGAGCAAACTATGGCACGCTTGCCAACATTTGCAAGCAGAGGGATAATCACTGGCACGTGTTAATAGCTAAAGAGGTGTACGTGTTTAATTTAAATAAAGTCCCTTGAACTTGCATATGGACTTACATTTTGAGGTAATCATTCCTCGTAGTCACACCAAAACATAACAAAACATCCTCCTGTGTGCCATAAGGTTGCCGACCACTTTTTTTTAAATATCCTGGCCACTCTTTTTATTATAATGAATGAAAGTGTGAGGTGAGAACAGAGGCTGTCAAGCTCCAAAACAATCAATAAAAAAAATTCACCATAAAAGTATCATATGACTAGTGTCTGTACTACAAGTCTTCTGAAGACATATAATAGTGTTGTCTGAAGAACATACTGAAATTTAAGTCATTGCTCAGTGAAAATCCTGACATCCTAGTACTTCTTCATGAGAAAAGTAGCAATGTCTTATTCATGAGCACATCATTCTTTTGTCTCATATTTTCAATTTATCAGTTGATCGAGTTGCTTTTATGATCTGATGCTTTTATGGTGCTTTTGCATCTTTTTGGAAGCTTGAAAACCCCAGTCCCCGTTCATAACTACTGTACATGGAAAAAGAGCGATATAATCTGAGTTTCTCCCTTTTTGTTCCATGGAAGAAATAAAATCAAATGGGTTTGAAACAAAATGAAGGTGAGCGTAAATTATGGATTTTCATTTTTGGTGTAACTATTCCTTTTACCATGTGCTCACCCTCCCATGAACTAACATCTTGCAGATATTTATTTAAGCCATTAAGTGAATGCATATTGTGAATGTGCGTGTGTATGTGGTCCAGGTATTCCCTATATTTTTGGGAACAAATGTCCCCACAAGGATAGAAATACCAATAATTTTTGTCCCCATGAGGAAAACAGCTTATAAATCACACTAAATGATGTTTTTGAAAATGTAAAAATGCAGAAAGTTTTCTGTGATGGGTAGGTTTAGGGTTACGGGATATAATATTCTCATTATGACTATAGAAAGTCCCCATAAAACATGGAGACCCAACATGTGTGTGTTTGTATGTAGGGTGGACCTGCGAAACCAGAAGAAGGAGACAAGTTTGACTCTGGCTGCATGACCTCTGCTGACCCTATCTTCCCTCTGCCATCTCCAACACATCCTTCTGTAGTCACAGAGATCATGAACTCTCCTCCATCAGGTTTGGTCTAACTCTAAATCTTTTCCTGCTGTCATCTTCTCAATCATTCTCTGTCTCTCTCTACCTGTCTGCATTTTGGCCATAATGTTAGTCTTGTCAGTTTTGTATTGATGTCTACTCATGAATATGCATGTTATGTCCATTAAGTGACCTATATGTTCGTGTATAATATATTTTAGGCCCAAAAGAAGATCTAGTCAACAATATTCTTAAAGGTAAGATCCACTCCCGATCATTTAACCATCATACGCTCCTCTTCATCAGTCACTTGCCTCTTGCAGAGCACGGAGAGGTGTTGTATATCATGGTCAAGCTGTCTGTCTATGTGTGTTTTGCAGTAATCGAACCTCAGTCTATTGATGAGCTCAAACAGCACAACTCCTACCAGAAACTGTTGAAGAAGCAGTGCAAGGAACTCAAGGAGTTGAGCAAGAAACATCTGAAAAAGGTAAAAAGCGCTTAAATTATGTTTTATGCAAGGAACGTACCATCATGGTCACGTTCAACCGTCGGTCTGTAATAATTTTTAACTAGATTTTTAAAAAGTTCAAGATCAACTTTGTTTTTGGGTTGAGAAAGCCTGGTTAGAAAGGGTGTTTATCAAGTTGCTAGCATGTTTTAGCACATTGCTAATATGTTTCAACAATGTGCTAAAACATGTTAGCAAAACATGTACACGTGTTTATCTCAAGACATTTTTTCATTTGTAAAACTGTTTTATTGATGTTTTATTTAAGTAATGAGCTAGCTGAACAGTCACATGATTAAAAACTACTTTGGTGAAAATCTAATTTGTTTGTCATTTCTAGTAGTTTTTTTTTATGGTTTTTTTGAAGTTCTGATCATTTGCTGGAATGATGACAGTCAAGACCTGGAATCTCTTCATAAGCGTGCTGTTATTGAAAATTAATCAACACCTTTAAACATCTATCAGCCAATCACAATCAAGCTTTCAGAAGTGCTGTGGCATAAGAATGGTGAACTTAAATCAGAGATGTAGAGCTCTGATAAATGCCGCAACAGAGTCCCATTCCCTTCTCTCCCCTCCAGTTGTCTCTTTTCGGCTGTCCTATGCAAATAAAGGCAGAAAGGCCAAAGAGTAACTTTTAAAAAAGAATGTGTATGTGTGTTTCAGATGTGTGCTCTCAGTAAGGAACAAAGGACCCGCTGTAATCAGCTGAACTCTGACCTCCAGAGGAAACGGAGTCAGATGGAGAAGCGTCTGCGCTCCAGTCTGAAGAAAAAGTGAGGGCAATTAAAGTTGACATTGACCTTAATTAATGTTGACCAGGTGGTTATTGTGCCTGTGTGAAACTGTTTGCTGTATTTTATATTATGATCATATAGAGGTCAGGAGTTCAGAGTGGTAAAGTGGTAAAGTACTGTTGATCATCTGTCCATCATCGTATAAAGCCCGCCCTGACAATTTGATTGGTCCGAACAGCTCTGGTTCGAGCATAGTTGCTCCACAACGGATCAAGTCCAGACCAAACTTTCCAACCTCAAATGTTGTGGGCGGGGCTAAATTCGGCTGGCATCCAGGCTACGGCTTCGGCCCTCTGATGGGTATTTTACATTGTTTAAATCAGGGAACGACGTAAACGCAGACTGCCTTGTTTAGTTATAAGTAGTCAAACAATCTGACCTTTCATAGAACATCTGACCTTTTGTGCAGTTTTCACATGCTCAGTGTCACAAATTTGCTTATTTGATTAGTGACCTAGAAATAGTGCAGAATCTGAAATATTTCTTCACTTTACAGTAGAACATTTCTTTGTTATAAACTGATCAAAATCCTACTTTGATTTTGAACTGGCCCTTGGTTTAAACAACATTGGAGAGTGTTCACTTTGAATAATTTCTTTATGAATTTTTTGTTTATTATTATTATTATTATAAATGGTTGTTTGCTGTTTGTATGTGCGCAGTGGGTCAGAGGAGCCCGTGCAGAGAGAATTGAACGAGCTGGATCTGGAGCTACAGAAACAGACAGAGCAGTTCAGAGAGGAGCAGATGCAGGAGCTTATTGCGCTCAGACAGACACAACATCAGCTAGAGAAAGAGGCTAAACAATGCCACCTCAAAGAGGTATGACACGCATAACTATAGCCCAAAGATATCGTGACCACAGCTGCTCTGAGAGGCACTACACACACACTGCTAAAAATGCTGATTCTTTGCGACTCTGTGCTTCTGTCTCAGGCCAATCAGAAACTGAGGGAAATCGCCCAGGATTGCCAAGCAGCCCAGATCAAAAAACTCAAGGACGTGTGTGACAAGTAAGAAATGTTTGGTTGTGTTTTGAGGTGCATTTGTGTGTGTGGACAAATGCTGAAATGTCACATTTCTACTTGCAGAGAGAAGAAAGAGTTACAGAAGATTCTGGACAGGAAGAGGCTAAACAGCATCATCGAGGCCAAGAAAGCAGAAAAGGAAAAGGCTGAGACGTTAGTAATGTTTTTTTTTTTTCTCATCTCAAGGACAGTGCCTGTAGCAGTCCTGGGGTTAAACGGTTAGCTCACCCAAAAATGAAAATTCTGTTCATCATGCATCATTTATTCACCCTCATGTCATTCCAAACCTGTACGACTTTCTTTCTTCTGCAGAACACAAAAGAAGATATTTTGAAGAATGTTGGTAACTAAACAGTTTTGATTACCATTAACTTCTACTGGATAAAGACATTTCTCAAAATATCTTAAATTATGTTTCACAGAAGAAAGAAAACCACACAGGTCTGGATCGATATGAGGGTGAATAAATGATGGCAGAATTTTTATTTTTGGATGAACTCTTTGTCTCGTCTCACCTAAAAATTCTTTTAGAAACAATTCGACCTGTAGCTTAGTCTAGAAATGTTCTGAAATGCCTAGAGATGTCTTTAAAAGCAACCTATTTCTCTGTCCTGTTATTGAAACTGTGCCAAGTGAAACATTGACACAAAGATAAATGAGAGCATTTTTTGAATGTGCTGCTGAGATTGTTCGAGACATTAACATCTGGAGAGTTCAGCATTGCACTCAGTGCCTCGACTCACCCCATAGCAATTGTACAAGGAAAGTAACCTCCTTCTGTCATTCTCTCACTTAGCAGGGAGCTGAACGAGATCAATAGAAAACACATCAATGAATCGGTCAACTTAATCCGTCAGGTGAGTTCTGGAAGTGTCTGGATTTATTATTATGTGGATTTTTTTTTGTGTGAATGGCTCCTTTATACGAACTGATATTTAAGGAAGACTTTACACCTTGTCCTAATTAGGTGCCACTTAAGTTTCCATTGTCAGGTTTTTTTAAGATTTTTTTTTTTGGCCTGTACTGAGAAGCATAAAGGCCCAGACACACCAAACTGACATCAAAGGGGCAACAAAAGCCAGCTGTGGTGTCACCTCACATCGCCTGCATCTGGGCCAAAAAATAGCGTTTGAGTAGGCCTTTATCACGGTCCGCGTGTCGTCACATCCTGCTCCGATTAGTAGCGTAAAAGGAATTTCTGCCTGCATTATTGTCAATGGACGGACGGCAGTTTTCAGAAGTAAATTAAACTAATTTATTTTAACTTAACAATAAACTTCAATATTTAAAACTGTTTATTTAGACTTACATGATACCTATGTATGTCATCTTTTATTTTAAGTCAAGTCACCTTTATTTATATAGCACTTTTTATATAGTTTGTTTTGGCTGTACAGCCGCTCTAAAAGAAAATAGTGTCATTGTCCAGCATAAGTTCAGGGTTGATTTCGTTTCTGTTGTAAGCAAGTTATTAATTTAGTTCATTCATCTATACAGCAGCTCTGGGGAAAACAGTGATGTCATCGTCCAGCTCAGTTCAGTTCTCATACAATGGTGTCAATGCAGTCAGATCAATAATATTGTTGAATATTAATGTCCCCGACTAAGCAAGCCAGAGGTGACAGTGGCAAGGAACCCAAACTCCATCAGGTGACAGAATGGAGAACAAAATCCTTGGGAGAAACCAGGCTCAGTCGGGGGCCAGTTCTCCTTTGGCCAGCAAACGAACAGTGTATGATTATGATTCAGGCAGCATTACAGCTCAGAAGTCAGATTGGGATCGGAACATTCAAAATATTTAATCCAGTTCCATCTGGGTGAAGGTCGGATTCATCACGCCGGTATGGAAACAGGTTTGTTGAGGATCAATGCCACTGGCTGTTGTGTCGATGAGGCTTTCACAGGGGAGAATCTAGCTGACACAATCTCTGCTGACACTTCAGGGCTGTGTTGTTTTATTGTCACATTATCTGAGAGGTGCGATTGACATCGATGCCAGCCATGAGATTAACGAGCAGCACGCAGCTCAAGTTACTGCCAGATGAATAATCAGACTGATTTAATTTTTATTTTTAATGTCCTTTTGTTTATTTTTGCATTGTATTACCACCCATTATTGTATACAGTATAAATGCTATCCAATCATTGCACTCAAACACGGATGATATGACTCGATGATCAAACCAGATATTTATATAAATAATCGTCTATGGGCTGGAAATATTCCTTTATTTGAACAACTTCAGTTTAATCTAATTATTAATGATTGCATCATAAAGTAAGTGCATGAAAAAATGTAAACATTATTGTTTAATATAAGTTTTCCCCAAACCTTTAATTTAATCCCCCCAAAATAAACTTTAGTCGTAATTAATATTTTAATATTTGTCTAAATCTAATGCTCTTTAATGTTATATGTTGTCTGTATTGTATTCTTGCAGTTCTGCAATAAAATAAGGTGATCAGAAGTATTGCGCATACACATACAGTATGGCTTGCATGCTCCCCTTTAAATCACAAAATATGCGTCGGAATAATATGACACCTTTTTTTCTTTGTTTCACAGTTTTCAACTGATGATTGTAAACTGAGGTTGGTGTCTTTAGAAGAAGTATCAGTGCTAAATTTTACAATCCCATGCTATGGGCACAGCCATTGATACAGGCTGCAGTGGAAGTTTTTTTACGCTCCTATTTGAAGCTTCCGCTTTTCGAACACTAAAGTGTGATAAAGGCCTATACACTGCAAAGACTACAGGCAGCATCCTGCTACCATGTACGTTCTGTGCCTGCATAATTGGAAAAATCTCTCCATTCCAGCAGGTGCGTCATTCAAAAGGTTAACCGGAAGAGCTACGACTGGCTATGACCGTAAAACACAGTAGCGGTTGCTTGCTTTCGTCACTTTAATTTCCCTTCTTGAGCACTGGTTCACTAAGCTGAACAGCCAGTCACAATGATCTGCCAACGCTGTGCTCCATCGCCGAGTCAACATGCTCAATTGGCCGAAAAGCTGCCCACAGGGGTCAGACTAGTGCCAATGCTGTGGAACACAGAGCAAAAACTAGGCAGACAGTCACTCAACGATGGCCGACGTTTGCCGATCATCAGCTTGGTGTGTGTCACAGCCTTTATACAGCACAAGACAATAAAACCATAGCCAATCAGAGCCATAGATACTGGATGTTTCTGATGTTTCATCGCTGGGTAGCTCCACCCATAGTAAAAACCTGACTGGTCCTACTCAAGAAAGCTGTCTAATAAACAAGCACTCAACAGAACGTCTTATCACTTTTAGACAGAAACTGGCTTGACGCTGTTATTGCTCAACTCCTTGTTAGGACAAAGTGTTACAGAGCCATATAAAACATACTCGAGTACAAACAATCAAGGTCAATCTTCCTCATAAAGTCCCTTAATTCCCTCTCTCTCTTTGTGTAGCTGGAAGTGTCTCAGGGGAAGCGTCAAGAGAAGTTAAAAGCCCTTCATAAGGACATCCTTCAGAAGATAGAGGAGGAGGTTCCTCTGGTAAGTCCATGCACAGATCTTTTCTGCCTTCAGTCCTGACATGCTAGTCCCTTTTTATCTTTTACTGATCGATTCCTACTATTTAAGGCAAACTTTAGGAAGTATTCCTTACAGATATGTCCCATAGTAACTATAGCTTTTGCCAAAATACCATAGTTACAAGAGATATAATGTCAGTCACTGTCATTAAGAAAAAAGAAATGGTCATTTCAGGTTCTGAAAGCTTCTTGCAGTAAAGCTTTTGAAGTAGGGGTAGGGGATATACCAGTCATGATAAACCGGTAGGAATTTGACAACCGCTATAAATTTCCTTGCCTTGATTTTAAACTGTTCAAGTACAATAAGACAAGAAAGAGAACTCAATTCCGTATTTGCACGCAGTTTGACGCACGGTTTTCTGAACGCACACACATCCAAAGTATGTGCAGAGAGCCGCCTGTAATGGTTTGTAAGTACTGAATTAATTTTTTTAGTCTCATGCTAAAAAAACAGTAATATTGTGACACTGAACACAATTCAGTATTCAGTAAATACAAATAACTGAATAATTAGTAATGATGAATGTTATAAGTAAAATATTTGGGAACAGGCCAAAGAAATTTTGTCTAAACAGTCTTACGTCTATGACATTTTATGTTGCAGCAGGATTCATATTTGAACGGTCCTTTTGCTATAATTACAGAAAACTAACAGAATAAACTTACCTCACAATCAGCGCTGAATCCGTTGCTCTTAGAAATAAACAGTTTTCATGAGGTAAATTATTCCAGGATTATTCCTCAACGCGTCTCAAAACGATGTAGCTAAAGTATAGCACTACACTTGATGTGTTTATTTGAGTTGATGTGGGCGTTGACTGTGCTCTTGCATGGATCGGTCAGCATTTGAATCTCAAAAGAACGCGCGCTTCGTGGGCGTGGCGCATTAGCAGATAATGAGACGATAATGAGACACTCACGAACGACTGACATCTCTCTCTTTTCAAACAGATTACATAAACACAGAATATTTGTTTTCGATTTTATTTACATTTATTTAAAACCTGACATTGCAAAGTTTCTTTAGACATATGTCTCGTTTATGTGACAAGTGTTCACTAAGTTAGTTCCTTTTCTGAAGACTTTAATTTAGGCTTTTATTATATTTAAATTTTTGGGTGAACTATCCTTTTAAATGGCAAGTATTCGGGTAAACATAGTCGATTATGTCTTAAACAGTTGGGGGAAAATCGAATATGCATCAGTATATTGGATCCGAGTGTTCGGTCTTAAAGTGACAGCAATCTAATATACCTTTTGCTGTCAGTGTCCTTAATTTTATCAAACACTGTTCTTGACTAAGTAACTTTTGTAACTTTAATAAGAATATATATATATATATATATATATTAATTCAGTGTTTTATATTTTCACATTTGATTATTTCATTTCTGTAGAGAACTGTGAAATATGTGTTATCAAAATGTTGATATAGTAACAACCTTTTTGCCCCAGTAAAAATAAATGTGATATACATTGTTATTGTGAAATAAAATTACTTATTGTGATATAAAAACTTAGTCATATCACCCAACCTTTTTGTTATCTCATAATAATGTTAATGAGCTTGAATACTTTTTTTCTTCTTACTTCATGTGGAATGGCATTCTAAATCCTCACATCTTTGCAGAATCAGGCCCGTCTGACCCGCGAGTGCGAGGCGGAGCAGAAGTTCTTGCCAGAGGAGGTCTCTCACTTCCTGCAGGAGTTCGAGAGCAAAGGCCCTCGTAAAGACACCCTGATAGGTCAGGCCAATGACAGCCCCAGCTCTGGCCCCTCCTCCAACTGCAGCACGCCCCCTTACTCCTCCCCCAACCACAGCTGGAGCAACATGGGCAATATCTCACTGCTGGAATCCTCCTCAACCTCAAACACTCCCGTCAAGTCAGAGACGGGTTCGACAGGAGTGTATTAGTGATACTAAAGTTTGTTTTATTTGTTTTTCCTATCACTCTCTCCAATCCATTTCTGTCCACAGTGGATTTAAAGAATAGGCATAGTATTACTAAAAATGTTATGCATTTTTTTTGAGGATTTTTTTAAAACCTGCATACACTTTGCCACTGTCTGTCTGAATCAAATCTGACATTTTTTTTTTTTTTTTAATGAATTGTGGATTTTATCTAACTTTAATGACGTGGGCTCTCGTACATACTAATGCCTGTACGTAAGAAACCTGTGGAAAACAGAGGGACTTTTTCTGTTGTATATTGTGCACTTTGCAGCTTTACGTGTAGTTCCACGAGTCGTCCTGAAGGTGACAGTGTAAATTTTGCAGTAAAGAATTCTGAGGCTGTGATGCTAACGCTAGGCTAATGCTTAATCTGGTGGTACTTGTTTACATAATAATGCACAGATGGACTATTGCTTACCCACCCCCCAGAAACAAAGATTTCATTTTATTCATTTCATTTCACCACTGCAGCCGAAACATCCTGTCATGTGAATGTTTATCGGATCACACAATTCACTGTCAGAAAAAAATCAAAAATTATACTAATAAGAGAACAACAGCTTGTCACAAAGGGACAACTTTGTATCTTATCACAGTTTATATATTAGTACCTTAGAGTAGTAATATTTAAAGTATTACAATTAATCTTTTAGAGTTAAATAATGTACAAATTTGTCCATTTGAGGGTGCCACCTCAGTGGCAAGCTGTTGTACCTCTAAATCTACAATTTCTTTCTGAGTGTATATTGTGTGCTCTCACTTATTGTGTCCTATGACACTTAAATGTTTAAGTGCCTCACATCTACATATACAGTACTTCGCTTGAACTCTTTCACCCAGATAATTTGTTCTAAAATAATCCCACTCGCTCTCTCTCTCCCGTACCTCCCCCGTATTCGACTCTCAGTCGGTTGTCTTAATCTAATCCTGACTCTGTGTAATTGGCAGTGATCCCACATCTCACACTGTCTGAAATCCAGTGATGTCCAGGAAACTTCATGGGCCACCCCTTGTATTTTTTTTTTTTACCAACCGCAGATAAATCCGCTCACGGTTTGGGTGCGGTTCCGCTTCGGATCCCTTCTCAGGGATGCTGTGTGCAAATCTCTCGTCTGGCTTTATCAAGGTCTATTCAGAGTCATAACATGTTGCATAATATTAAACAAAAAACAGCATACGAGTTATTTTAATGTGAGATTGAAGCAAGACTTTTACAATTTAGCTCCGCAATCCAGGGCTTTTTTTTTAATCCATTAGAATACACGACGGTTGGATTTTGCTTTCTCGTATTATAATCTGGTTTTCTGTCACTCTCCTCTTCCTGTTTACTATTATAAATTGGGTCAGTTTTCTGGTTCTAAGTCCATTTGCGTCTTTTCCCCACCTTCCTTTCACTCTCTTTGTGTCTCTCAGGGCTCCGAGGCTTAAAATTAAGACTGTTGGAGTTGATGTACATGCATTCAGTGCTAGCGTGCATTAATCACACTATAATACCAGAGCATGACAGTGTGCTTTATGATCTCGATCGAAGCACTTTGAGAAAGACAATGATTACAGCACTTATGACTGGCAAACAATTACATTTGCCGAGTAAGTAACATAATATGCAACATGCACGTTACGTTTCTTCTCCATGCATTGATGAAAATATTTCCTAAAGTGTGTGTGTGTGTGTGTGTGTGTGTGTGTGTGTTTGTACGTGTGAGGTAAGTGCTGGCTGTGAGAATGGACACTGCACAGTAGAGTTTAGAAGGCCAGAAGGCAAAAGGGCTGAAGTGAGATGGAAAACCCCATCTTTCACTATGAGAAGCGAAGGGTTTGTTTATATGACTCAGCCCATTTAATGTGTTCGCATGTTCAGTCAATAGCTTTATATACCCGTATAAGCAGGGATAAATGGTACTTGCATGTAAACGTTTCCTCTCTCCACGTCTCATTATCTTTGGAGAGGGACATTAGTGTTGTACATACTACCAGGAAATATTAGTGTGTATTTCATTCGAAACCACATGAGAGTTTATATCGATCTACATGTAATTCATTCCATTTTAGAGGTAAATGAATTCTACTACTGACTAGAGGAGAAGTCGTGAGCGACGTCTGTCTTTTTGCTTGTCTTAGGCTGATCCAGTGTCCCAACAACACGCACACGTTCTACAGTCATCCTAAGCACCATTCAGCTGTCTTTTACTGCCTGTCTGTCATTTTATTGTTTTGGTTAAAATGAGGTACAAGTGTTTTAATGAGAAGCACCTAAATACTTTATGGCCTGTAATTGTATTATTTTTTTAAAATTGTAGACACTTTATGATTGCCTGTGTAATAACGTGTTATGGTTTTCTTATGTTTAGTAATGGTTGAATGGCACTACTTCATCATTTTAAAAACCCAACAATTCCTTTTTTTTTTTTTTTTTTTTTTTTAAATCATGGGATTTAGAACCCCACTTTTTAGTGTCTTAAAATGGGACAAAATTCAGGTTGTTCTTCTGTTTTTTATTTTATTTTAATTTTAGCACCTTTTATTTTGTAAATGGTTTGCAAATCATGTCCTGTAAATTGAGTTCATTGTTGGTATACGGTTTGTTTTTTCAAGGCAGACATTAGCATGCTAATTTCAGTCTATAATCATACGTCCTCAGGGGATGAGCCAGGCTGGTCCATCACACTTGTGGGCCCAAACTGAGTGATACTTTGTGTACTGAAATCTGTGAGGACTGCAGTCAGACTTTTAAGGGACAAAACCTGCTTAACCAAGGGCTAACTTCTGCTCGGCCTCAGTTACAGCTTTAACCAAGTAGCCTACATATCCCATAGTTTCTGTCTCTCCATGTCTGTCTCTTTCTCAGCTTCTACTGAAACACTCTTTTGTTAACACTGTATGTAGATAATGTACTGGTCTGCCTTGTTTAAGGGGGAAATTATTACTCTGGATGTAATTTTTATTGCCTCGATAAATAATATAACTGTACATTCAATAAATACAGAAGATTGTCAAACATGTCTTGCTTGTGCTTCCCTTTTTCAGTTCTACTTTTATAGGATGAGAACAAGTTTTTAGATTGTGAAATGGTTTTGTGAAGGACAGATTACGCAACATGATGAAGGTGTGCGAGATATCCTTAATTATGCAAAGTTAGTTATTTTTTTTATTGCAAAGAATGTGTAGAGAAGAAAGAAAATTTCCAGTGTTTAGTAATAATTATGAACTATAATAGTATTTATTAATGTTTTGAATTAGCATATGTGCTTTATTTATAGTTTTTATTTCTGTTTAGCTTTTATTTTTATTTAATTTTTAGTCAATTTATTACTTGAATTTAACCTTATTTTGAGTTATTATGCAAGGCAATATTTCTTATTTTCGTTTAAATTTACGTTTTTCATCTAGTGTTTTATTTTTATTTCAGCTTTATTTCAATAAACTAGTTTAAGTTAATGATAACACCACATTGTATCATGTTTGTTTGTTTTGGAGTGTGTGTGTTTGTGTTGGTCCCCTGAGGAAGCTAGCATATAAATCATACTAAGTGATGTTTTTTGAAAATGCAGAAAGTTTTCTGTGATAGGTTTAGAGTTAGGGGATACAATATACAGTTTGTACAGGTTTCAGGTATGGGAACTGTCAAAACAAAAGCAGCGCACCTTTGAAAAAATTTGATTTATTGTTTTTAAATACCTCATCTACACACCAAGGCATTATATGCATAAAGCATCCTGACGTTGAATATCGTTCAGCATTGTTGTACAGTTTGCTTATAAATAGATGCAATTTTATTGTCATGTGACATTGCTTTGAAGAGATAATACTTCCTCACTTGTCTCCTGATGATTTCTTTTGAAAGACATCTGTGAAACATGATTTTTAGAATAACCGCTGTCCCATTTTGACTAGTTGCTACAGTTTTACCACCGAGTTTGAGATGGAAGAGGGGATTTGTCTCCTTTTTAGAGCAACTGTTCAAAAAAACGTACAATAATTGTGAGGCTTATGAAAGTGCCTCAGAGCTGAATGCAATTCTTAAGACCCTTCAACAGCTTCTAAGTACAAAAGCCTCTCCCGTCTTTGTTTGAAGATGGCGACAGTAAAAAAAAAAAAAAATTAAAAAGCCTGTTTCCTTTGATTTACAGCTGGGATTGCTTTGCAAGGCTTGTTTTTGTGATGGGACAGTGATGTTGCAAAAATGCTGGTTGGAACAACTCCATTTCTGATTGCAGCTTAACATCAAACATTCAAGTGACTGAAAAACACAATCCTCCGCAATCTCATTAAATATTAGGATATCAATTTACTTGGATTTTGGATACATGTTAGTTGATGCTATTAAGGTTATTACTAGGCTAAAAATAAAAATATAAAAAAATCAGACATTAGAATAAAGCAAATACATGAACGCGTCAGTCATCAATTTCCATTAGTTGACATTGTGGGAGACCAGTGCAAATGCTTCTATTTAGCTTGTTTCTTATTAAATACAACAATATTCATTATATCAGCTCAACAATGAGTGAACTGAAAAATTGAATTGCACATTGTCTTTGTGTCTCTTTTTTGGCTTACTCACAGCAACACTCAAAATGCATGAACTCCACAAGTTTTCTGTCAAACCTTGTGATGCATAATTTGAGAATGATCCAAAGAGCATCTTTTGCTTCAATGGAAGCAAGAACATCTGGCTATTTGCACTTAGTGTAAATAGACACTCCGTAACAGATATGCTTAGTAGAACATAATCGGAAATTTTTTATCTTTTAAATTAGGTTTAAATTAGATTTTAAACCTCAGTTGTGGTATCAGACTTTTGAACCCCACTGTATGTAACAATGCATTGAACAATCCAATTCACTCCATATCTGAGGCACATAACCTGCGCATTTAAGTTCTCTCACAGCCTCTTAATGGCCTCAGCAGCCAGTCAGTCTTTAATTAGATTTCCAAGTAATTTCCCATTCATTCATTTTTCTTTTTCTGAACTCTTCATGTTCTTTCTCTTTCTTATCTCCTGCCTTTGTATTTCAAGCACAAAGCTTCTCTCCTGTCTCCCTTTTTCAGTTTTATTCCCCAGTGGGCATCTGCTTCCGCCTGATTCTTTCTGCTCTCGTTCTGTCGTTTCTTTCTTTTCAGTGGACAGGTCCATGAGAGCGAGTCAGAGCATAGAGCCGGCGCCCGAATGTCATGCCTGACATCCATCAACTCAGTTTATGTACATGTATATGTACATCCCACTCTTCTTGCTCACTCACTCATGCATCCAGTCTGCTTTTCTGTAACTCAACTGAACAAGTTCATCTAAGCAATATCATGCGAACAATCACGCTGTTGTTCTGGAAATTACCATGTTTGTTATTCGGCTGTATCTGCTTGTTAAGTCTGACGTCATGTGTCATTGTTTCCGGGTCCAAACACTTAATCAGCAATTGACAAGCAAATAACAAATGGTGCTATATACAATCACAGTGTGCTGTAATACTACTAAAAAACATGATCCTCCAATCATCTCTATACTGAAAGCTTAGTTGGCCAGACAGTGATTCATTTTTCTGAATCATTAAAATATTAGAGTCCAGGACACCATGAGCTCAGAAACTGTAGAAGACTGACAACGTGAGTTTTTAAAAGCAAGATGTGCAATAAATGAATAGCGCTCATAAACTGCTCATAGTATTCTCACTTGAAACAGAATAGAGGCTTGACCTGGGAAACAGTATTCATCATGACAACTAAATTAGGGTAGTAAATGAACTAAGGGTAGGGGATAGCAAGGCACAAACTAACACTTTTTGACTTTCTCAGTTTATGTAAATCCACTTGGGGTTCAGAGTATTTATTTTCCCCTACATTAATTTTTACACGTCTAGTACAATTATATGGTTTTGCTTCATTAATATAGTGTATACTTTTATCTTGATTTAATCCAAAAGAATGGAAGGGAAATGTGATGTAACATGTGAGAGGCACAATGTAACATGACCAAACGACAGCTTAAAATGTTGTCTGATGCAATCAAATAAATATCCAAGACAAACTAAAATATGTCAATAAAGTACAATTATTAACTTTTTCAAATAAAATGCCATTTTTTAATAATTGAAAAAATAAACGCATTTTTGAGCTTGACAACAAACACAACGTAAAACATACAGCATAGATCTAAACGTAATAATTTATAATTTCTGAACATTGACTCTCAGTCCTTATTCACCTTTTTCTCATGGTTTCTCAATAGAATTCATAAAAGTTGTAAGGGTGGTTCGCCTACAGTGGTTCAGGCTGCAGGGTTGCCGAATGACGAAAGAAACGTTATCAGCAAGATGATAGAAAACTGTACATTTCTTGTCTATTACCACCACCCACTGCTACTTATACCAACGACGGAAAGAAGCGCAGTTGCAATAGCAAAATATGTGGGAGAGCAATGCTATAGTGTGACGATATTGTATTGTAATAGGTAGCACTTCAAAGTTAATACTGAATCAAAACTAGTTAGCACATCATTTGTAATTGAAATAGTTTAATGACAATATCCGGTTATGGTTACACTTAAAATAGTTACAAAATAGATGTATGAGATGATAAAAACTTATACCATTAATCGTACCCAGCATATATGTATAATGTTACCTGAGGGATAGAAAGAGAGAGAAAGAGAGGGAGGGAGAGGCTTTAGAAAAGAGAAGAGATGAGCAGAGAGAAAGAGCCAGAGCAAAGAAGCCCCAGCAAAAAGAAGAGCCAGAGAGCAGGCCCCAAGAAGAGAGAGACCCAGAGCAACAGTTGCAATATTCTTTTATCCCTTCCTTGACCATGCGACTAAAACCCAAATGTGAGACATTCAAACTGACCAATCAGATAATTACAGCTTCCCCCACTGTACTAAAGGTGTGACACACATTTTGGCCTACAGGCCTTGAGGACTATCAACACCTCTGTCTTTAGAAATTCCAAATGGACCTTGTGGTAAGAAAGATGGTTGAAACAGTAAAGCAAATGTCTCTGTTCATTTTCAAATATCTTTGATTATTTTCAATCCTGCAAAGTATAGAATAGAATAGCTTAGTTCTAATAGGGGCACATTGTAACGCAGTGTTACAACAACCTGCACAGCCTAGTGTCTTCTGCTGGTTAGATCAGCATTAAATAACTATCTCAACTGTTAAATAACAGATATAAGATTAAAATAATATCAGATTTGTCTAATTTTAAATAAACACAAAAAACAGATGAAAAATTAACTTAAATAGGAAATTTACTTTTGCTATGGTTAAATTAATGTTCAGTGATATCTTCCAAATATTTTTTTAATTCTGGTGCAATTTTTTTCTCTATATAGTGTTGATATGGCAACTAGTAAATACACTAAGTTTCGTCATGCTGGCATGTGTGGAAAGTTTTAAACCATGTGTGTTACAACTAACCCCGCGTTAGGTTGTGCCCTGCTCACCCCTATGTTTACATGACAATGATGTACTAAACCGGAAACGTTTTTTTCCTCTGTACAGATGACAAAGTTATCAAAATGATTCCCGTTCACACGGATCCGCAATACAACTACAAACGCTGTATTATGCATGCCAGACAAGTAGTTGGCAATGTCACTTTGTAAAGAAAGACTACGCACCTGCATGCATGCCTATAGACTAAACATGTAATACGCATGTGCATCCCATCACTGTTTTCACAGATTCACGTATTTCAAAGTTTGCGTTCTCAGGCCACCAAAACACTGTTGTCGTGTAAATGAATGGCCAGTACGCATGAAAAGTTTTCTGTTTTTTTAGTTGAAAACGGTGTCGTGTCAATAACTAATGATTTTTACAACGGAAATGAATCAATGCTGAACTTACTTAAACTGGACAATGACTTTCTTCTAGAGCGGCTGTACTCTTGTTGCATTAATTTCCTATTATCACTGTAAAGCTGCTTTGAAACAATCTGTGTTGTAAAAAACGCTATATAAATAAAGGTTTCTTGACTTAAGATATTCAGACCAGCAGCATAATTGATTGTGACATTGAGTGTGATATAGCTTTTATATACAATATCAGATCAATTATTTTCAGTTACTTATATTTTTCTTCACCAGTGAAGAGCAACACACAGTAGCGGCATTTAGTTCAAATCAGTGTTATTAAACAAACAAAATGTTTGAGTGAATGATTCAATAACTCTCATATTGATCATTGAGAATGTTCTTTGGCTGAAGTGAATGCATAAAGTTTTATGCACAAATAAAAATCACCCACTCCATAATAATAAGTGATTCAATATGTAGTGTTTAATTCGGATTTTTTAATAAAAGACATTTTAAAAAAGATTTCAGGACAACAATTTCTAAAACATTTAACAAGGGCAAGGGAATGTTTCATGCATCAAATCAAGAGACATGGAGATAAAGGAAAATAGAAAGAATCCAACTAAAATCTGCCATATAAAAGGAAAAGAAAAGCACTTGGTGATTCACTCATTATGAGAAACGTCTCGGTTACGTATGTAACCCTCGTTCCCTGAAGGGGGGAACGGAGACGCACGTCAGAATGTGAACCGACGAATTGGGATATCGCATGAGAGCCCTATCACCTTCGAGTGTGTACTAACCGGCCAATAAACATTGGCGTGCAGAATTTGCATGCAGCACTCCGCCCCCGCAGCGCGGGTATAAATAGGAAGTACCAGCAAATGCACATTTGTTTTTCGCTGAGGAGACGAGCAAGTGGCCCGCGCTCAGCGGCGGCACAGAAACTGTGGTGACAGGACGTACGTCTCCGTTCCCTCCTTCAGGGAATGAGGGTTACATACGTAACCGAGATGTTCCCTTTCAGTCGGTCACGTTCGACGTACGTCAGAATGTGAACCGACGAACTGGGATCCCTAATAAAACGCCACAGTTTCTGACCTCTTCCAGTGCCTGGCGTAAGCTCCACAACCTTCGCATCTTTCTAGCGACCGGGGAACTTAAGACAGGAAAGCCGACTGCTGTTCCGCATGACCCAAACAATCAGACTTGGATAACACTGGGAGACCACATCCTGCCCGTAGGGAGGTATATGTGGTGAAACACATATGGTCTGGCCAGGGGGCAGAGCACATATGGAATGTCCCTGGGACGGCTCCGGCCATATCTGACAGGGATGACAGAGCGGACTCTGTCCAGGGAAAGACACGGGCTCACCATAGGGAGCCGTACCGTGGAAGAATACACTTATGGGGCCGCCACATATGGCACCCAGCCAACACAACCATATTCAGTGCTGGCCTAGCGACAGACACTCCGCAATGTCTGAAGCCGCAGGGGGTGGCGGAGGAGCTTAACAGGGTTCGCCAGAGGGGAACTGAAGCACAATAGCGCACTTATCCACTCCGAAGTGAGACAAGAAATGGGGCTCTAGGCGTTACTGGCCACTGGGGGCGAGCATGCTGGAAGCAACCGTTTCTACACGGAGGCTATAAAATCTAGCGAACATGTTTGGTGTCGCCCAGCCCACAGCTCTACATATATCTGTCAGCGAGGCGCCATGCGCCAGCGCCCAGGAAGAAGCTACTCCTCTCGTGGAGTGAGCTGTCAACCCGAGCGGGCAAGGCACGCCTTGGGCTTGGTAAGCCAAGGCGATGGCATCCACTATCCAGTGGGCCATCCTCTGCTTGGAGACAGCCTTTCCCTTCTACTGGCCTCCATAACAGACGAAGAGCTGATCTGAGGTCCTGAAGCTTTGTGTTCTGTCCACGTATACTCGCAGAGCGCGGACGGGACAGAGCAAAGCTAGGGCTGGGTCTGCCTCCTCCGAGGGCAGCGCTTGCAGGTTCACTGCCTGGTCCCGGAAGGGAGTAGTAGGAACCTTGGGCACGTATCCGGTCTCAGGATGACGTGAGAGCTGGCCGGCCCGAATTCTAGGCACACTTTGTCGACTGAAAATGCGTGCAGGTCCCCTACCCTCTTGATAGAGGCCAATGCAACCAGGAGAACTGTTTTCATCGACAGAGTTTTTAACTCAGCTGATTGCAAAGGCTCAAAGGGTGGCCCCTGCAGTGCAGTAAGCACCAGAGGTAAATCCCAAGAGGGTATAGAGAGGGGACGAGGCGGATTTAGTCTCCTCGCCCCCCTCAGGAACCTGACGATTAGATCGTGCTTCCCCAAGGACTTACCATCAACTGCGTCGTGATGTGCGGCGATAGTGGCAACATACACCTTAAGGGTGGAGGGAGACAGCCTTCGCTCCAACCCTTCTAGCAGGAAGGAAAGCACTGATCCAACCGAGCACGTTCGGGGGTTCTCCCGTCCAGAAGAACACCATTCTACGAATAGGTTCCACTTCAAAGTATAGAGGTGTCTCATATAGAGGTGTCTCGTAGAGGACGCTCTAGCGGAAATGATGGTGTCTACCACACCTTGTGGTAGGTCACCTAGAACCTCCGCGTCCCGTCCAGGGACCAGACATGGAGTTTCCAGAGGTACGGACATGGGTGCCAGAGGGTGCCCCGTCTCTGAGTCAGAAGGTCCTTCCTCAAAGGAATGTGATGACAGCTCCCGATGACAGCTCACTTTCCGATGCCGCGATCGACATCCGATCGTCGGCCGGTGCACCAAAAGAGACGGTTGGTCGCTCAGTAGAGGGACCGCCATGCTCTTCTGGCAACACCAGTGTGGAGGGAATAGGGGCCCGCGGAGGTTGCCTCGGCGGGGAAGCCCTAAACGTAATCCTCAGGTCCCCCGGTCTATTCGCCGAAGTAGCACTCACCGGTTTGCACCAGAGGGAGCGTTAGATCGGGGCATAGGGGTGGGTGCTTGGCCTCGAGAACCGAGGTAAACAAGCCTGGACCGTAACACTGAGATAGTCATGTTCCCGCAGTGAGAACATGAACTATCCACAAGCGCTGCGTCACGTGTTTGGCCGTTCAGCACGCTGAAGCAGTGCTTGTGGATAGTTCATGTGACCGTCAGCCGGCGACAGGGAACGACCGCATCCAGAAACGCACGGGCGGAATGACATCTTGAAAAAGACGCAGTGTCCGCCCGTAATTTGCTCTTTTAGGATGGGAAATTTGCTCTTTTATATGTGCTGAAGCACACAGGGACAGCTGCGGCGCTGCTGCAGGATCTAGTGCAGCCTGACAGCGCGCTCTCACTCTTCTCACCCGGCTTACACACAGCTGAACGCAGCAGAGACACGTGAGCTCGCGGCCGCCACTGAAGTGCCTTCACACCAACACCAAGAACTCTTTTCCTCTTAGCCTGTTGAGTCACACTCTACTGAGAAGATCAGCACAATTGCTCGGCTCCCAAATGAAAGACAAATGTGCATTTGCTGGCACTTCCTATTTATACCCGCGCCGGGGGCGGAGTGCTGCGTGCAAATTCTGCATGGCAATGTTCATTGGCCGGTTAGTACACACTCGGAGGTGATAGGGCTCTCATGCGATATCCCAATTCGTCGGTTCACATTCTGACGTATGTCGAACGTGACCGACTGAAAGGGAACAAAGACTGAGAAATTAACAATGAAATCAATCAAACCATTAATGAAGGAATAATCAAAAGACTAATAAACAGAAAGATCAGAGAGATGCTTCACACAAGTCCAGCCAAGGGCAACACACACAATAATACAGGATGACATGGTGACTGCTTCCTCAGGGCACTTCATATGAACTGTTAGCTTATCATATTAACCTCTTCTGTTGGTGTATCTTCTGTACACATGAGCTCTATGCACAGAAGTCCAATCACACACAAATTCAAGAAATATAAAAACAAAATATACATTTTTAGCATTGCCTGGTGTCTTTTTCTGTAACACAGGGGCAGTTAGGATGGGTAAGCAACAGGAACCATACGCTTGTCTGCGTATCTTGATGATTTGCGGTTTTAGTGTTTTTAGTTTCCCTGCAAAAAAAATTAACACTCAGGGCACTGTATGAACGTAATTGCATTAGATAACAAATATCAAAAGTGGCGATGTAACGGAAGTAGCAACATCTTTTTTTCTGTATTGTGACATACATCGGAATTAAATGGTTTATTGAAAAAGAAAAATGTATAGGACAGGAACTTGGTTCTATTCATCACTTGTTGATTAGATGAAGGCAGAATGAATTATTCACAATATGATAAGAAAAATGTTGAATTTTCATTTCATGCCTACTTTGAATGATAGTGCTTTTCAAACGAAACAAAAAGACTTTGTTGGCTTTGCTTCATAAAACAATAGATTTACCGTTCAAAATGTTTATGGAACAAGAACATGAAAAGCTCTAGCATCATTTGTTTGCACTTGACACTGTTTGATATTGTATTTAATGTAATGACATTCCTACGTTTTTAAGGGTCAAATATCATAGTATTAAATATCATATTGTATCAGTAGCCTGTTTTGACACTTAAACATGCACTGAAACAACTGCATCACAAAACTGATTAAGAGGCCAGCAGACACAACACAAATACACACTCTCTCTTGCAGTGTTAAAATGCTATAAACACACAGAATAATCTTAACATGCAATTTCATCAGGTATGTGTGTGATTGTGTAGTTGGGGGAAGTGTTTACATTCTACATTCCACATCTCTCTCTCTCTCTCTCTCTCTCTCTCTCTCTCTCTCTCTCTCTCTCTCTCTCTCTCTCTCTCTCTCTCTCTCTGTCTTTCTCTCTCTCTCTCTCTCTCTCTCTCTCTCTCTCTCTCTCTCTCTCTCTCTCTCTCTCTCTCTCTGCTTAATCCAATTACGATGGCTGTTTTTCAGTGTGACATTTGGGATTGCACTTCAATTCACTGTGTTTCAAGAGTAACCTGGTAGAGAGAGAGAAAACGGTGATCCTATAAAGTGATTATGTGCACACTCTTCTGCTGTATGTCAGTCTGATGTGGAATTCATTACTGATGATAGTTGATCCTTGTGACAGCATGGGCTGACATGATCATTAATGATCATCAATTCAATCAAATAAATGACACGATCAAAACTCATATCAATATGATTAACTTTTCGTCAACCACATAAAAAGCTAAATCTTTTTAGTTCAGTTGAAACCCCTACTAAACTTAGGTTAGTATAAGAAGTGAAGTTGGTTTATTCACTGATTTAAGCCTTAAATAGACTTAAATGAGTGGGTGTTACACATATACAGCAACACCCACACACACACACACACACACACACACACACGGACGGACTCGTCACTGGGCCCAGACAAGACAATGACTCTCTGGGCGGGTCGCCTAGCAACAAGATAATGCTAAAAATACTCTGGGTGCACATTCTCTCACATCAAATACTGTACTAGACTGAGGATAGAAACTACTTGAGAAATCTAAATATCTACGCTACAGCTAAATCTGTCTCATTCATTCTTTTCCTGTGCTCTCCATCATTCAGCATGCCAGAACCTCCCACCATCTCCTTAAATGCCTCACAGAATAATTACACAGCAGTCAGAAACAGATAGACAGAGAGTGAACACTGAAACAGTGACAACTGAAAATTCACTGTGACAGACACAATAAAACAACCAATACTGATAAATAAAAGTACTTGCGTTTGTTGCAATTAGTGTATTCATTATTCATGCACCCTCATTTTATTCTAAACCCATGTTTTTAATCCAGAAATCCTAAAAAAGCACTATAAAAGTAGTCATTGTGACTTGTGTGCTATATTCCGAAGACAAACTAAAGCTAAGCTTTGTCTGAGGAACAGACTGAAAATGATCCCTTCCACCATATGGTTTCATTTGTATTTACTCTTATGACTTATATGGACTACTTTTGTAGTGCTTTTATGGTGCGTTTTAACCCTTTTTTTGGAGCTTGACAGCATCTGCCCTTAAAAAAAAGTTTATTCAAGTGTGCCATCAGTATACTATTTTTTTTTTAAAACAAGGGAGTATACTTATTTCAGTCACATACTTTTCATGTACTTATCAGACAAAATTATACTTATGTATACTTAAGAACTTAAGTATACCCAAGTATGATGCTAAGTTCACTTGAAGAAAACAAGCATACCTGCAGTATTACATTTCTTTAAAATGAGTAGCTGACCCAGAATATACTTTAAAGTGCACTTTCATAAACTAAAAAGTGGGCTGGAAGTTTATAGCTAGTAAACTAACTGTATAATTTGAGTTCACTTGTTGCAAAAAAAAAAAAAAGAATTTCACATTAGATGTGAACTAGTTGTGTACTCAAAGTTTACTACACTTAACAGTATACTTTATAAACTAAAAACTGGGCTAATTTAGTGAAATAGTATACTACTATAGTATATTACTAAGTGCACTGATTTTAGTATAGTTACTACATTTACTATATTTATATTTGAAATATTTATGTAATATTTATGTTAATGTCCGCTTATGTTGTACAGAAAAGAGCAGCATGAACATTCTGCTAAACGTCTCCTTTTATGCTCCACGGTTCATATGGGTTTGGAATGACATGAGGGTGAGTAAATGCTCAGAATTGTAATTTTTGGGTGAACTAAGGGATACGGTGTGGTACACAGTCAGTAAGAGCATTTGTCACCATGTCAAATGTCACATCATGTTAACTGGTTAGTATTTCCTATGGAGCATTTGATGTCAAGGAGTGTGACCATCATGGGACAAGGCAAATACAGATAGATACAGACAGCTAATTACATCAATTACGTGGTTTGTTATTTAAAGAGAACATCAGCTGAGCTGTTTATTTGTGGTTGGGTGCTCACTCTTTTCTCTCTCTCTCGCTCTCTCTCTCTCTCTCACACACACACACACACACACACACACACACGTTATATATATTTAAATTAGAATTATTTTGAATGATATTCAGCACCGTCACTGTCATTGTTTTCCAATTGCTCTGGGATTATTCCAGTCCATTTTCCACACTTTTCTGAGTTTCATTCCTTTGACATCCCAATAATGTCAGCCTTCATTCATGATATATGATTAGTTATGAACTACACATGCTTTTCAGAAAATCTGTCCGATCCTTATTTAGTCCTGAAACATGCTTTTCTTCTTACACAAGCAATAGTAAGTCCATTCTGTTTGTTCACTCTGCTCTTAATAATTCAAAGTTTGTTTGATCATTCTGTTCATTTAAATGTTTTAAAATATTATCATTACAGTTACATGAGAGTAATACTGACACATAACATAAAAAAGAGTCCAAAAAAAAGCGTAAACCCCTTCATTCATTAACCGAAATCTAGGATTGGCTCAAACAGGAGTAAAAAAAAAAAAATATTGGTTCAGGTTTGGAAAAATTTAAGACAGCACTGAAAGACAGCTACAAGTGTAAGGCAAGGGAACAAGGAATGATATGTAAGATACTGGATTCAAACTAATTGAAAGGGACAGTTTATCCAAAAAAAAAAACCCTCATAATTTACATACCTTCATACACAATCATAATGCTCCTATTGCTCCAAAAAGTTAATTTCTTTTTAAAAAAATATAAAAAAAAAAATGATGTGAATGATGACATTTTTTTTATTTTTGGGTGAACCATCCCTTTAAGGAAGAAAATGGAAAACTACAAAAACTGACTTAATAAAAGTTTTTAAGATAAATATCTAATAAATACAAAAAAAGCTCCTTCAGTGGCCATTTTCATATTCCTCTCAAAGCTTAAATAATATGAGGCCTTGCTGCCTCAGAATCCAGGGATGTGGCAGTACGCTTCCAGTGAGGCCAACAGGATGTAGATCAGCCAGAGGGAAATGAAAAGTAAGGATGTCAATATTTTGCAAGTCCGTGGACCGCCGAGCTCTCCTCCAGCCACTGAGGGGCGCCGACGATACAACAACACACCGACAGCCGCCACAGCCATAGCAGTGAAGAGTGTGACGGAGAAGGCCAGAGAGCCAGGCTCAACGTGGAAAGGTTTGCCTTTGGTACGCCAGTATACAGCAGCTATGGTCCACGCCACGCCGATGCCCAGGAAAACATTGACAGCGTTGCTGCCCGTCACATTACCAATGGAGGCGTCAGCATACTGGTCTTGGATGGCAGCAACCTTACTGGCAAAAGTGTCTGTGCAAAGGAGAGACAGAATTAAATTTTGATCAGACTAATACAATTACAATTTGAACTGCAAGATCTTGTTATTAAATGAAAAAGAGAACAGGATTTGAGTGAAAGTTGAAGTGGGAAGTATCAGAAAGAAAGGTCAAGGAAAGGGAAAGGGGTAAGCAAAAGACAAAAGCAAAAGAGGAACTGAAGAAAAAGGAAGAGAAAGAAAAAGGAGGAAGAGAGAAAAAAAGAGACAGGGTTCAGGTAAGTGCACTGAAAATAATCAAAGAAAAAACAAACAGACACACATATAGTACAGACATACACCAGCTGCAAACATAACCAGCCACGCTAAAAACATACACGGCCAAATTCATAAACCTGGTCTATGATGATGAAAAGTGTCTGCTAGGTCAATGTTTCCCAACCGCTAGTGTATCATGACAGGTTGTCAGGTGTGCTATGGAAAATGATCAAATTCCAAAAAATGAATAAAATAAATGCTACAAATAAGAATATATCGTCGCTCGCTGTCTGGCAGAAACCTTGTATCTCTATATTTCATAATTTTTGTTTGATTTTTTTTTAAACTAATGCTATTGGTTATACGTCTGTATGTGGGTTTTTACAAATATCTAACCAATGAAAAGGTTGTGACTAAACCTTGTAACTCCATTGGATCCTCAAAATGATGTTTTATTAACAATGTTTGGGAGGAGCATTTTTCAGATAATTCATCTAATTAGCACAAGAGGAGGTATATATCGCCAACCTCTATCCCACAAGTTTTCCAGCATCCCTCAACCACCCCAACTCCTTACTTTTAAACATTTCCTATCCCAATCAGGGATGGGGGGAATACTCTTGGTTGGGGCCAAATCCTGAGCTTGGAGCCCTCCCCTCGTACAGCAGTCCAAATATGCATACTTTTCTATATCCGATTATACACCGATCAAGCATAAAATTATGACCACCTTCCTAATATTGTGTTGGTCCCCCTTTTGCTGCCAAAACAGCCCTGACTCGTCGAGGCATGGATTCCATTAGGCCCCTCAAGGTGTGCTGTGGTATCTGGCACCAAGATGTTAGCAGCAGATCCTTTAGGTCCTGTAAGTTGCGAGGTGGAGCCTCCATGGATCGGACTTGTTTGTTCAGCACATCCCACAGATGCTCAATTGGATTGAAATCTGGAGAATTTGGAGGCCAAGTCAACACCTCAAACTCGTTGTTGTGTTCCTCAAACCATTCCTGAACCATTTTGCTTTGTGGCAGGGCCTTTTTTATCCTGCTGAAAGAGGCCACAGCCACCAGGGAATACCATTTCCATGAAAGGGTGTACATGGTCTGCAACAATGCTTAGGTAGGTGGTACATGTCAAAGTAACATCCACATGGATGGCAGGACCCATGGTTTCCCAGCAGTACATTGCCCAAAGCATCACACTGCCGGCTTGCCTTCTCCCCATAGTGCATCCTGGTGCCATGTGTTCCCCAGGTAAGCGACACACACGCACCCGGCCATGCACGTGATGTAAAAGAAAACGTGATTCATCAGAGCAGGCCACCTTCTTCTATTGCTCCGTGGTCCAGTTCTGATGCTCACGTGCCCACTGTTGGTGCTTTCGGCGGTGGACAGGGGTCAGCATGGGCACCCTGACTGGTCTGTGGCTATCCAGCCCCATACACAACAAACTGCGATGCACTGTGTATTCTGACACCTTTCTAACACAACCAGCATTAACTTCTTGAGCAATTTGAGCTACAGTAGCTCGTCTGTTTGATCGGACCACACAGGCCAGCCTTCGCTCCCCACGTCCACCAATGAACCTTGGCCGCCCATGACCCTGTCGTCGGTTCACCACTGTTCCTTCCTTGGACCACTTTTGATAGATACTGACCACTGCAGACCGGGAACACCCCACAAGAGCTGCAGTTTTGGAGATGCTCTGACCCAGTCATCTAGCCATCACAATATGGCCCTTGTCAAACTCGCTCAAATCCTTACGCTTGCCTGTTTTTCCTGCTTCTAACACATCAACTTTGAGGACAAAATGTTCACTTGCTGCCTAATATATCCCACCCACTAACAGGTGCCGTGATGAAGAGATAATCAGTGTTATTCACTTCACCTGTCATAACGTTATGCCTGATTGGTGTATGTAAGGGTGAACTCGTGAACTGTCAGTTTAACCACATTAACTCCATCCACCTCTATCGTGAATGAAGTGATGCGCACAGTTTGGACCGTCTCTGCTTGTTTGCAATGCAAAGGTAAATAAAGAATTGATGTTTGAATAAGTACAGCGTTTTCTTTACTCAAGAAACACTATGTCTATAAAGGCACATTTTTTTTGCATTTAAAGAGCGGAGAAGATTCTTAGTCTGGTATTTCCTGCCTAGTTGAAGCAAATATAGGCCTACTGTTTTAAATATCCTGTGCATAGTGCTTTATTTTTTATATCATGAGATTTTGGCCAGTTGTATTCAACAACAAGAACAACTGAGCGCACATGTTATAGTGCACTTTATAACCTGTAAGTTGATGAAAATGTAATGTGACGCAATAGCTGCCTCAGATGCGGCTGTTCCGGACAAAACACATATCTCTGTCATTTGCTGGTCAAAAACAAGTCAAATGCAAGTGTCTGACCATATATAAAGCCACAATACCAACTTTGACGACACAGTGTTTAATTATTTAAAACATACAATGTTTCCGCCTGACAGTGACGATATGTACATTTGTTGTTTTATCATCACCAACAACATCATAGCTACCTATATGACCTTATTTTGTTTTTGTTTAATTAAGTTTCACCTTAATTGTGAGCACTACTTTTAATATTATATCCAGTTTTAATATGCCACTTAAAGCAATGCATGTTATATTTTAGTGCTTAGTGCTGTGCCGTGACAACATAAAGGTTGGGAAACACTGTGCTAGGTAATACAGCCGGGGCATTTATGTAGATTAACAAGCTGTGTCTGTAACGAACCCGGTGTTGTACCTGTTTTGTATGGACTTTTATTTTGAAGTGTCCTGTTCCTTTGGCTATGTTTATAGTTTTGTAGTTTTTCATGTTGATTAGTCTCCCCAGGTGTATCTTGTTTCCTCGTTACTTCTGTTAAGCTTGTTTGCCCATGTGTATATATAGCCCTTGTGTTTCATTTGCTCTTTGTCAGTTGTTGAATGTGATGGTCCCTGTTTTCTGTTAGCTTTTGTTCCTTGTTCTCCATGTTTCCTTTCGTTTGTATAGTTGTTTATTTATTAAACCCCTGCACTTAGATCCATGCCTCAGCCTGCTTTCTCCGGGTGTGAGAGTGTCATTGTGATGTTATTTTAGTATTATTTATATACTATTATAGTATTTATTAATATTTTGAATTCGCTTTTATTTTTATATTTTTAGCTTTCATTTTAGTTTACATTTTAGTAATTTTATTACGTTCTTTTTCCCATTTTTATTTTGTGTTTTTAATATTTCTATTTTGCTTTAATTTATTTTAGTTTTATTCATTTTACTACTTTGTTAAACTTTTAATTTAGTTTTTTTTTTTTTTTTTAAGTTTTTCATCTAATAATTGTATTTTATTTTATTTCAACTTTAATTATTTTTTATTTTTTACTTTAGTTTTAGTTAATAACAATACTGGTGATGGAGCTCCTGAATTATGATTTTATTATTAGACATTTTAAGAAGTAATACTACGTGAAAAATACACTAAATACATTATTACTATTCTTACCAGTGGTTAAAGAGGCTTAGGATAGGCTCAACGACCCAGAACATCTACATACATAGCAACTAGTCAAACACACACACACACACACACAGACAGACAGACAGACAGACAGACAGACAGACAGAGAGAGAGAGACAGACAGACAGACAGACAGACACGAAACTACCCACAACACCCTAGCATACTGCAGAATTGTTTTGAATATGGAAGCACAATTCACATGTTCTTTATTTCATAGATTCATTTAATTCCTGAATTAATTCATTCTCTCTTACATGTAAAGATAGAAAAGAAAGATTGAGGAATGCCTTAGATGCCATTTATCTGTATTATGAGAGACCTGGTAACTTGGACACTTACCTGGGACAGATGTCCCCAAGGCAACAAAGACCACAGCAGTGACTGAATCCTTCAGACCAATAGTGCACCCAAAGTGGGAAGCGAGATCTCCTGTGACTGCCGTCAACACACCAATCAGAATGATGGACACAATGAAGCATGCCCATCCGTTCCAGTACTCTGTAGGTGGGACGAAGGCAAACAGAACCTTCCAGAAGACTGTGAGAAAGTGCATGATATAATCAAAGCAGGATGGAAGACGCTCTTCACCACTCTCCTCCTCATTGTCATCACCTGAGAGGTCAAAGAAAGATGAGTAGTATATGTTAGTGGGCATGAGAGAGTTAAAGCTGTATGAAAATGTGCCTCTTAAATCTTTGCACACTTTTTGTTGAAAGATGTACAGTAGCAGCCAACTGTATTAGATCTGACAGCCGCTACATTGCAAACCGCAAGTAAATCATTTCATAATGGTTTGTATGTAAATTACGCTTTCATATGGATAATGTTTTCAAAACACTCAGGTGCAATAGCGAGGGGGTGTTGATACTGCTTCCAATGCAATGACGTTAGCCAGTCATAACAGTGGCCGTTTACTGACAAACCTTAATGGTGCCCTCTGTCTGAAATGATCTGTTTTTAAGGGGCGGCTCCTTTAAGGTTTGTCAGTAAACGGCCAGAGGGTCAGAATGAGGGTTGAAAATAATAATTTTTGCGAATATATGGCTGTTTTTTTATTTGAGCAAAATACTTTATTAACATTATTGTGGTAACACTTCACAATAAGGTTTCATTAGTTAACATTAGTTAACTAATTTAGTTAACATGAACTATAATGAGCAATACTTCTACAGCATTGATTAATCTTAGTTATTGTCAGTCTCAACATATAATACATTATTAAAGTCAAAGGTTGTATCTGTGGTAACACTTTACAATAAGGTTCATTAGTTAACATTAGTTAACTACATTAGTAAACGAACTAATAATGAACTGCACTTATAAAGCATTTATTTATATTTGTTAATGTTAATTTCAACATTTACTAATACTTTATTAAAATCTTGTTAACATTAGTTAATGCACTGTGAACTAACATGAACAAACCATGAACAGCTGTATTTTTATTAACTAACGTTAACAAAGATGAACAAATACAGTAACAAATGTATTGCTCATGGTTAGTTCATGTTAGTTAACATTAACTAATGTTAACTAATGAAACCTTATTGTAAAGTGTTACCGTATCTGTTAACATTAGTTAGTGCACTGGAAACTAACATGAATATGAATATTTTTTAATTAACATTAACAAAGGGTAATGAATGCTATAAAAATATATTTCTCAGTTAGTTCATGTTAACTAATGCATTAACTAATGTTAACTAATGAGACCTTATTGTAAAGTGTTACCATTATTATTAATGAATCTCAAGGTACATACTAAAAATATATATATTATTACAATTTAAAATAGCTGTTTTCTATTTTAATGTGTTTTAAAATATAATATATTCTTGTTTTGGCAAAGCTAAATTTTCAGCATCATTACTCCAGTCTTCAGTGTCATATGATCCTTCAGAAATCATTCTAATATGCGGATTTGGTGCTAAAGAAACGTTTCTTATCATTTCTTATTTTGCGGCGTAATATTTGTATGGAAAACGTGATATTTTTTCATGGCATTGATGAATATAAAGTTCAAAAGAACAGCATTTGAAATATAAATCTTTTGTAACATTATAAATGTCTTTTGACCAATTTAACATGTCTTTGCACATTAATGCATATTCATAATTGTATAGGTTATAAATGGTGCCCATACAATGATGCACATGTGACAAAATGTAAAGGATGATCAAACAGGAAGTAGCTTACCTGCGCTCACAGTAACAGCACTAACAAACTGCTCTCTCCAGCTACTGCTGCCGACTACCAGAGCCAGGTTTGTCTTCTTAATGAGCTTATCCACCGTATTCTACACACACACACACACACACACACACACACAGTTTCAGCCACATATTAACAACTGTTCCAGACCTGTTTGATGTTTTGGCTTTACTTGGAACTATTTTGTTGGTGGAGAAAAATATATTTTTATATTGCTGTATATTAAACTGTTACATAAAAGCAATATAACACTCACAATAATACTGAATATTAGCACAGCTGTGGTGGTAGGCACACTGCTTAAATATTATACATTAATCACCATGCATTGCTAAATAATTTTTTGTATCTCATTTTGCATTGTTGCTCAACTAAAGGGTGTTAGAGGCAGTTGTACCTTAAACTCATAGGACTCTTCAATCACCACCTCCAATCTGGTATGTTCTCCCAGACTAGGACATCCCATTTTAGCTACTTCCTCTTCCTCCGCCCCAATCTCTGGCTTATTTTCATTAGAGTCCCCTACAGTACACACATACACAAACATGACAAAGTAGACAAAAAAAAAAACAGTAGCTATATTAGAAACATATTCCCTCTATTTCTCCAGCTAGTAGAATGTAAATATTAAATCTCATGAAGATAATCAGAGCGAACAAAAATGAGCAAGTACAACAGTGACTGATGGCTGGATGGAAAGATACACTTCTCAATTTCTGAAAATGACAAGCAGGAAATTTCATAAATCTTATGAGCGTCACTGTGCTAATTGAATTGTAAAATAAGGTGTTTAAGATGGAAGGGTCATTGCCAGAGAAGGCTGTATAAATAATGTAGAGAATAGTGATAGCCTCCAGTCACACTGCTAACACAAGGTGATTTAGAGACAGCCAATTTGTTTCCTGAGGTAACAAACTTCACAGCCTGCAGGTATTAGTCTAATACTTTACTGTAAACATATTTCCTATAGTACACATTATTTACTAAGCCAAGGGATATGAAATGATGCATTCTAAGAGAGAGAGAGAGAGAGAGAGAGAGAGAGAGAGAGAGAGAGAGAGAGAGAGAAAGAAATAATTTTCACTCCATTAAAAACCACGTCCTTAAGCTTAAAGGAGCACTCCACTTTTTTTGAAAATAGGCTCATTTTCCAACTCCCCTAGAGTTAAAGAGTTGAGTTTTACCGTTTTCGAATCCATTCAGCCGATCTCCGGATCTGGCGGTAGAACTTTTAGCATAGCTTAGCATAGATCATTGAATCTGATTAGACCGTTAGCATCTCGCTCAAAAATGGCCAAAGACTTTCGATATTTTTCCTATTTAAAACTTGACTCTTCTGTAGTTACATCGTGTACTAAGACCGACGGAAAATGAAAAGTTGCAATTTTCTAGACCGATATGGCTAGGAACTATACTCTCATTCCTGCGTAATAATCAAGGAACTTTGCTGCCGTACCATGGGTGCAGCAGGTGCAATGATATTACGCAGCGCCTGAAAATAGTCCCCAGCATGCTCCCTGTGCAAGCAGGTTGTCACGTTGGTTATGTTGACGGAAGTTAGCCTATTTTCAGGCGCTGTGTAAAATCATTGTGCCTGCTGCACCCATGGTATGGCAGCAAAGTTCCTTGATTATTACGCAGGAATGAGAGTATAGTTCCTAGCCATATCGGTCTAGAAAATCGCAACTTTTCCTTTTCCGTTGGTCTTAGTACACGATGTAACTACAGAAGAGTCAAGTTTTAAATAGGAAAAATATCGAAAGTCTTTGGTCATTTTTGAGCGAGATGCTAACGGTCTAATCAGATTCAATGATCTATGCTAAGCTATGTTAAAAGTTCTACCGCCAGATCCGGAGATCGGCTGAATGGATTCGAAAACGGTAAAACTCAACTGTTTAACTCTAGGGGAGTTGGAAAATGAGCCTATTTTCAAAAAAAGTGGAGTGTTCCTTTAAAAGAGCATTATGTAATCACTCCTCATCCTCTTCTGTTTTTTAATTTAGCCTTTTTCCTTTCTTTTATCTGTAACCTTTCATCTTTCATCACTTTGTTCATGTTCTCCTCATTAAATGACCTCCACAATCATTTTATTTGCAGCTTCGACAGCACTGCTCATTTGCAGGCTTTATTTAATTTTTATTATCTAAGAATGTGCAGCAGAAAGTCGCACAAAGCACGGCTGCTGGTGTAAACAAAGCAGGAGACATTCGGCTGTTTCCATCTGCTGTGCTCCAATGGCTAATTAGCAAGCAGTCTCTTATTATTTTGCACACCATCCGATTAGCAAAAGTGTGAAATTGTGAGAATAATGGATGGTAAATTGAAGATCCACACACACAAATGTTGTCCACACACAAAAACAACCTTTACTGAAGACTAATTTGACCAATTTAGTTTTTCTTTTTTTTATGGATGAAATCATTTTTTTAACATTTTTAATGTTCTTTGAATCTTATTCAATTTGAATCCTATTAAAATTCAAATTTAAACTGCAATTTTGTGTCAGGTTTGCTACCTCACTTAAAGGTGCAATAAGCGAATTCTGAGAAACGCTTTTGAAAGTGGATTGGGCCGAGCACCAAAACATACTTGTAGCCAATCAGAAGTAAGGGGGGAGAGGCCTGTGTTGCATAGCGTGTTTGTGAATTTGGGGGCAGAGCTATCAACATAGGAGTGTGAACCTACAGTAAGGGTGGAGGTGCCTGTATTACATAGGCTGTATTCCACTCCACTTTTAGACATGCACTCGCGAACTTCCCTAAGCACTTCCCCTCGCCATTTTGAAGTGCGTTCCACTGCGTGAAGTGGATGAGGGAAGTTTATATGGACAGTTACACACTGTATGTTGATGAGTTGATTTATCTGCGTTTTAATGTGCTTCCGTTCAGAGATTTTTAGATGGATGCCGAGGCTTTTTAGGTCGGGTAGAATCTGCGAATCCATGGCAGCAATACGCTATGTTTTCCGCCAACTGGCAACCTGTGGTGTCGAAATACTATTGGGTAAATTGGCAACGTGCGTTATTGCATAGACCAAAACAAAAACAGACATTCCGACACATTTCAAAGCAGAATAACTGGCTGTAGCATTGTTTTTCAGAGAAACAAGTATGTGAACTCAGCATGTTTCCTAAATATTTGCTAACATATTATGGTATTTTTATGCTTTAGTACAATCAAAAACATACATACAGCACCTTTAAATCTTATGTACGACTTACACCAATAGTGGGCACTCATGCAACGTAAGCAATGATGCACATCCGAGTCCACGAAGTTAGCGAGTGAAGTGCATAAAAATTTGGAGTGGAACGCAGCCATAGTGTGTTTGTGAATTTGGGGGAGGAGCTATCAATATTGTGGTGTTGATCCTTTTGGGTAGGGGCGTGTTTGTTATGGGGATTTCAAATATCAACAGCGTTTCCCAGAAATCGCTTACTGCACCTTTCAATTCAAGTTCAGAAATTGAATTGAAATTTTAACGGCCTATGAGTTCAGCTCTAACATTTAGACATGTAAGAACATATGTGCACACATATTTACACAATTTACCATGTTTTTGTCCAATCTCGAGTAGCACTGGCTCTCCTAACTCAATGCTGAAGCTCTTGTTCTTTTCATACTCTTCATCATCTATGATCTTTACCTCAATTGTTTTCCTGTAGAGAGAGACAAATAGACACAGGAGACATTAAGCTCAAAACATTATCATTGCTTTGCTTACATAATTTCTATTTTAATTACTCTAAATCACATACACCGGCTGTGAAACTATGACTCCAAACAACAAGAATATCAGTTTAATGAACTTATGCATTCATCCGTAATTAACGGCATGATTTGCATAACCCTGACATACAGTAAACAAGCACACACCCAAAATACATCATTCCATACAGTAATAATGGCATTTTGTAGTGCCAATGTAAATGCCACTGGGGTGGAAACTTTAAGTACAGGATTGAGAATAATTGCTTCATAATTAATAAACAAATTGAGAACATCATACTCCCATAGAGAGATATTACAGCAGTAACAACAACCTCGAGCTATAATAAGAACTGCACAATATAACAAGTACACTGAAACTGGTAAGCCAATATCCTGCAAAGAAATCTATGATATTCATACTTGCATGCCATGGTATTATTTGAAGTACTTTGAAGTAGCACAGTACATAGCTGTTTAAATATTTGGGGTCGGTAAGATTTTTTAAATCTTTATAACAGAAGCTTAACTTATAAAACTTTTTTTAATTGTAATATATTTAAAAATGCAATTGATTCCTGTGATGGCAAAGCTGAATTTAGCAGCCATATCTCCAGTCTTCAGTGTCACATGATCCTTCAGAAATCATAAAAATATGCTGATTTGGTGCTTAAGTAGCATTTTTTCTTATTATCAATGTTGTGCTGCCTAAAATTTTTGTGGAAACCACTTTTTTTCAGGATTCCTTGACGAACAGAAAGTTCAAAAGTCTTTTGTAACTTTATAAATGTCTATACTGTCACTTTTGATCAATTTAATGCAAAGTTTCTGGGAATAATAATAATAATAATAATAATAATATGATAACTACTCAAACTGTGCATATAATAAAAACTTCTGGACTGAATTTATTTATGAAACATCTGTGAACCATTTACCTGGTGCACAATACATTTGCAACTTGATTTTTGAGATGTAAGGTTTTGTAAAATAAAAACAAAAAATGGCCCCAAAAAGCTAAGGAAAATCCTACATTACAACATTCTTAGTAAAATTCAACCCGATCTCACGGCAATTCGTACGTATTTTACGAGGTGGCTAATTCGTATGAATTTGTATGACCTTACTCGTATGTATTTGTATGATTTTTGCTAAATCGTACGTATTTTACGAGTTGCCCAATTCGTATGAATTTGGATGAATTACCTACCCCTATCCCCGCCCTTAAACCTACCTGTCACTGGGGTTTAGACAAATCGTACGAATATGTACGAGTGAGGTCTTACGAATTCGTATGAATTAGCCAACCTGTACAAATACGGACGAATTGCCAGGAGATAGCATTGGTAAAATTAGAGAATATGCAGAGGTCTACCCACTATAGTACCATAGTTGTTTTTGGTAAGGGATATCAAATCTGAGACAGACTGTAAAGAAAGGAGATAGTGGAAGAGAGATATATTATTTATTTATATATTATATATTTATTCATTTTAGAGTCTCAACAGTATTTGTGTGTATATATGGATAAGCAAGAAGTCACAAGCCCCTGTGTCAAACTCTAGAAGAACAGACTATTATTGTGGTTGTAATACCTCAGTTTCCCCACTTTCACCACCCACTGACTTCATTACAAATTCATTCATCTTAGTTCAATTAAAACAGACAGATACATTAAATTAAAGCAGGCTTAATCAATAGCCCTCATCTTCTTCTGTGTGAGGAACAGAGAGAGAGAGAGAGAGAGAGAGAGAGAGAGAGAGAGAGAGAGAGAGAGAGAGAGAGAGAGAGAGAGAGAGAGAGAGAGAGAGAGAGAGAGAGAGAGAGAGAGAGAGAGAGAGAGAGAGAGAGAGAGAGAGAGAGAGAGAGAGAGAGAGAGAGAGAGAGAGAGAGAGAGAAAGACAGAGACAAAGGGAGTGAATACATTTTTCAAAGAGGATGAAAAATTCTTCGGTTGACATTGGGATTTTGTGCTCTACAAAGAGACGTACATTCCTAAAGTATATAAGCACACTGCACACACTCAGAAGAAAGTGTTCTGAATCCAAAAGTATTACAGATTATAAGTACCTCTTCTATTTAATCTTCCTTCCCAGTGCAGCAATTTCAACACTTTTCCTCTCCTCATGTTTCTCTCAATCCATTAATGCAATGTCAGTTTGACTGATCAACCTTTAGCTTAGATTATTCATGAGCTGAGATCCAAGCTTCTCCTCACAGGACTGAGAAAATTCTCTCTTCACCTTTCTCTGGCCTCCTGCTTTCAACCTCCCGCTCTCCTCTTAACTTTTGTACTAACTCACTCTTGCGTTCCCGCTGACCATCTCTCATTCACATCTACCTCTCTTCCCACTAGTACATTTCCCCATGCCCTCCATCCTGTTCCCTCCTCCTTCCCTCACTTCGCTGTGCTCTTATTAGATTTTTTTTTGTTTTCTTGAGCTGAATCCAGAGGCTCAATTAAGATCTTGTCAGCTTTGTTTTATTGCGTTTGCCTGCTGCTTCTCCCTCACACACACATTACTCTTTAATATTGTAAAAGAGTACGTAAGAAGTGAGATGAAGATAGAGAATAGGTGAAGAAACAAAGGAAGGACAGAAAGTAAGAGAGAGTAGGAGATTCTCTGAGACTGAATCATGCCGTTGTTAGCACTGTTTTATTTACCCATGCTGGCGGTGTTTTTTAACACCCAATTCACTAAATGATTTATGCAAATCTGGTAACAGTGCAAGCATGACCAAAACATCTGTACTAAAAACAATTTGTATGCCATCTTTCAGGTGGTTTCTGAGTGCTAGGTTGTGTAGGATGCAGCAGATTACCTTGATCTAGTGTACTTTACTGGGACTGAACAGCATCACTCCATCACAAGCTCCTGAAATGGCTCTTTATTATGAAGCTTTTATCCAAATCAACTTAGTCAAGTCAAGTCACCTTCATTTATATAGCGCTTTTTACAATATAGATTGTTTCAAAGCAGCTTTACAGTGATAAGAGGAAATTAATGGAAGAGAGATTGTTTTGTCTGTGCATCAGCTCTAGAAAAAAATTATTATTTATTATTTATGTTTATGTTATGTTATTTAGTCCAGCTAAAGTAAGTATTTGATTGATTCATTTCCGTTGTAAAAAAAATCATTAGTTATTTACTTTGGGGCCACTTACACGACAACATTTTAAACTAAAATGGAAAACTTTTAATGCACTCTGGCCGTTCATTTGCATGGCAACAGTGTTTGGCAGCTAGAGAACACAAACTTTGAAATAGGTTTTGAAATAGTTTTGAAACGATACTGTTATCATCTTACATTGCGTTTGAGGTATACATTTTACCCAGTTCATCAGGGGTGGGTGGATCAATCCTGAAATATCGATACTTTCAATACTGATGTTGTATTGAAAGGATCGATCCTCACATAAAAATTTTGATCATAAGGTGTTTTTTTTTTAACCAGTAATTTTATTTATTTAGCATGACATTCAGTGCGTAAAATAAGCTTCTAAGTGGAAAAATAAACTATTTTAACGAATATTTGTATAGGGTAGAACTACTGCTCATCTGAACAAGAGTTCATGCATTCTCTGGGAATCAAACCCATGTTCTTGGCATTGCTAGCATCATACGCCACTGTTTAAGATACAGGAACAGGAGATTATATGTTTTGATGAATTACTGCTTCTATGATCAAAAAAAGTAAACATGCCCAGTGAAATGAACGTACATTTACCACCTGTTTTCGGCACATGTTCATAGCACAATGTCAATTTTTGGCATGCAATACATATATCCATATAAGCCTAATTTGCAGAGAAATAAGGTGTGTTTGTGCTGAAAAGAATGACAATTACTTGATGTAAATATTCAAGGTGTGACACTGACTATACTAGCACAGCTTAAACTGGATTGTGGATGGTCCATTACTATCAAATCCACAATATGTAATTTTTGTGCAATTTGATAAGAAGAAAACTTGAAGTGAATTGAGCTGTATAATGACACTAGATGACACTAGTGAAAGAACAAATACCATGGAAGTCAATAGGGCCCATCAACTGTTTGGTTACCCATATTCTTCAAAATATCTTTTGTGTTCAGCAGACGAAATAAATTCATACAGGTTTGCAACAACTTGAGTAAATGATGATAGAATTTTCACTCATGGGTGAACTATCCTTTTAATCCCACATTGCATATGAGTCTGGTGAGATCTTGTATAAAAGTTAACAACACAACATCATCAATGATCGTTTGTATTGCATTTCTGTATCTCAAACAGTAGAGCATGGCACAGTCATTGAAACCTCCATTAACACATGAAACTGAAATAACACAAACTTAAGCGAGATATAATATTTATAATAATAATAATTAATATTAATTCCTTACATTTGTATACATTGTTTACATGGGGTGGAATGGGGGATCTCCTCAACCACCACCAAGGCTGCATGTCATACAGACAAGCTAGTATTAATATTTGTAACATAACATCTCTCTCTCACTCTGTATTTCATTGCTTTTCTCTTATTGGTTCTTTAATAGATGTGTCGTAGAAACTCTGTTACAACTATCACAATTATCAATCAAAGAGCCTTACAACAGACTACAAAATTGTCAAAATATGTACGCGCAACACAATTTTTGGCACTGAAATAACATATGCAAAAGTGAAATCGCCCCAGAGAGTATCATTTTGCCAAGGGTGTTGGCTATAAAAAGGTATGTTGAGTGTTTTCTCAACTTCAACTGAATTTTGAAGCATTAATGAGCTCCTTCTCTAAGTGTGGGTCCTAAAACTCTCCACTTTCATTTTCTTGAGTGTTTTCATTTCTAAAGAAAGCCTTGAAGCATTAAATTATATCTTCCAGAATCACAGCCAGAATCGCACAGTACCAATATTGGCAATTCTGCACTGAAGTCACCTTCAGATAACACACACACACACACACACACACACACACACACACACACACACACACATTGTGTTTTCATTTATGGGGACTTTCCATAGACATAATGATTTTTATACTGTACAAACTGTATATTATATCCCCTAACCCTAAACCTACCACTAAACCTACCCATCACAGAAAATATTCAGCATTTTATTTTTTTCAAAAAACATAATTTATGTATGATTTAAAAAGCCGTTTTCCTCATGGGGACCAAAAATGTCGCCAAGGACAAGAATTTTGCATATTTCCATCTTTGTGGGGACATTTTGTCCCCATAACATAGGGTTTACTTGAACACACACACACACACACACATACACACACACACTAATGAAAATTCCGCACTTTACTTCCAGTAGCTCTTGCTTATCATGATGATTAGCAGGTTGTGGTTGCTGATAATTAATAAGAGACAAGGATCGACATGTTCAGTACATTGAAATGTGTATATAGTTTAATTAATGCAACTCACACACGAAAGGAACCAGATTAATAAAGATAAATGCTACACACCAACTTATAATTACATGATCAGAGGAAAGGATTGATTGAATTTCATTATTATTATTAGCATTTCATTATTTAGGAACTCATTTGTGCAGTGTACAGCAGTACAATTTCTTCATGCCCAAACACATATAGCTGCATGAAGAATGATGAAAAGACTTTATTTAATCACTTACATAATTTAGATGGAGAGAAAAACAAAAAAAAACATTAAGGCAGGATACTACATAAGGTTAAGGTTGGTTTGGATGGATGACCACAAGTTACTCAAGTTAACGCTGCAGTGTGTAATTTGTGCCATAAATAAAAATAATATAATCACTGTTTTCGAATAGGTTTTACACAACACATTTACCAGCTCTTTCACACCATCACCTGACTGAAAGTTTGGACAAAGACCCCCCGAACCACGCCACTGGTTGAACCAAAAGTTGATATATCGAACCACTCAAATACAGCAATGTTTTGAAAGTGGCAACGAGCCACGTTTCCACTCTTCAGGAAATCAACTTATGAATAGCTTATTTATAGTTGTCTCTGCACATTAGGCTGGGATAGGAGAAAGTATTTTAACATCGAAAAATTTACACACTTCACCTTTAAGGGTAACAGCTGTGGGCAGATGTGATAGTCTGGCCCAGAGAACCCTCTACAAAGTCATGGACGATTTCAGTCATTATGTTACAGTCAACAAATTCCACAAATAGAAACCATAAAGAAAGGAAGACAAAGATAGTTATACCCAAAAGATGTGAAATAAAGAGGATTTCAGTGGCAGTCAATCTGAGAAGTACTGGCTTGACAGAAGCAGTAGAAGGGAAATGTGGTGCAGCTTTTGTATGAACTGAAAAGAGTCAGATTGAAAAGGTTTGCCCACCAATGCAGAGTAGAAAAATACAGTGAAAATGTCTGAAGAAGAATGCCATTTACAAAAACAGATATTCATGTTATGCTATGTCCTCGTAAGTGGACACCGGGATTCAGTTGTTTAAAAAATAAAATGTACAGGAAAAAAACAGGATTTTTTTTTTTCACCCACCAATCAATTTTCAGGTTTCAGGATTAAAAAAAAAAAAAAAAAAAAAAAAAAAATTTTTTAAAGATGATTCTCACCTATGTTATGAAATATATAATGGAATGAATTGATATACCATTTTACTTTATGCAATATGTGGGTAAAATGGCCATACATGGGTTTTCCCATTCAATGCAATGTATCTATACACTGGATCTAATTTGCATATTAATGTGTTCTTGGAGCAACATGTAATGAAAAAAGAAGTGTAATAATGGGAGTAATAGTTGGCAACATTTTCATAATATCTAATATTTTATAGGAACATTGATATGTAATTTCTTTCCCTATTCACTTGTTGTGTCTCCTAAAATGCCTGATAAACATGATTTAAGTCTGCGTGTCCTCTATAGTGGACATGTATGAAATCAGTGCCTTGTTTTGTAACAGAAAGTCATATTTTGATTAGAAACCCCATAACATTTTCCTGAGATGTTGATTTATAACAATTTGAAAATTGGTCAGATTTAAATGATAATTACAAAATTATTATATTATAATATTTCCATAAGAGTGCTAAATTTGATCATTCAGTCATTTATAAAGACCAAGGAGAAGTTGTTGTCCTGGTGAAACCTCAAAACAAATGGTATCTCTGATAAGCTCTGAATGTGATCTTTACAGGACATTCAGACTTAAAACTGTGACATGTATGGTGTCAGAGAAATTCACTAAAATATAAATGTCCTCGGATGAGGACAGTGGCACCCAGGAGGATAAAATAAATGAGTTTTTCCAACTTACAAGATGTGAAGTCATAAATTTAAAGGTAAATTAACTTAATCATCAAGTACACATTTAAACAACCTATTGAACCTACCGTAGCAAGCAACCTTGAGTGGCATACCTATATCTAAAAACTTTTCACAACCAGAACAGAACTAACATAAGTAAGGGATAATCCATGGCTAGGTGTGCAATTCCACATGCATACCCAGACACTATGGCAAAGCTAACCACAATGATATTAAATAACATTCTTCGACAACTATTTACACTATCAAAGAGATCACCCAAAAATGAAAATTCTGTCATCATGTCATACCAAATCTGTATGATTTTATTTCTTCTGTGGTCAACGGCAGCTCAACCGTTGACCAAACCTAATTGGCTCTTGCGGACACTCAAACGTGCTTGCCTGACATGCATATCTGGAGGGCCAGAAATCTCTCAGGTTTTATTAAAAATATTGTCAAGATGAACAAAGATTTTTTTTAAATGTGACAATATAAACTTACAAACATACAGTATACATACATTTAATCAAATGTTATGTTATGTTACGGATTGATGCCTTTTTACATAGGATTTCTTGAAAAATGTTTAACGACTGAAATGACAAGGGACATGTTTGTCACCATTTTGTGAGAATGACCCATATATTAACTACCATCTGTACTATGGTACTTCTATGGTACTATGTAAAGAGGACATCCAAGGTCATATTAAGAAAGAAAGCCTCTCATAAAAACAAGTGCCATTAAATGGACAAAATAATAATTACATTTTGGCAAATGCAAAATCACTTTAGATTAAAGTGATAAGTATTCCAACATACTCAAGCAAATATGGAGGTAATGGCATCAGATATACAATCAAATGCATGTAATTTTCATGCAATCCATAAAGCCTCAAATCAAAATAAACATCCAATCAAAAACACTTCTGCAATGAATATTACATGGTAATGCAATCTACATTTCCACCATAGGGGGTGAGTGTGCATTGACTTTATTTAGAGACTAGTGATTTGATCACATCCTCTCATAATTACTTCCACTTAGGGCTGTCAATCGCATAAAATTCAAAAAAAGTTTTATCTGAAATATTGTTTAATAGAATGTCATCATTTGCATCTGGCTCGGATGCAATTTTTTAAGATTAAATAATAAATAATATCATTCTTATTTAAATTATATTCATTCTATCATCTAATATTGTCACGTTTGATCTGTGTTTGCGTTTTGCATCAGTTGGACTTTGAGTTAGTTTTGCACTGTTCTTAGTTTAGTTTCCTGTGTTTTCTTGGTTCATGCTCTTCTGTTGCCATGGTTTTTGATTTGCCCTCATGTGTGTCTTGTTAATGACCTCATTTAGTCCCTTGCGGTTCTCATGCTGTATATATAGCGCTCATTTTCAGTTGTTCTTTGTCAGATCTTGTCTTAAAAAAAGTGGTTGTTCTGTTTCCTGAATTCCTGAAAAGAGTAATTAAGAGTTTGTTTTCATGAAAACAACTGCTTGCAAATAGATCCAGCACTTTTATTTGTTTTTATTGCAACCCTTTGCTGATAAATGTACTTAAAGTGTAACTTTACAGATTTTCAACCCGCTGTGTATTGTTACAATGTCTGTAGTATATGTAAATGAATGTTTACTCATTCTCCATGTTACAGTGTTACTGAGAAATTCACATACTGTATATTTGTCAACAAAAGTCCAACTTTTGACAGATCCAGGGCTTTCGTGAAAACTGCAGATAATACTTCTGCATGTTTGTTTCCCCATCCACGTACAGTCGGATCGACAGAAGGTTAACAAAACAGTTATTGTAAGGGTAGGTTTATCACTGAAAATTGTATTGTACTATGTCTACTCCATAAACAGCATTATGGTAAAAATGGAACATTATGGCAACAGCTTTCTGACCTGGATGCGACGGTTTGGTTCGGGGGGTTGGGTGGAACTGACAGGGCAGCAGTTTCTTTCAGTTTTCCCCCTCCGTTTAGCCTATAACACTGTGTTCATGGTCATCCTTCACTGGAGACCAAAAATAACTCGCTCCCGCTAAACATTTACTCTTTGAGTTCTTGCACCCGGGAACAATACAAGTCGACACCATTATGACTAGTTTTCTAAGTATCTCATACTAAAGCAAGCACTATTTGACTCTGGTAAGTGTATTCAGAGCAGACTGGTGGGAGTGGCCTTGGTTGGCAACATGCCCAGCGCATTATGGGTGCTGAAGTTTTCTTACCTATTTGGCAAAAGGGAAGTTTTTCTCTGTTTTCTCTAGTCAGGTAGCACCGATTTAAACAAAAAAAATTCAACTTTCTACTGTATAGGCAGCCAAGTTTTATTGAAAGCCCATTTTGCCAGTACTGAAGTACCCCTTTAAGCACAGATGGGTTTAGGTCATTGCCCTAGAAGCACCCACACCATCTTAAGCATCTGTTTGTTCAGCAAAACACAACGTGTGCTTGAGAGAGAGACGTGAGGTCGTGCAGCTTTATATATCATAGCTGTGATGCATCCAGGCAGGGCAATGGGACCGAGATATTCATCATTTATGAGTCGGTCATGTTCTCCAAATTTCACCACCTGCTCCCCGCTCTAAACACACACACACACACACACACACACACAGCAGACACTGAAACCAGGGCAGAGCTGCTCGGAGCAGCCACACACATGCGCTCTCCTCCCTCATGATGAACGGTGACACATTTTGGGTGGAGTTATTGATCAAAAGGTGTCAGCAGTGTAGATTTAGGCTGTAGCATTCAGTCATAATTTAAATTGCATTAAAGTCTGTTTTCTGCTGTCATGCACGTGTTTTTCTGTCTGGCGCTCCCTGGATAACAGCTTTCTAATTAAAGAACAATGACAAGCAGCTTATGGCTGGCACGGGCAGTGTCTCTGAACATTGCGCTAATGTTGAGGAACTAGCATTTGAGCTTATAAGACAAAGGCGTGATTCTGTCAGTATGTCTGCTACAAGCCAAACAATATAAAAAATGAAATTAAATTATGTGTATGTACTAGTGATGTAAAGTCTGATTCATTTTCAGAAACCAGTTCTTTCGGACAGTTTCTTTCAATGAACTGGTAAAAAACAAAAACAAAAAAACCCTGATTCATTGGTTCCTTGCATCATCACACAATGATGTCACTACGGCATTGCATTTCTAACAGCTCATTGTCATGTTATATCAATGGCTAGGTGTCATTTGTGTCAACGCATATTAAAACATGCAAATAAGGCTGCTTGTGTAAACACATATTGCGGATTATTGCCTTTCATTCACTTAAGTTAATGGTGTTTGTGGTCAGTTTCATTCACTGATCCTTCATGTTGGATACGACTAACCAATATTGATAGCTTACTGTATATCTTACTGTATATACAAGTTTCCTAAAGGTTTCGCACCTGCAGAAAACATTACAGACATTGATGCAAAAACACGGATATGCTCTACATGTCTAAAGTATATAGAAAGAATAAACCAGTCTTATAAACTTGATTTAGCTTAAAAATATAATCTGCATGCACAATAAACCATAGTAAAATTTATTTGCATCTCTAGACAGAAAGGTTTTTGCAAGTTTTAATAAAATTATATTTAATAATAGTAGACATAATAAGAATATTTCCAGTACGTGCCTCAGGCTTGGATAGTATCGTCAACTCACTCATCAAACTCCTCTGTAATCCTCGGCAATCTTCGACATTTGGTTGAACCTGTTCATTCGGCTCTTTTTGAGTCGGACGTGCTACTTCGGCTGTGCATCTTGCGTCATCAACACAGAACTAAAGCTCTTTTCAGTTTGATTAGTGAACCAGCTCGATCGGTTACTTCCTGAGAACCGTCTCAAAAGAACGGTTCAAGAATCGGACATCACTAGTATGTACAGTAGTAGACATGGAGAAGGACATATAAGGCCTGAGGATGGCGTCTGATGTGTGTTATTATATGGTGAAACTACTATACTATTATGATCCTCAGTCCTGCATTTGTTCATGCTATTTTTGCTTCTCTGTATTTTTAAAAAAGAAAAACCAGACCTGCAAATTTATGTAACTTCAAATGGCAACAGAAGCCTGTTGCTTGCACAAAAAGTGCTTTGGAAAATTCTACGACAGTTGCACATGCTAGATGCTCCGATAAGTCCAAAGCAGCACAGCACAAGAAATTGTTTAGATTTGTCTAGAGTGGCATGTACTGTACATTTGGCAGACATTTTATCATTTCAAAATCGATATTCACTGAGAATCAAACCTACAAACTTACAGGAATGTGGAAACAATGTTCAACTGCTCAACTGCTCAATCCCATAAGTATCGACCAATGCACAATAAATACAGCAAATGAGTATGTATGTTTAATGTTACCTATGCTTTGTTAATGTTAGGATTCTTTTTAATATGTCAATAAAAATACAGCAGGCTTTCTTCAAGTCTTTATCACTTTATTAAAATTAAGCAGAACAAACAGACAAAAGTTTACTTTCATGAGCCGTCACTTATTTGCGAGCTTAAGTGAGAACGAAGTTTAAAGCTTACAGGCTTCCGTACATCGAACGCCCGCAGCGTCTTTGGGATTTCTTTGGGCACTCGATGCATCCTCAATATCAAGAACACATCCGGGTACTTTCATGCATCCTCTGTACTTTCATTCTTGAGTATTAGAATTGAACTTCAACGGTTGATGATGACGTAGAACGAGCACACACGGACACAAGATCACTTAAGAACGCATATTGAGAAACGGACAGAGATGGTCTTATTTTTGGGAGATATGAGGGTCCGTGGCTCTATCATTGGAGAAAGCATAATGGCCAACTTGGATCACGTGAGCCTTAATAACCAATCACATTACAGCCTTGACATCATTGAATTTCTGTCAAAATTGTATGACGGTCAATCACTGTTTGCGAAAACCATATGAATGAGAAGTGCCATACACTGAATCCTTCCTGTCGCCAACATTGTCTGTGACTTATTTTATAAAACAGCATTTTACGGTGTTGAAGATTAGCTGATAGGTTGACAGTTCCTTAAATCATCAGTTGTTTACCCCTAAAAGCAGTTTATTCAATGTAGTTAAGCCTGTCCTCCACTGACATCCATTAAAAAAAAAAAACTGCCTCTGGTCTCCTTCCCTGCGCACCGCAGTGTTAAGCCTTTTTTTTTTTTTTGCTAACCTTGGAGGCTTGGCTTAAAGTGGATTTGCTAGAAAGTTACAGGCAGGTGAGTATGGGCAGGGTTGGAGCTAAACTCTGCAGGAAAGTGGATCTCGAGGGCCAGAGTTGAGAACCCCTGTGCTACATTTTAATGTGTTGCCTAAATGTAGCATTTAAAACAAGTGATTGTAGTTTTTAGTGTAGAGATCTAGACAGAGGTGAAACATGAGAGAATTTACAGATTCTACTTTCAAGTGTTGCTTCTAGAAGTGTCTAGCAAACGATAGATGAGATTGTATAGCCCTTTAACAAGGGTGGATAAGTCTTCTGGAATTAGGCATACAACAGACAGGGATCAAGATAGGAGCATATTATATCTGGCAGTGGGCCGAACAGAGAGCATTATATAAATTGCTGTACAGACACAGGTTTGTACTCTCTACATTTGCCCTCACACACTGTTATTCTTCATCTGTCTTCTGGAGATAGACTCCTTTGTCTTTGTCTGAATGATTCTACTCTCAACATAGAGGAGGATGAAGACAGCAACAGCAAATATACTGATGACGATTAACAGATGATTTATTAGAAGGCGTGGAGGAAATTGGATTATTAGACAAATTACTACAATGATACACCCACACAGTCTCATCATTTATAACTTTGTTTGGAAATGGATAAGTCCTTTGACGAAGAGATAACACTCAATGTTGTTAACTCAACTACAATAGTCACTAAAAACTGGTAAAACTTCCAATGGTAATAGACATCTAGGGCTTCATTTGTGTTTTCCAGAGAGTTATAAATCAGTCATTTAAGAATTTCTAAACCCTCATTCAAGCACAATAATCTGCAAAAAAAGATCTCAATTCAGCACTTGTACACTTTAAGGGCAGCTTTCTGTGTCCGCACTTTGGATGTGTGGGTCACACTACACTTTTCGGTCCATTCACTTCCATTCATACGCATGCGAATGCTGGATGTTGTTGTGTTCCAATGGTCAAATTTGGAGAACTATGACTTACATTTTGAAATTACACACCAAAAAAAGTTATATTATTTGTCTTATTTTATATACTAATATTCTCATATTTGGCTGCTATAAATTAAAGTACATGATATGTGAATGAAAAGCTTGCATGGATGTTATCCCTGAAAGAGACAACAGACTGCTGATGATGATGTTCCCACTGCATAAGACCTTTAGTAACAGTAAAGCCTGATATGAACACTATGACGAGTGGGATGACATATATGCTGTTCTTTGACGGCAAGATGGACACCAAACATTTCCTTTGCCACCTCTAATGGCCGCCAGCATGCCATTGACACCTTTGAACGCTGGGACGAGTGGGATGACATTTACACAGTTTGATCCTTCAATGAGGAAAGGAAGAAGACAGTGAGGAAACCCCACATCTTTGAGTGCTGGGATAAGAGGAGTGATATAACCGGCTGAGACGCAGAAAAGATACAGAGAAGATAAGATACAGCAGATAAGATACAGAAATAAGCCATGGCTGGCAAAGATCAATGAGTATCAGTATCAGTATTTTTGGTCAAATGTCTCTTCACAGTTTTATCACATTGTGTGAATATGATGTAAAACACTTCTTTCTTTAAAATGATCCTGTATATGACTCATGGATCTGACCTGTGCTTTTCTAGACTTTTTCATGACCACCCTGTTCACACAGTTTTTTACAAAAACATCTCTTTATGGAGATTATGTAAAATATTATTAAACTCTGGCCCTTGAGAAACAGTATACCATTCTCTCTTTGCCTCACTGTTTTACTTACAGCAGTTTTTTTCCATTGGTTTTGAGATTTGAGAATGTGCGCTACAATTCTTCGGTGACAACGATTAAACAATAGAGTCTACACGTAGCACTGTTAGACCGCTGAGGCATTCCAGCCTAAAAATGTAACTTTTAAAACTTTTGACATCCTAACAACAAACAGAGCGTCGCGTAATGGGGTGCAGCAGGGCAGCATCAAAAATATCAGATATTGGGGGAAAACTGTTGGGGGAAATTGTTTTAACATCACATTATGAATAATTTGATTGTAAAATACTGTCAAATTTGTTTTTTTTTTGCAACTAAAAGCAAATTATTATATTATATTGTATCTGAATTTCCCGTGAAAAACAGTAAAAAGGACATTCCTATAAGTCCCTACATGACACATGGTTATATTTTATATACATATTTGTGTTTCTTCTTCTTTTTGTAATCAGTAACATTAGGGTGTTTTGTGTTACATTTTATGTTATTTGTTTATTTTAGTGTTACCCTGAAGGTGTTTTTATATATATATATATATATATATATATTTGTTTATATCTGAGTATTGACCATGTTTTATAGACATGCCACTTATAATGAACTCTGATTTATCATGTGGCTTTTTTAAACCACCTATGAAAAAGTTGGAGAAAAAAAAACTACAGGCACCAATATGCCATCCTGAAATACCTGAAACAATGTTACAGATTGTTTTTACAGTGAATTTCTTGCAAACCACAGCAGGCAGATTTTGTTATAGTAAATTTAACAGGATATTTTTACAGTGAGATATTTTATTTTTCACATTTTCTCATTTATTCTGACCTTGGTCGAACAACATAACTAAGGATACATTTAATGTTACACTGGTGCACTTTCATCATACATTAAGACCCTTTTGAAAGAGAATAAAAAATAGGAATAATCTCCTTCCTTTAATTATTTACATAATGTTCATATCACTTATATAATGTTTTTTTCAGTGAGTTTCATGATGCACACATCTAGAGAACATGACCTTCATTAACACTAAGATCCAAACACTCCTAAAAACTACAGAGATCTCAATCCCATCTGAATTATTACCTGAAATCATAGATTTGCTAAAATAAATGTAACTCAAATGTAATTTTGAAAACTAATCCTGTCCGAAAGCTCTGTAGTGAGATTGAGAACTGATCTTTCTCTACGTAACAACAGAAATTCTCTCTCATTCTCTCCTTCTCTTTTGTTCTTTTCTCAGATCTTCCTATCAAATCAAACCTGCGAAAGCTTTAACAGGTTTGATAGCCACATAATCACAACTCTTTCTTTCTCACACACATAAACATAGTGACAGACGGTGTGACTCTTTCGACATCTCAGTCTATGTGGAAATTGAAAAATCTTGCTTATTCCAAACCTTCTCATGGATCTGACCTGTGCTTTTCTAGACAAGAGAAACAGAGAAAAAGATGAACTGGCCTCGATAGCAGCAAACTCCTTCTTTTTCACAAAAAATTAGTTTTCCACTCGCTCATTTGGCATCTATCATATCCTGGTTCTTTTTCTCCTCTCATGTATGTTTTAACATCCTCACATCAGTCTTTATACTCTTCTTTCCTGCCAGCATTACCTATTTAGCTTACTTTGAACATTAAAGCTCATTACTAACCATGTGCCACAGAGGACCATTGGCACTTTTCAGAAGTTGAAGGTGACTCTGTGATTGGATGAGGTTTATGAGATGACATGCCAGCTGCTGCCAGTCTGTCAACCTCTTCTAGAAAGATGGCAGCTCATGGAGCTAAAGTTTGGCACTAACAACTGTTTTCCTGCATGTCTCTATGTGTTTTTCTCTTTCTGTTTTATCTTAAGTCTAAGACATGACAACCAATGGCATTTGGTGTTGTGTGATGTCAAATATGGCGTGGCGTGCCTGGCCAATTTTCAGTACTCAATTCAAAAGTACTGGTACTTCTACAACAAACTTTCTACAGTAGTGGTATTACCAAGTCCTGGCTCAATTCGATCCACACACACTGTTTGACTGACAGGTGGCTGTATTCACACACTTGTATGCCCCTTGTGATAATGTGGCTGCATGCATGTCGAATTGTCCATTTTGGGAAGATAATAATGTAAACTCCATTGGTTTGGGCCAGTTCAGGGTGTTTCCCAGCCTACGGCCAAAGACAATGGGATAGGCTCCAGCATCCCTGCGACCCTACATAGAACAAGCAGTGATGCATGAATGGACTGTTGTCGGAGCGCTACAGGCTTTCATATCATGTTTTGTGTGAACACGTGGCTTATGAGTGTTCTTATTAGCTCTCGTTTTGTTTGAGCACATGGAACACATGATTGTGTTTGCTGGCCATGTGCTCGTGTTTTTGTCATGTTTGGTGTGAGCACATGGCTTGTCATGTATGTTTCCTTGTGCCATGTGCTCTCCTGTCTATTGTCTAACCTGCCCATCTCGTTTCCTGATTATTGGTTAATTTGCCACACCTGTCCTCCCTTGTTACCTGCCTTGTTTGCTCCCTATTTATTCTCCTTGTGTTTGCAGTCCGTGCCAGATACGTACGTCATCGTATGTTTACCATTGAATGTTCCCGTCAAGTCAAGTCAAGTCAAGTCAAGTCAAGTCAAGTCAAGTCAAAGTCAAGTCAAGTCAAAGTCAAGTCAAGTCAAAGTCAAGTCAAGTCAAGTCAAGTCAAAGTCAAGTCAAGTCAAAGTCAAGTCAAGTCATCCCCCCCCTCAGGGTAGTTTGTTTTATTTTTTATTAAAAAGCCCATTTATCTGCAGTACTGAGTCCTCGCCTCATCCCTCACCAAACCCTGACACATTAATGCTCTGCATTCTGGGAAGCCACTGTAATGTCGCCTTATTGGCTGCATCTTAAGTGGGTGTGATATATGCACAGTGCTAAAAGCTTTGTTTTAAGCAAGGAATGAAATCTTCCCTTGATAACTGAACATTTGCTGTGTTGTTTTATCCGAAGTACAAGAATGTCGATAGAATTTCAGTGTGTGAATGAGCAGACAGGGAATGAGCAGAAAAAGAAAGCCGACAGAAATAAAAAGGAGAAAAGTATTTGCTATAGATCACTGACCGAGCTTCAGATTGACCACCACAGGTCTGATCCCACTTGTAATTACAGAGAGACAGGGAAGCAGAGATTGAGTTGGTGTTTAATAACACAGGAGTGTAATATATTTTAATTAGGTTTAACCTGTCAGAGCCGATAGCGTTGTAGGTAGCGCTCCGACAAATAACACGCTTACGTTCGGGCGTCCCTGCTCATGGTCCTTTCCAAAACAAGAAAAAAAGCTAACCACATCATGCAAACGTAAACAAAAACGACAACGAGAAACTGAAACACAGGAGTATATATACAGGCTAGAGAAACAGGTGAACTAATTCAAACAATCAATAAGTAACCATAGCAACTAATAGTTAACGGGAACAGGAACTAAACACAGAAGGAAGAACAGGAACTAAGGCAAACACAAACATAACATAATCGTGACAGTATACTTCTATAGTGGTAATCGGAAACTACAACAAATATAATTTTTGCGTCCCATTTTTTTCCAATAGCAAAAGAAAAAAATCCATAATAGCATTTCTGACTTAATAAAAGAGAAAAAATATAGAGATTGATTACATTGGACTGAAAAGAAAAGGATGTCAAATTTGCCATCAGTCTCAGCTGTTGTATTAGTAAAGCCCAATTCACATTACACCGGCAGATGCTGACAGACTGCAACAGACACACTGTTACCCCTGTCAGCATCTGTTGCAGTTGTTTGGTCTCCATTATGCCGATGGAAACGCAGATTGAACATGTTCAATCTTCATTTGTTGGGTCATGAAATGTCTGAGAAGTGACGTACTGTAATCTAGTGATTGTCCGCGTTGGTCGGCGTCTGTCGGTGTGGTGTGAATTGGCCTTAACACACATGCACCAGCATTAACTAGTTTTCTGTTATTTAATGGCAAGATAATATACCACAAAGTATAGTGGTATAAATGCACATATTGTTTTTTTTTTTAAAAGAAAAGAAAAAAATTGGCAATTTGCTATATGTTAACTGAATAACTGTGGAAACATGTCATCATAGTCTGTGAAAAGGGTGCTGATCTAGTTCTCAAGTTACATTTCTGATTATTTAATAATGTTGAACACAATTGTGCTACTTAATATTTATGCAAAACCGTGATACACTTTCTTCAGAATTGTTTGATTAATAAAACAAGTCTTTACTGTAACTTTTGACCAATTTGTCCTTTCTAAATAAAATTATTCATATCTTTTAAAAACCTATTGATTTTCATTGTATGATCAGTTTGTGTGTCTTTGGGCCCTATCGTACACCCGGCGCAATGCGACGCCAGGCGCAACGCAAGTGTTCTTTGCTAGTTTCAGCCTGACGCAGTTATCATTTTCACGTCTAGTGCCATGTTGTTTAAAAGCACTCGCGCCCATCTGTTCGCCCATGGGCGTGCTGGTCTGAAAACGAGGTGTGTTCAGGCACATTGTTGGTGAATTGCTATTTTGAGGCAACTGAAAACAACTGCGCCATTGACCAACAAAAACCTGGTCTAAAGTCAATAGCTCAGTATTTTTTTGTTATTTAAAGGGCGCGTTAGTAATATGCGCCTATAGGCGAGTGCACAACGCGCTTACACTCTGCTTATTACACACACAGGGATGCGCAGCAGCACACAAACATTTTTAAATATTAAAAATAAAAGGATTCCTCTCTGGAGAAGTGTTTAGTCTTTCCGCTCGCAAATTCCGCCATGTAAATAGCTAATCCACCATGGTGCAAGCACAGCTGGCTTTTAAAGGGAATGGGAGATGAGACTCTGATTGGTTTATTGCACATTACGCCTAAAACACACCCATGACTCATTAAGAGACTAGGTACAACCCTTTTGGACCATGTGCCTGGCGCGCCGACCGTTTTTTTTTCGTCGTTAAACTAGCAAAAGTGGATTCGGACACGCCCTACGTGCACCTGCGCCATGCGCTTCAGACCATGCGCTCAGATCATTAAAATAGGGCCCTTTGTGTTAAATTTAGACTAAACAGTGATGAAAGACCTCTCTCAACTGGATGCATTTCTTTTCATATTCAAAGGATACTCACCATTATTGGCCTATATATCTAATGCATTTTCTGTTTCCGTCTCAACATAAACCAAATTAGTTTTTGCATTTATTTTAACAAATTGGCACAAGATTCACCGCTATGGCAACGGGCCGTGGATGTCTTGGTTCCATCACAATGAATCAAATCACTATGCACTTTAATTTAGATACATTTCAAAACAGCCCAATCAAAGTTTTAGTGTATTGTATACCATTTCTACTCATAAACCTAATGCAGCAGAGGACTTTACTGGCATGTGTGCTGGTCATGCATAATAAGAGATGCTGAGTTGGGGAGAAGGCCTTGGCCCTCCACAGAGGCTCCAGGGGCCCGAGAGAGCACTGAGGCAGCTGTGAAGGCTCTAATCATGACTTGGACAACAGGCCTGCAGTCTCCCTCTGCCTGGACATCTGCCCTCTAATTAAAGAGCTCCATAGTGTGTAAGTGTGCAGATGTGTATGTGGATATATGCAGGCCGGGGCAGGTATAGGTGAAGCAGTCAGTCGCCCAGGGCCCTGGCATGCTGGGGGGATCCCTGCGAAATGGCCCAGAACAAATGAGTAGATAACTATATCTGACACGCACATGCTTAAAGCTAAATCTAGCAAGCATCGCATTGCGACAGTATCTGATAAAGTTTCCCCTCGTTGCCATGATGACATACACTATAGCTGTACATAACTATGTATGTTATTAACACTTTGCTCGAAAATGCTCATAGTTGACAGAAAATCATCAAGAAAAAGTTTAGTTTATGTCTGTTTTAGTTAGTTTGCTTACTGTTTAATGTTTAAAACACATTCGCATGGCAGAAACAGTGCCGGTCATAGGATAAGGTTAATAGTGCTTTCTCACAAATAATACTTCTGATAAAGAGACGCATAGAAGTTGCATAAAAATATGAGCGCACTTTCATCAAATATCTGATTTTTAAGAAGCCACAATTTAAAGGAGTAGCTAAGTAAGATCTCTTTTATTGAAATGGAACAGTTTATTGAACCTTGTTTAGACCAAATATTTTAAAAATCTAAAACATTTTTGAACGTGTTTTTTGTTGAGTATCATATTTGATACATCATGCTTTTATGTCTCATATAGTTTGATTTATGAGAATATAGAGCTCATATCGAGGAGGAAAAAAAAACACCTCAATTTTATTTAGAGGCCCAAACTGAGCAAAAATATGCTGATATTTATATTGCCAAAATGTAAGACATTTTGATGGCTTGTATTTAAATCAATGATATCTTTATACCAGTACAGCAGACTACTTGCATAAAATGCAATAAACAAACGTTCCTAAAAAAAACATGTAAATTGTTTCAGTCCAGTAGGTCATCTTGAAATATTACTAACAATAAAAAAGTTATTCTTACATTCACTATATAATATGCAAATATTTCACAGCAAAAAGACACATGGACACATGACACATGAAAGGGGGATAATTTTAGAATTATATTAAAAGGCCTTTTACTTTCTAAAAAAAAAAAAATAATAATAATCTATCAATCAGACGACAGAAGGCATATAATAGATTTTTTTTACGTTTTACAGCAAAGTTTTGATCATGTTGATAATTTAGAGGCTTTCAATCAAATATTTGATTATCAAATATGATACAGTAGGCTTTGTAGGGTTAATTTTTATTTGAGTGAACTATCCCTTTGAAGATTATAGATGCACAGCCGTAACAGCAAGGGTAATGTGGCTTTATCTGCAGTACGCAGGTTATCTTACATAGCACCTTGAAGTGATGAGGAATTACTCTGCAAAATTCAAGAGGCTTATGACACATTTTTTCATAAGTCAGTCCATTTTACTGTTTCTCTGGCTATATCAATCACACACACACTCATGCTCACATATTATTATGCTATGCAGCCCTCTTGCAAGGTTCCTAAATTACAAACTAGGAACACAATTTTCTTTCAGGTTAAGGCAATTACAGCTTCTGCATCTAAATCCCAACTATCTTCAGAGCACAACTGGAGGAAATGCAGCAGATCTCTGTATTTTTCAGTAATGTGTTTTTACATGTAGATAGCCGGTGGTAGAATGAGGTTAGGGCAGGATACACCCATGGTAAAATTAGTGACATGGCAGGCAGAGGCGCCGCTATGAAAGAGTATTTTGGGCCCTATGAAAGAGTATGAGGTTGGGCCCCCCTACCGTACCAAACATACAGGCCAACCTATAGTGATCCAAAATCGTTGTCAGCAATTTAATTATATGTATATCTATGTTAAATAGCACAATACCTGCTTCTAATCTCCATCACCTTCTCCTTCCTGACCTGCATATTCCCCTTCCCAAAGCTGAGCATTGGTTGATACAGTCTTTGCAAACTGATTGTTTCTGTCGCTCGTTTAAAACTTCTATCGTAACACAGCTGTTTAGTTTAGCTACACATCTCATCTTGCACTTCATGACCGTTAACTGAAGCGTCGCGCTGGAATTCGCGCTCAGCAGCTGTGAACATAAAGCCCGCAGAACTCTGTATATGTTCGGTTGACTATTTTATTTTGATAATGAACAGGCTGTGATGTCAAATTGGCAGTGCTAGAACTGACATATTATGCGCGCGTGTGAGGCACCGGAGCGATCACTTGGATTTTTCCCTCAGCAGTGGAAACAACTTAATACTCTTATTTATAATCATTTTATTTGTGTACATTAAAAATGACTACAGAATGTCAAGCCTTTCAAAACTAAAGAAAACAACAGGATGCGCTTTTCTGTCTCTGTCTCCTTGAACATCTTTCTGGCTCACGTGCACAAAAATGAACCAAAACACAGTAAATACTTGACGCACAGACTGACATGAGAAATATATCTATCAATAGAAACCTTTAAGTGCCTACTTCTTTTTTTTTTTTTTATTTGACGTTAAATGCATTATATACACTCACCTAAAGGATTATTAGGAACACCTGTTCAATTTCTCATTAATGCAATTATCTAATCAACCAATCACATGGCAGTTGCTTCAATGCATTTAGGGGTGTGGTCCTGGTCAAGACAATCTCCTGAACTCCAAACTGAATGTCAGAATGGGAAAGAAAGGTGATTTAAGCAATTTTGAGCGTGGCATGGTTGTTGGTGCCAGACGGGCCGGTCTGAGTATTTCACAATCTGCTCAGTTACTGGGATTTTCACGCACAACCATTTCTAGAGTTTACAAAGAATGGTGTGAAAAGGGAAAAACATCCAGTATGCGGCAGTCCTGTGGGCGAAAATGCCTTGTTGATGCTAGAGGTCAGAGGAGAATGGGCCGACTGATTCAAGCTGATAGAAGAGCAACTTTGACTGAAATAACCACTCGTTACAACCGAGGCATGCAGCAAAGCATTTGTGAAGCCACAACACGCACAACCTTGAGGCGGATGGGCTACAACAGCAGAAGACCCCACCGGGTACCACTCATCTCCACTACAAATAGGAAAAAGAGGCTACAATTTGCACGAGCTCACCAAAATTGGACAGTTGAAGACTGGAAAAATGTTGCCTGGTCTGATGAGTCTCGATTTCTGTTGAGACATTCAGATGGTAGAGTCAGAATTTGGCGTAAACAGAATGAGAACATGGATCCATCATGCCTTGTTACCACTGTGCAGGCTGGTGGTGGTGGTGTAATGGTGTGGGGGATGTTTTCTTGGCACACTTTAGGCCCCTTAGTGCCAATTGGGCATCGTTTAAATGCCACGGCCTACCTGAGCATTGTTTCTGACCATGTCCATCCCTTTATGACCACCATGTACCCATCCTCTGATGGCTACTTCCAGCAGGATAATGCACCATGTCACAAAGCTCCAATCATTTCAAATTGGTTTCTTGAACATGACAATGAGTTCACTGTACTAAAATGGCCCCCACAGTCACCAGATCTCAACCCAATAGAGCATCTTTGGGATGTGGTGGAACGGGAGCTTCGTGCCCTGGATGTGCATCCCACAAATCTCCATCAACTGCAAGATGCTATCCTATCAATATGGGCCAACATTTCTAAAGAATGCTTTCAGCACCTTGTTGAATCAATGCCACGTAGAATTAAGGCAGTTCTGAAGGCGAAAGGGGGTCAAACACAGTATTAGTATGGTGTTCCTAATAATCCTTTAGGTGAGTGTAAGTCACAATTACAAAAGACAAAATTACATTCTTTTTTATTTTCAAACGTAACCTATTGAATAGACTATAAGTTAGTGGTTGGCTATGCAACTAGCGCTAACATTACAGCAAAGAAAGCTCCGCGAATAAACATATACCCTTTCTTTTCGAAGAACTGGGTGAGTTTGTTGTGCCGTTTTCTCTCTGTCTCTGCCCTCTGTAGCCTCAGTTTTGATGACCGGACTTATACTTCTTTGTCGAACGCGAAGACATCTCTAATTTGACAGTTTACCATCTGATCTCACTCAGTGATTCTAGGAGGACGGAACCATGCAGTGAATGGGGGGGGGGGGGTAATTTTGCCGGAAATGCAGAAATAAGACGTAATTTTCTTTTATTTGTTACTCTGGTAGATTATACATTTATAATTTATATTACATTACTACTAGTACTGTTACTACTAATAAACCCAATCTCTGGGGGCCCCCAAAAGTGTGTGGGCCCTTAGAATCGTCCTAACTTTCCCCCCCTTAACGGCACCCCTGATGGCAGGCACACTGATGATAAGGCTCTGTTGCAGCATAAAAGTTGAATGCACACACACATATTAAGAAGCAGAAATGCCATGTTGATAATTATACAGCTAACATTTACATTATAGTATATTTTCATTACTTTGCAACAAGTGTGCATCTAGCCTATGCATGTCACTTTATGCATGCCAATGTTTTGTTTATAACAATTAGTGTTGTTATTATTATATTATTTTCAATGATGACTTTCCATTAAGCAGTTAAAGTTTGCATTTGATACTCTCTTTCACATACACATGCACACACAGATAGACACAGAGACTCAGAGACACCTGACCTGACACTGAGAGACAGACATTGAGAGTGAGTTGAGACTGTTTTTCTCTTCTGTCTTTCTTTGTTATATTTACCCAAAGTTACGATCAGAGGTTGCCCTGGCAAGTCCAAGGCTGCATTCATGTAAAACCCAGAGCATTCTGAAACATCACAGGAGGAATAGAGCAAATAATAAAAGAAACTACAAAGAGATCTGAGAGTAGATGTTGGGAACTGCAGATTGTTCAAAGATACAGAGTTCAAAAAATCAGTGCATGTTCACATGAAATTTTTGTTGTTTAAACTGTCAAATACACACAAGGGTCTTGTTCACTGTTGTCGCTTGCGAAAACAAAATAGCGGTGCCGTGGATGGAAACGTGCAGATTAAGGGGTGGTAATATTATAATAAGATCCCCTTCCTACGTCAGAAGGGAAGATAAATCTAAGCGGCTCATTTTTGCGTACGCATATTAAAAATCACACAAATACGATTTGAGAGGTACATTGGAAAGACTTTTTTTCAATACATATTGTTTCACAGCAGCTTCACAGAAAATACATTTCAAAGTTATAATCAGGAAGTATTCTGTTATATCAGTCAAGAGATGAGTTTGTCAAAGTAATGTCCATATAGTCCATAGCAGTAATATATAGCATTTATATACAGTACAGCTATAAGATAATATAAGTTATGTGTTAGTAAACATCATGTATTTAGTTAAGCAGACACAATGATCACTTGCACACAATGATCGATCCAAAGGTGTCATCTGTTGTCTTCACAAGTGTTGCCGTCATCTGAAATATTATTTTCTTCACACAAAGCTACCATATGACTTTAAACTACTTGGAATATAGTGCACATGTTATATGGACTTGACTTAACTTCTTTGACTACTGCCGTTTATTTATTCATTTATTTATTTATTTTCATTTTTGGAGCTTGAAAGCCCCTGGTCGCCACTGCAAAAGGGCATGACATCATTGTATGTACAGTAAATATGACAGAATTTTCATTTAGAGTGAACTATCCCTTTAAATGTATTGTTTTGTCTCTTAATAAATAATATCTATTTTACTTTCTGTGTATTGAGTTTCTGTAGTTTAATATATTGGCAGAAAGTGTAAACAAAAGTGTAAATGGTGAGCAGGTTTTTAAATGTCTAACTCTGCCTGTACAGAAATGCATGAATCCGAGAAGTGATCTACTTTTACTTTGCACACAAACTCTAAGATGAGCGATTTCATGCTGTGGTCCACTCGGAACACATATCTAGTGCTCACAGTATTCTGGGTCACCCTAAGGACAGGCCTAATGCAGAATCCCATGTCACGAGAGAGAGGCAAAAGAACATTTGGTATGGCAAGAAACAGAGGGGCCAAATTAGAAAAAGTCACCGAAGAAAACAAAAGATTAGAAATTGAGAATTGAAAGGACAGAATTAAATTTTGTGCCTGAAATATGGAATCTGTGCAAACACAGCAAAGGAAAATCTTATTAGACAGATTGAGCGTAAAATGATAGGACATCAAGAGACAGGATGGCGAGACCGTTCATATGTGAGCACGTGTATGTGAGAGCGCTTCTCAGCACCTGTCATGAAATATGAGCAATAAATCAGTGTGAAAGCGATGGAATGACATCAAGGGACAGCCCTCGATATATATCGTAGCATAAAGGTAACAGGCAAAGACACATTCAGACACATACAAACTAATCCTGCAGACCTCCTTGCCTGTCTTTATATCATCAGTGTCTTCTCTGTATTTCATTTATGGTGTGTTGCCACCTCTTCACCCGTCCACTGGTCTCTATGTCTATGTCAAGCTCAGGGCGCTGCAGAGCTCCACTGGGGCCAGGCGAATATTAACCTACCCACCTCTCTCACACACAGTCCGGCACACACACAGACACTTAAACATATTTTATATTACACTGAAAAATATTGGTGTAGGATTTACTTTGAAACAATATTCACTCAGAAATTGCTAGTAAGTTTTACAAAAAAAAATTACAAAGTAATGGCAAATAACACGTTGAAGTAAACGTGAATTTTGAAGTAGAAAGACTGAAAATGTATTTTACTCGAATCTCTTTGAAGTTGTAAATAAAACAAAGATTATGAATTAAGTGAGTGATGATGGATGAATGAAAGGCTGGGAGACAGAACTGAGAAAGGGTAGGAAACTGAAGAAATTACATTTAGATTGAATAACAGTACTGAAAAAATGGCTTTCAAAGAGCTCATTTGTTCACAAAAATGTGGAGAAATAAAGAAAAGTGGGAAAATAAAGAGAAAGGACAAGGAGAGATAAATGGTGTCCCAAAAACCCTCGTTCTGTTTTCTAGCCATTTTAATATCTTAATTTAAAACATTATTTTAGGGTTAGTTCACCCAAAAATGAAACCCATAAGACCTGAACTTATGAACCTTTCAATAGAGGGACAGAAATCTCTCAGGTTTCAATAGAATATCTTCATCAAAACTTATGGGTTTGGAACAACATAAGATGGCAGAATTTACTCCCATGACAACAAGTGACATTTCTCAAAAAACCATATGCCTACTTTTTTGGTTAAATAGAGAGATACAGTTTCAATAATGTCCGTCTGTTGGGTTTTGATAGGTCAGATGAACTTATTGAACTTATTAAAGGGAAAATAAGAGGTTCTTTTTTAAATTACTGTCACTATTTTTACACAAATCAATCTCAACAGAACATGAGGGTTAAGCTGGTATGACCTGGTTTTTCCAGCGGGAATGAGAGTAAGAGTGACTTGAATAGAAAAGGAGAAGAGGGAGGATTGTGGACTGAAAGGAGGGAGAGAGAGTGAGACAGGTGCCAGGGAAGCAGAGATGCGAGAGATAGTTTATCTACACAATATTTCTGATTGTCTCCAGCCCTCCTCTGTCCATTACAGACCCCATGATGTGTGAGTGTCTGTGTGTGTGTGTGTGTGTGTATTTCATTTTGTGGCAGTGTTTTCAGTTTCATTTTGCTGTAGGTCTGCTTGCCGTGTGCCCCTGTTGTGAAGGCTTATTGGATAATAAATCAGCAGAGACCAACTATAACAAAAATGATACAAGCCATTCGCCTTGTCCTCTGTCTGATCTCTTTCAATTCAGACCAGGGCTAACCGCCATAATCGCCTAAGGCTTTTCAAAGGTTGATTCAAAAATAATATAATAAAAATAATAATAATAACTTGTGCCCCCAAACCTACACTTTCTGTTTTTAAATATTTTTGTAGTGAATAATATTATCTATCTATCTATAAAAAAAATCTTTGTTTCTGGGACTGAGGAACTATCACAGTTGTATTTATGTTAGGCTCCAGAGACCAAGAATAAACCAGCGTATGTTCATAACTGATCTCAAAAAACATCCCAAAGCATTTCTGATCTTAGTGTAATAGATGATGTCAGATTAACTATAGACCGGGACATGAAGCATTAGACATAAGAAAGCTTTTATGAAGCTTTTTTTACTGATAGATCAACAAAAGACCAACAGCTGTAGCCTTTTATTAATATTGGAAGATTAATATGGTTAAATTTAATGTAATATCAGCATTATATTATGATCAGCCAGCGACTATCGCTGTTACCTGTGGCTTGAACGACACAAATGTTATGCACAGACACAGTTGAAACTGCATCACACATTATCGCAAGCTTTCTCAATATGAAGCCAACCATAATCCACAGCAAGTAATTTACCAGCATTACCTTAAGCACAGAAACAGGTCACCTCACAAGGACAACATATAACCACCTGAAAACTTCAATTTCCCTTTCGCCAGTGTTGGGTGTAATTAATTACCAAGTAATCTAATTACTGTAATTTAATTGCTTTCCCTTGAAAAAGTAAAGTAAGGGATTACTTTTAAAGGGATTCATTTAATGACAGCTACTTCTGATGTAATTGCATTAAATACTGTATAGACTATAAAACAATTGTATATAAAACAATAGTGGATTTAACATAAAAATTTCATGTTAAAATTTATGTTTTAATGTAACCTTCTCCCTTTACACACTTTGGTCAGTTCAAGAATAATTTATGCTACTGTATATTGTTTATTTGAAAGAATCAAAAGTGTGGTTTTGTGTCTATCCTTGTATAGTTCAACTGGTCAAGGTTGATATGGGATTTAGAAAGTAATTAGTAATACGTTTAAAAAAGTTATGCAATACTTTTTAGAGAGAGTAATTAGTACAGTAATCTAATTACACTATAGAAGATGTAATTAGCTAGTAATTAATTACTTTTTTTAGAGTAACTTACCCAACACTGCCTTTCACCTGCTATTTTGTGCAATAAGCTTGAGGCATGTCAAACTGCCAAACCTATTGTATATGTTCCCAACATGCTTAAAAAAAAAAAAAGAATTAAGACTTCTTTATTCATATACTAGGCTATATGCGCTATAGCCAGTTCTAGAAGTGGGCCGGTATGCAGTATATTTTATTTCTATATTTTAATCCATAGCATACCCTCACTTTTTCTTGCGTACCAGCACATTTCAGTTGAATTTCAGTTGAACTAAAGCATTTACATGACGTTTAAAAAAAAAAAAAAAAAAGTATTTTTGCAGTCAGGTTGAAATATTTTAAAGTGCATGTAAATATACTCCAATTAACAAAACAACATTTAAAGCAGCACAGACAGTGTTTATAGCATTTGGGAAATCTACAAATAGCTTACTTATAATTGTCTCTGCATACTGAGTACTTTAATATTATAAAAATTACACACAGCAGTTTTAAATGTGTTGGCCTGCAAAGAATGGAACTTCATACAACTTCAGGTTAGATTAGGATCATAATAGCTTGCTGTTTTGTGAAATCTTTAAAGCGTGTCTGTAGATTGTCTTCAAAACAAAATGAGAACAAAGAGAACAAAATTTGATCTGATTCAAATATGCTGCCCCATGCTGCAAAGAAACTCCCTAGATCAGTGGTTCTCAACTAGTAATTTGCAACACATTTTTTAACTATGTGCCTAAAATCATTTTCACTGTGAAGGGTCACTCATGCGGTACAATGTCCTGACAGAAAGAGCTAAATAAAGGCACTAACACACAGACACACATTCTCACACACACAAGCACATTAGCTGACAGAAACCACTTACATTGTCTCGTCGTTCTGGAACTCCAGTTTTCCAGACACTCCCTCATAGTCCTCCCCTCCGCAAGCTGTCCCATCCACTGTATGGTATGGTACTGCCACCAGACCACGTGCTCCTGATGTCCTCTGGACCTTCACCTGCATGATGCCGATACTTTCGCTAACTCGCACCGATTCGTTCTCAAATGTAAAAATTCCTGCGTGGTCATCATCGTAGATCGTCACGGTCGCCGTGTGGGCCTCACCAAGGGCTGCGCTAGGGGCAGGTGCACCAGTCTCCAAAGCAATAGGATGTCCATCAGCCCACCCAACTATACGGGGATTGCTCAGGCGGACATAGAAGTATTCATCTTCCTCAAAGATGTCATCATCAATAATGCCGACGGTTAGCTCTTTAAGGTTCTCACCAGGTTTGAAGACAAGTGTGCCCTCAGCAAATTCATAGTCAGAACCAGCATTGGCTGTGCCATCTTCTGTGCGATAATCCACCTGGAGTTTTGCATGAATAAACATTTTAAAAGTTCAAAGATCTTCCTTGTTCTCATTAAATAAACAATCGAAAAATTCTGTTCCATAATTTGCATCATTTAATAGTCAGAGAATACGTTTAGAAGTATCCTATTCCCTAGTAAAATGAATAAACTAAAGAGAATTTCACTTTAAACTCACCTTAACAGTACACCCAGCATCTCCTCCATGCCTTTGCACAGTAAGTTTTAAGGACCCACAGTTTTCAAAGCACTGGTAGAGGGCAGGTTCAAAGTCTATTCTTGTAACATGAGGGTCGTCCTCCTGCTCTCGAGGTTCCCCACTGCTGACCACTTTACGTGCCTGATCTGCTGCGTGTTTCTTCAGAATGTTTCCAGCACCGATCATCATCCTTGTCGCCTGAATTCGGTAGAAAGCTCTGCTCTTCTGCTGCTGTATCAGAACCTGTAAAGGTAAGTTTAAGAATGTTATTTTTAACCTGCAGTTTAGTTGCAGGCTGATTTCACAAGCTGTAAAACATCTATTTTAAATTTGCAACACGTAAATTCTGCACCAGAATCAGCACTAAATGGAATTTTAAAATATAAATCACTGTTTTTGAACAGGTTTACTAAACAATTCCCTAGTCTTGCATTGTTTGGACAAACAGGTGGTGTCGCCACCAAACTTACACCATTGATAAGCCATTGGGTTAAGCTACAGTCTTCATTTGACTGTCCGACTAATGTGCATACACATGCTACAACTGGATTATCCAGATCTGTTACGACTTTGCAAAAAAAAAAAAAAAAAAGGTGTCAGGTGTCAGGTGTGATTTCAGTTGAACTAAAGCAATTACATGACATTTAAAAAAGTATTGTTACAGTCCATGTACATATATAAATAAATAATGTTTAAAATAGCATAAAACAGTGTTTATAGTTTTTTGGAAATCTATGAATGGCTTACTTACAATTGTCTCTGCATACTAAACTGGGAGAGTACTTTAATATTGTAAAAAAAAAATTGAAATAAATAAATAAATAAATATAAATATAAATATAAATATAAATATATATATATATATATATATACACACATACATACAGTGGGGAGAACAAGTACAAAGCATGTATAAGTCTGTAATTTTTATCATAGGTACTCTTCAACTGTGAGTGACGGAATCTAAAACAAAAATCCAGAAAATCACATTGTATGATTTTTAAGTAATTAATTTGCATTTTATTGCATGACATAAGTATTTGATACATCAGAAAAGCAGAACTTAATATTTGGTACAGAAACCTTTGTTTGCAATTACAGAGATCATACGTTTCCTGTAGTTCTTGACCAGGTTTGCACACACTGCAGCAGGGATTTTGGCCCACTCCTCCATACAGACCTTCTCCAGATCCTTCAGGTTTCGGGGCTGTCGCTGGGCAATACGGACTTTCAGCTCCCTCCAAAAATTTTCTATTGGGTTCAGGTCTGGAGACTGGCTAGGCCACTCCAGGACCTTGAGATGCTTCTTACAGAGCCACTCCTTAGTTGCCCTGGCTGTGTGTTTCGGGTCGTTGTCATGCTGGAAGACCCAGCCACGACCCATCTTCAATGCTCTTACTGAGGGAAGGAGGTTGTTGGCCAAGATCTCGCGATACATGGCCCCATCCATCCTCCCCTCAATACGGTGCAGTCGTCCTGTCCCCTTTGCAGAAAAGCATCCCCAAAGAATGATGTTTCCACCTCCATGCTTCATGGTTGGGATGGTGTTCTTAGGGTTGTACTCATCTTTCTTCTTCCTCCAAACACGGCGAGTGGAGTTTAGACCAAAAAGCTCTATTTTTGTCTCATCAGACCACATGGCCTTCTCCCATTCCTCCTCTGGATCATCCAGATGGTCATTGGCAAACTTCAGACGGGCCTGGACATGCCTTCCTCATGATCATTGATGCCCCACGAGGTGAGATCTTGCATGGTGCCCCAGACCGAGGGAGATTGACCGTCATCTTGAACTTCTTCCATTTTCTAATAATTGCGCCAACAGTTGTTGCCTTCTCACCAAACTGCTTGCCTATTGTCCTGTAGCCCATCCCAGCCTTGTGCAGGTCTACAATTTTATCCTTGATGTCCTTACACAGCTCTCTGGTCTTGGCCATTGTGGAGAGGTTGGAGTCTGTTTGATTGAGTGTGTGGACAGGTGTCTTTTATACAGGTAACGAGTTCAAACAGGTGCAGTTAATACAGGTAATGAGTGGAGAACAGGAGGGCTTCTTAAAGAAAAACTAACAGGTCTGTGAGAGCCGGAATTCTTACTGGTTGGTAGGTGATCAAATACTTATGTCATGCAATAAAATGCAAATTATTTAAAAATCATACAATGTGATTTTCTGGATTTTTGTTTTAGATTCCGTCTCTCACAGTTGAAGTGTACCTATGATAAAAATTACAGACCTCTACATGCTTTGTAAGTAGGAAAACCTGCAAAATCGGCAGTGTATCAAATACTTGTTCTCCCCACTGTATATATAACACAGCAGTTTAAAATGACCTGGCCTGCAAAGAATAGAACTTCATTAGATCTATTTAGAGTTGAATAGAGATTAATGAACATTTTCACAAATCCTGGGCAAATTCTGGAATATTCACACAATAATTTGATTAGGATCGTAATTTCATGTTGTTTTGTAATATCTTAAAGCATGTCTGTAAATTGTTCTCATTTTCTTTTGAAGACTAAGAAGACAAGCAAGTTTTATTTTTCTGATAGAGTAGAAAATTAAAATATGCTGCATCATGCTGCACAGAAATATCCTAGATCAGTGGTTCCAAATAGTAGGCTGCAACTAAAAAAAAGCCCACAGGTCTGTTTTAAACTTTGTGTGTGTGTGTGTGTGTGTGTGTGTGTGTGTGTGTGTGTGTGTGTGTGTGTGTGTGTGTGTGTGTGTGTGTGTGTGTGTGCAGTGAATTTGAATATTATTCTGAATATTCAAGAGAAATTAAAATAATATTTATAATAATAAATTAATAACTATACAATTATCATTTTATCAAATAAAGTTGATGTAAATATTATAAATTATTAAACAATTAAATTTTAAAATTAAATGTTCTTTTTTTTTTTACCTGATAGTTGGCCATCTCTATGAGCTGCTCCATGTCCTTGTCAGGATGTCTTTGCTTCAGTTCCTTTAGAGTTCTGGCCATTTCTCTCCTGGCCTCGTCCTCTTGATCACGTCCTCCAAGCCCACTTTCCCCTACCAGCACTCCGTCCAGATGTGTTGTGAGTCCATCAATTTCAAGCATGTCCATCTTTGTGAATCCTGCCTCCTTCCCAACCTCCTCCCCGCCCTCAGACACAATAATTCCACGGCCCTTGTCGGTTCGGTAGCGTTTGCGAGCATACTTGTAAAAGAGCAATCGCCGATCAGCGATCCAGGCCTGGACCACGCAGAGAGGGAAGAAGAGGAACGTCAACACCGCTTCCCACACTTCCACCTCACCAGGCGAGAACACAGAGATGATAAGATAGAGCCAGATGTAGGCAAACATGCTCCACGCCGCAGTCACAAAAAACACACGAAGATGTTTGACCTTCCGCCTTTCACCTTCAGGTACCACGTAGACGCAGATGCCAATGATCACAAACATGTTGAAGGCAGCGCTGCCCACAATGGTGCTGGGACCAAGAGAACCAGCCTCAAAATTATGCCCACAGACCTCAATGACCGAAAGCAAAATCTCAGGGGCTGAAGAACCCAGAGCCATGAGGGTCAGATTGGAGACGGTCTCGTTCCATATGCGAACTGTCGTGGTGACCGTTTCACCATTGGGTCTCTTTGTAGTGATCTCCTTTTCTTGAGAAGTTATAACTTCGATGGCAGTCATGAAGCGGTCGGCAATTATCGACATACCCAAGAACATGTAGACTAGTGCCACTAGGTACACAATGGCACGAGCCACTTTGTCACCAACTGAAGGATTTAGAGGATTCCACACGGGTAAAAGGACCCCGTCTGCACACACTTCACTCTGGGAACAGTTGAAGGTAGATTGGTTAATATCTTGGGAGTCAGCTTGAGAAGGGATGGAGAAAGACAGGAGAAGGACGGGGAGGATCAAGGGAATGAAGGAGAAGGGGAAAAGGCGGGATGAACTAAAAGACAAAGGCATGGTGAGGTGGGGCCGATCTGTTTCTGCAACAATTCTTCACACCACCTAAGGAGAAACAGAGAGACACTGGGTGAGTGAGTTTTAAACTCTGACTTGCATTTTATTCATACAGTATAAAGAGGTTGGAAAAGTAAACGAGAAGCTGATAGAGAAGGAAATTAAAATATGCTGCACTATACTGCACAGAAAACTCCCTAGAACTAAAGTAGTAGTTAGTATTAGTAGTAAAGTAGTAGTCATAACTCAAAAAATGGCCACCATTTTTTGTTCAGTGAACTCTTCAATATTCAAGAGAAATTTAGAAAATTGAAAATGATAAATTATTTGTAGCATAACATAACAAAGGACTCTTTGTTACTTTTGAACGAAAAATTATTTCAGTACTGTGTTGGGTCGCCAGGTAAAATCTAGATATGTGCTTTAGAATATATAGGTTGAGGTTGTGACCATTTCTACAAGGTGAAAATCCTTCTTTCTCTTGTCACTTTCTTTGTACGGTTGTGCCAGTTGTCTCTATAGTTCTGTCTCATCACATTAATTCTGCTTCATCTCGACACGCCTACACGTTCGTACTATACATCCCTCTCTTTACTTCCTTCACACACTTTTGATCAGCTTCCTCTTTCCATCCCTCCTGTTTGCAGAATTGACATTTTTTTTGCTCCATCTTCTCTACCTTTTTCATCATCCCATGATGTCTTTCATCATTTCTAAAACTTTCTTGACCCTCTCTCCTAAATTCACCACTTTCTGGGGATGAACATCATAAGTTTGAGAATACCAGCACACCCAAAATCCACTGTACTGTTCACAACTCACAATATTAAGATTGCTGATCTTTTTTTTTTTTTCATTGACCAATTTTACAGTACAACTGACTTTTACTGTTGGTAAGGAGACAGTATTTCATAAGATGCCATTCAATCCCCATATGGATTATAAATAATGAAAATGTGAGTTCAGAAAATTTTAGCCACCAGCAAAATCAATAAAACTATTCTGAGACCTACACACATAAACCACACATACACACAGAGAAATGTGCTGTGATGTCATCAGTAAATTAAGACTGTGTTAATAACTTAATGGACGGCTTATAAGTGTGTGTGCAGACTGCAGAGGGAGATGTCTGAACATGTTTATAGGCTTGTAGACTGAAGTCAGTAAGTCCCTCTCAGATCTATAATGTGTGTGTGTGTGTGTGTGTGTGTGTGTGTGTGTGTGCTCCACTGATCATCCTTGAGATGTTTCTACAACTTGATTGGAGTCCACCTGTGGTAAATTCAGTTGATTGGACATGATTTGGAAAGGCACACACCTGTCTATATAAGGTCCCACAGTTAACAGTGCATGTGAGAGCACAAACCAAGCCATGAAGTCCAAGGAATTGCCTGTAGACCTCCGAGACAGGATTGTATCGAGGCACAGATCAGGGGAAGGGTACAGAAAAATTTCTGCAGCATTGAAAGTCCCAATGAGCACAGTGGCCTCCATAATTCGTAAATGGAAGAAGTTTGGAACCACCAGGACTCTTCCTAGAGCTGGCCGCCCGGCCAAACTGAGTGGTCGGCGGAGAAGGGCCTTAGTCAGGGAGGTGACCAAGAACCCGATGGTCACTCTGACAGAGCTCCAGCGTTTCTCTGTGGAGAGAGGAGAACCTTCCAGAAAACAACCATCACTGCAGCACTCCACCAATCAGGCCTGTATGGTAGAGTGGCCAGACGGCACATGACATCCCGCCCGGAGTTTGCCAAAAGGCACCTGAAGGACCCTCAGACCATGAGAAACAAAATTATCTGGTCTGATGAAACAAAGATTGAACTCTTTGGCCTGAATGGCAAGCGTCATGTCTGGAGAAAACCAGGCACCGCTCATCACCTGGCCAATACCATCCCTACAGTGAAGCATGGTGGTGGCAGCATCATGCTGTGGGGATGTTTTTCAGCGGTAGGAACTGGGAGACTAGTCAGGATCGAGGGAAAGATGAATGCAGCAATGTACAGAGACATCCTTGATGAAAACCTGCTCCAGAGCGCTCTGGACCTCAGACTGGGGCGAAGGTTCATCTTCCAACAGGACAACGACCCTAAGCACACAGCCAAGATAACAAAGGAGTGGCTATGAGACAACTCTGTGAATGTCCTTAAGTGGCCCAGCCAGAGCCCAGACTTGAACCCGATTGAACATCTCTGGAGAGATCTGAAAATGGCTGTGCACCGACGCTCCCCATCCAACCTGATGGAGCTTGAGAGGTCCTGCAAAGAAGAATGTGAGAAACTGTCCAAAAATAGGTGTGCCAAGCTTGTAGCATCATACTCAAAAAGACTTGAGGCTGTAATTGGTGCCAAAGCTGCTTCAACAAAGTATTGAGCAAAGGCTGTGAATACTTATGTAATGTGATTTTTTTCGTTTTTTATTTTTAATAAATTTGCAAAGATTTCAAACTAACTTTTTTCACGTTGTCATTATGGGGGTATTGTTTGTAGAATTGAGGGAAAAAAATAATGAATTTAATCCATTTTAGAATAAAGCTGTAACATAACAAAATGTGGAAAAATTGAAGCGCTGTGAATACTTTCCGGATGCACTGTATACAGGAAGCTTTTGTTTTCTCTGAACCAGCATGAATGTGTCTACCACAATATAATTTCTACCGCATCATATATTATAGTTTATACAAATTATATGTTTAATAACATTCTTTTACATTTTACCATACATTATAACAAACAAAAAGCAGTTTGCATGTAATGGGCTTACAAGTGGTCTGAGGCTCCCTGTAATTTTTACGTTCAATTTAGCTAACTTAAATGACAATGATTTTTGTGCCCTAGAGATTAAAGTGCCCCTATTATGGTTTTTCGAATATTACCTTTCATGCAGTGTGTAATATAGCTGTCTGGGAATGTAAACGGTCTGCAAAGTTGTAAAGTCGAAAGTACACGTTATAGGACCAGCTTGCTCCTCAGAATCACAACCTGTAAGTAGGATTAATTATTGGGTGTTCAAATTACGTAGTTTTGTGTTTTACATTGTTATGTCTCCGGCTAACCGGCTAACTCACGTTATTACTATCTTACTGAAATAGTTAATGCTAATCAGCTCTGGGCCACTATTACCTAAAATTGTGTCTATTAATGCAGTTTTTTTTTGCTAGATAGCTCACTAGATAGTGAGCACGCAACCAAACACGTCGTTCTGCGCTCACGGCCAAAGGAGTATACACAGGGAACACAGAAAATGAAGTATACCCGGGCTTTAATTTTAATTTTAATTTTTTAACTAACCTTCTACTCAGTGCTTCAGGAAATTCAGCTCCTGTCATATTAGATTCTGTTTTGACAGGGTCAAAAACCTGGTTCAGTGGATGCCTCCTAGTGTTTGATTTATATTCTCTATTTTCAGTCTCTTGTCAGTTAATAATGACTTTCATTCATCACACAAATGCTGTGCCAACCAAAAATGTCAGTTTAACCCTTATATTGAATACATTAACAGACAGGCAACCAGTGAATTCTAAGGAGAAATGTGGGTGTTATAGTTGATTACGTGAAATATGTGAGGACTCTTGCTGCCGAATCCTGGATATATTGTAGTGTATTAATGATTTTGACCAGAAAAGAGGGCACTATATTAATCGAGTATTGAACATTCAATAGCGTGTGCCAGTATGAGGGCTGAGAATGACCACTGAGAATGGGTTAAGATTTGTGTAAATGAAAAAAAAATACACAACTAACAATACAATATTTGAACATCAAATGACGTATCAAAGTGCGTATCAGGTTGTGCATTCAAATATTGAAATGTGTGATGTGTGTGCTTGGGTAGTTGGGTTGTCCAAACTGTCCACAGAAGTGGGCTAAAACTGATGAAAGGTCCCTTTAAGGGACATCCAAAAACATCTTCAAAGTTAAAACTAATTTCATAAATAATAATGATTCATATATAAAGTTAAGAAGTTAATTGTATTTTAAAAATGCAAAATAACTTTTTATGGGTAGGATTATGGGGTGAATTAGTTTGGGATAACAGAAGTCTATTGATAGATATGTGGGGACATTTTTCAGTAAATGTGTCTGTATATGTGCATGTGTGCCTACTTAACCATATTTTGGGGACAACATTTGTACCAAGAAGTGAGCTCCATTAAAAAAAAAATGGAGGATGTCTTTTGGGACATCCTCATTTGTAACAATTGTATAAAAATAAAAATAAATTAAGTTTAGGGTTAGAGTGTGGGTTAGGATTAGGTTACAATATTTATAACTAGCTGTATATAAAAACAATGGAAGTCTATGCAATGTCCCCATTTATAGTAGATTGTGAAGTAAACGTGTGTGTGTGTGTGTGTGTGTGTGTGTGTGTTTGTTTTTGTGACACATCAGGACACAAATTTGTATAATGACATGGGTATGACACAGGTATTACAAGGAGAGGGTGACTTATGAGGACATTACCCATGTCCCCATTTTTCAAAAGGCTTATAAATCATACAGAATGAGGTTTTTTTTGAGAAAGTAAAAATGTGCAGTTTCCTGTAATGGGTAGGTTTAGGGGTAGGGGTAGTGTAGGGGGATATAAAATACGGTTTGTACGGTATAAAAACCAAACCATGGAATGTCCCCACAATTCACAAAAACAAACGTGTGTGTGTGTGTGTGTCTGTGCGTATATGCGTATGTCGGGGGGTGGGGGGTGGGGGGATCAGGTATACCTTACATTGCAAAATCATTACATAATCATTTTTGGTCCCCATGAGGAAAACAGCTCATAAATCTGTGATATTGCTTGAAATGTAAAAATGCAGAAAGTTTTCTGTGATGGGTAGGTTTAGGGGTAGGGGACAGAATATACCATTTGTACAGTATATAAATCATTATGTCTATGGAATGTCCCCATAATGAAAACCCAACTATAGCATTGGTAGCCTAATAAACAGCCATGTACAGCAATTATATTTTCTAAAGTCTGAACACTTCTGGACAGGTGACTGTGATTGAGTTAACCAGTAAAATCAGTTGTGGTGTGGGGTTTGGAGAAAAAAACATGGATTAATAATTTGCTGTATATAAAAACAAATCCATGATATGTCAACATTTAGATAAGTAAATCCTGTGTCCAATATTCATTCTATATGTTTGTCTGTAGTCACACACAACACAACAAAATTCATTCATGGTCCACAGGGATAAAATATCTGTTTCAATAAAACATTAAAGAATATCTTTGGGCCACAGTGAGATTTAGTGGTACAATAAAAGTGTAGTAGCATCATAATTTCTTTCATCATAATAGTCTTTAAAACATGGTACAAACTGGTAGATGCAGCAGAATTTATAAAGTTGACTGATTCAGTTAGCTCACTTATGGCCTACTCTCTTTTTCTTTGTGTATGCAAGTCCATTGGTGCATTTCAGGTTCCCGCAGTTGGGTTTGTGTGCGTAGATGCAGTGTATTACTGTGCTCTCACTATGGAAGGGTTGACGACATTTCAGCATATGCCTCATTACCATCTCACCAGATGTCCTGTCTGACCTTGACACACACACACACACACACACACACACGGGTGTTGGAGGCCGTGCACTCTGTCTGTCTTGAGACACACATCTTTTCAATCCTCTAAAATATGCAGACAGACACTGGCAAACTATGAAAATGCATTCATATTTCATTCTCTCTTCCTTGAAGAAGCAGATATTACAAGCTGCTGTGCAAAGTTGAGGGGGCCAAATATAGCACCAGGTGTTTTCAATGCTAGCTCAGTTAGATCCAAGCTTGGATCCGCAAGTATGATCTCCCAGGCCTCTCCATGGGTGTTCTACGTTATTATTTTTAAAACCCAATGTAGTTGGGTTCAGAGTTCCCTATTCAGCGATCCACCCTCCCAATGGAGGGGCTGAGGTTTAACCCAAAGTGGGGAGGCTGAATGGTGATGATGAGGATGAGTGTGGGTTATAGTATAGGGTTGCCCTAAAAGATTATAGCCTACTATATGCATTTCCATAGCTTCCTATGTGAAACACGCTCATTTGGTGGATTTTTATAGTGCTTAAACTAGCCACCAAGTTTATAAAATTATGTACTTTGCTTTGAGACATAATTTTGGTTCACTGATAAATGCAGTATATTTTGAAAGCTGTTTTATACTAAAAAGCAAAATACATTGTAATGAGGAGATAAAAAATACTGCAGATTTCTTTGGATGGTGCTTACTGGAAATTACATCCTACTGAAAGGGTTTTTCACACTGCACTTAGCCCAGCAGTGACGTTAAATGTTTCATTTGACACAGTAAAGTGCTAGTAAAATAAACAGTGCCAAACACTGTTTATTTTACTGATACACCACTGGGAACTGTTAAAGGACACCAGGCACATTCCATTTCATACAAGTGTTAATATACTCAGAATATTGCTCAGTCAGCCAGGTGCCAATTACTCAGTGACTCTTTCTGCAAGTTACACTGTTATGCCAACAGGTGGCGACAAGTGACTATCTTTATGAGTGAGTCATTGAATTATTTGTTTAATCGATTGCAACAACACAGATTCATTAGGGCCCTATGATTTCAGCGATGGACTTTGGCAAAAATTTAGATGAATAAATCAAAAGAACACAAGTGTCTGTATTTAAATATGAAGTTTCTGTGTGAATGAGCGGTGCAGTTTCTTCTTCAACACATACTTAAGCATCTGTATGTGATGTGTCCAGCATCTGTTATCTTAATATATGAGGACACATGAACTTCATCTCCACAGCTGCTCTGAGAGTTGCATACATGTGCACATATTTGCAGTGCAAGGGAAGAAAAAGAAAGTGTCTCCACCTAAATTTTATCTATAATTTTTTAGGAGCCACTGCCCTCAGAGGAAACACCTTTGACTTAACCCTAGGCTGACGTCTTTTTTAACCCTGCGTTAAAGCTACAATATGTAAGATTTTTGTGATAAAATATCCAAAAACCACTTGCACAGTGTGATATATTTCATGCAGTTGTGTACTTTCATTATCCCAAAAGTTCCCAAGGATTTGTAAATCCAGAGAAATTCCAATTTTAAATTATGGCTCGTCCCTTGTCCTTGTCACCTATAAATGACATACTATCTGCGCTGTCCTCGGTTTCCGCTTGTAGAAACCATGGCAACACACGTGAACAAATGCGGAAGCACGCCGCTGTTGTGTTGTTCGGTCATCATGGGTCAGGATTATTCATTGACGGCTCCGGGTGGTTAATAAAGGCCTTCTGAAGCGGAGCGATGCATTTGTGTGAGAAAAATATCCATATTTAAAACTTTATAAAGTAAAATATCTAGCTTCTACCAGATCGCCCTCCGGATTCAACTTACGGAAAAAGTGTAGTGCCTCTCGCAGTTCAAAATGCTTACGCTACGCCTGACGACATTGCACAACAGTTACGTTTTTTTCCGATCTGGTGGAAGCTAGATATTTTACTTTATAAAGTTTTAAATAACGCATCGCTTCGCTTCAGAAGGCCTTTATTAACCCCCCGGAGCTGTGTGGAGCAGTTATATGATGGATAGATGCACTTTTATGGACTTCAAAAACGAAGCAACAATTCACTGCCATTATAAAGTTTGGATGAGCCAGGACATTTTTAATATAACTCTGATTTTATTCGTCTGAAAGAAGAAAGTCATATACACCTAGGATGACTTGAGGGTGAGTAAATCATGAGCTAATTTTCATTTTTGGGTGAACTAACCCTTTAACGATGACATAAAATAGTGTGATCAAACGTAAGGTAATACAAAAACTAATTCATTACCTCATCCATGAACATGATTCGTGAACTCCATTTATCTCTGGATGGTGAAAACGACATCTCCCATCGTTCCACTCTCCTTCATAGCGCCATCAAGCTTCGCCTTTGTTATTGTTTTGAAAATGCGACCTCTAGCTGCGAAAACTTACAGATTGTGCCTTTTTAATAACCCAAGGCACTGCTTTTAACCTTGGGTTATTAAGCCCTGCTACAAATGTTGCTTTCTTAAATATGTAAATAAGAATGTTAACCCAGGGAGTACAAATGCATAGTATTTCAAAATCTGACAACCTAGGATTAATTATGTTAACCAAGGCTTTAGAATGACACCGGGATAGCAATTTCAAGTGCGAAAAGCCCATTCGTTTCCCTATTACACAAAAACCCTGCAAGGGTCCCTGGAGCATTTAGTCTTTCAAAGAGTTTTGCTGGAGGTGTACAAGCTGAAATCCACTACAGGCTCTGTGGGCAAGGCCACTACTACATTACCTGACCGAGGGATTAGTTACAGAATTTTCATTTTTGGGTGAACTATCCCTTTAAGTTTACTTGTTCTGTTTTGATCTATTGGCAAATCTCACAAAGAATCAAAGAAGATGTAGGAAATTAGGAAATCTACCATTACGATTAACATTATAACAATTCTCATTGTCATAATAAAAAAAAAACATATACCATAAATCACGATAGTATTTGCCTTTAATTTATGCAGATTTGTATTGTATACAATAAAGACAATCTAATCCTCTTTCATCCCTGTAGGCAAGGTGGTTACTTTGGATAAAACCATCAAATGAAAAGATCATTAAAAAAGGAACCTGCATTTTGTTTGCCCGAAAGTTAACTGCTTATGGAGGTTCACACAGACAGGAATTATTATTGATCAAAATGAGCTTGACATGAGCTAGTCAATAAGTAGCAGACTGAAATTGGCGATCAAGAGTGTCCTTTACAAGAGTCCCTGCAGGGCTAAGAGTGTAATAATGCTGCCTTCACATGCTATTGGAATTATCGTAAATACGAGTTTCCTAGTTAAAAATTGGACATGAACTCCCTCTCAAGTCGTATTTACCACTGGGAAGCTCAGGGAGAATTTTGATACCCAAGTTTGTGAGTTGGATGGGCCATAAACTTTAAATATGGCGGAGTTGAGAACGATTGCTGCTGTGACTGGTCCACAACAGCTACATTGCCTTGTATTGTCGTTAAAGTAGTGCATATTTACTTATATGAATAATCATTTGAAGCATATTGTATGTTTTATACACCATGAAAATAGCCTGTATTTAACCGAAATTCCAGAATTGTCAGCAAGCTGACAATCTACATGTAGATAGCGAAATAAATGAATTGAATGGGACACTAAATATCATTTTGGCTTTAACAAGATTTTCCCAATAAATATGCAAGAATAAACCTGGTGTCCTCCATGATTCCTGTTCTTTAAGACAACAAAGCACTTGGATGCAATGAGCTCGTAATCACAACATCAGAAGTGGGAAGTAGGACATTTCTGATAGCACGTGAAGACAGCATAAGGCCTGAGTTGAGAAACCTGAAGGGACAACAAGCCACCACAGCAAATAAACCTTTTTCCAATTGCCCAATTTGGCCTTGTTCTATGGGTTTCCACCATGGAAAAGGCATTTTAAGAAAGGAAACATCTCTGCAAATACTGACTCGAGTCAGGAGCCATTAACGTCAGTGGCCATGTCCAGGGGGACAAGATAATGTGTCCTCACCACATAAAATGTTCAAAACAGCAACAACATAGTCTGGCTAGATTTTATTTAAAAATATTATAATCTGGTTCTCAAAGGGGTCTGCAGATTCCTTGTCCAAGCGGCAACCGGTGTTAGAACCAGCACCACTGGATGGGTGCAGGGTAGAAGGTGGCAAAACAGATTCTGTTATTTTGTCATCAACCTCCTTGTGTATTTGTTCCATAAACAGCTACCAATAACACTGAATTTCATTCACATGACTCTGTAACTCTATGCTGAAAAGTAAAACATTTCATTCGGATGATCGTTAATTTTTGTTTGTTTGTTTGTTTGTTACTACCAGGTTTTGACTAGCACTAAGAATAGACTGCCTGAAGGACTGTCTCCAAAGGATTCTTATAGTGAATCCATTAGTGGTAATCAATAGGAGTATAAAGTACTATCATAAATAAGACACAGTGTGGAGAAAATGAAAGACAGATAAAATGAAGAGAAGACCTACTGATGCATATGTGGTATCAGTTTCATTAGCAAATAATTTGTAGGCTGTTTTTTAAAGGGCAGTCATCATAGCTGACCTTGGAGAAAAAGCGAGAAGAGAGTGTATGAGGCACTGAGAGGCCTGTGGCTCACCCTCCACTCATCTTTTTCATTACTTTCCCAATCATGCCTGCCCTCTGTGATCCTTTCTACCGCTCTTCTTTCTCCACCACCTGCATTTCTTATATTTTCCTCTTTAAAAGCCTGATCAGAGTCAGAGGCTGCAGATGTCATACCTGTCCTATACCAGCACAGTGTGGTCTGACCCAGGAACAGCCTCTCACTGAACCTGCCTCTCACCAGCTGGCTCATGTTCAGTTTCAGGACCTACCGGATAGCCACAACACCTGTTCTTTTCTATACAGGATGTCAGAATTTAGAAAAACTAAGTTAAGATTTTTAAGATATTCACCCAAAAATTTAAATTTAAATTTAAATATTTACTCAACCTTGTGTGACTTTCTTTCTTCTGTGGAACATAAAAAAATATTTTAAGGAATGTCTCAGTGCGTCTGAAACCGAGTAGGTACTACATTTGAATTTGAACATACTGTACTTTGCGACCGTTAAAAAAAGTTCTATATAGTATGCATATGGGTAATACAATATGAATGAAATTTGGACGTACTACATCCACTATGTCATTACTGTCACATGACCTACAAGCGTCAGTTACGTCGCTTCACTGCTATTCATAAATCCTCTCCCGTGGCCTCATGGGATAGTAAAGTGTCAATCGAATGCACACTTCAGAATCTTCGGGTAATTTTCACCTACTGTTTTTCAAATACTATGTATTCAGACATACTACTCAATGAAGGAAGTAAATGGTAGCCAAAACTTTTTGTTACCAGCAGGCCTACACATTACCGTTAACCACAACCTTTTGTTTACCAACATTCTTTAAAATATGACAGAATTTTAATTTTTATATTAGTGATAGTGAACTATCCCTTTTTTAGAACAAGTCTTGTGTCTATGAAAGGCATTATTTTGTGTTAAATTAAATTTTTAAGATGTTCAATTTTGAACTAAGTGTTTTTTTAATGCAACAAAAAGTAAATTACCATTCAAAAAATTTGGGGTCAATAAGTTTTTTTTGTATTCGGCAAGAACACATTAAATTGATCAAATAAATGCAGCCTTGGTGAGCATAAGGGACTTTTTTTTTTTTTTTTTTTTCAAAAACATTAAAGAATAATACTGACCTAAAGCTTTTGAACAGTAGTTTATCTTTGAAAATTAATCTCATTATTATTTTAGGTAAAAACATATAACGCTTGTTTAAAACTTGAACCCTGGTCCTCTTTTATTCTAAACTCTACCACAGTCCCCATCAAACATTTGAATAAAGACCAGCTGAGTAGTTAAAAGTGCTTTTTTCCTTTGCACATATCAAGGGCCTCATTTATAAAACATGGGTACGCAGAGATTTCAACTTAGAGTGTGCGTACAGTAAAATTCACTGCAACGTTCATATTTATAAAAACGGCTTTTTTGACGTGGAAAAATGCTTGGTGCCATGTCGGTGTCTAAGCAGGCATACACACATTTCCTTGTGGCAGAGAGTCGGAGTACGGCAGGTATTTGTAAATCTAAGCAATTCTTGCCACTCGCAAGTAAAGGTTTTGGATGATAACTGGTGCTCTGTTATATGTTAATGACATTAATTAGGAAGCGATTACAAGGCATAGATCTGTAACCATTCAGCTGCGCACAATTTCAAGATCTTTTGCGATTTAAATATTTCACATCTGGGAAAGAAGCGTACACACAGTTTTTGTGCGTTTGTTCATACCTATGCACATTTGAGAAATGATCGTAAGATTAAATGTAGGGCGGTTTCTTCGCAACATTTTATAAATGAGGCCCAAGATCATCTAGGGCAAATGAGCCAGGACTGTCACTGGTGCACCTTCAAAAAACATGACAGCTCTCAGTGTGATATATTCATATTTGTTGGCATTAGTGTCAGCCAGACAGTTCTAAAGTTAAATTATTTTTACTTGGTGTTCATCATTTTGTCATTTTATAATTTTTTTATCATTTGAAATTTGTTATGCAGCAGGAGCAGAAAACATCAGCTATTTGAAACAACTGTCAAATGTTTGATTTTTATTCGTCCATGAAAAAAACACCAAATATGTATACTTCATTGTTCTCAATGTTACTGACTGTGATCCCTGCTGACTTCTGAAGGCAAAACCAATGGGGCGGAGAGAAGTACATCCATAATAGGGATTTATGGGCAATGGAGACCAAATGTAACCACTGTGTAGCTCATAATATATCCCTCTAAAATTCAAGATAAAGGACTCAGCCCATCAGTCTCACAGTCAGATGTGCAGAAGCAGGCTATTATATTTCATAATTAGCTAATTGCATGCTTGGCAGCTAATGATGATGGCCAGTGGATTTCTTGTGCAGGTGCCGTGGCCATCATGTTAAATAGATGTAAATGCTTGCTGGTAATTGTTGTGGGAAATGCTGTAACATAAGATTGGACAGGAGATAAATGTCTTCATGGTCATGACTTTCATTCTCACTATAAATGAGCGATCAAAATATAAGCCTAAACTTTTAATGGAAGTGTGCATGTAATGTGTGTGTGTGTGTATATGTGTGTGTGGATGCACCTGTGTGTGCTACGCTGACGAGGCCCTCTAAGAACATGTCCACTCATGGATGAAAGCACCACAGTGCATACTACATGCAAATACACAGAGGCAGAGAGGGAGATGAAGTGTGAAAATGGCAACAGGAGAAGAAAGGTTGCTGTAGGACATAAGCATTGTAGAAAATTGAACTGACAGACAGACAACAAGACAGAACAGACAGATAATAAAATAAATTAATTAAATAGCATTGAAAAAAAGAGAGAAAGAGTGAATTGGTGCTGGTGCTGGTGCTGGTATCGGTGCTCAGTTAGCTAGTCCACTGTCAGGGGATCTGTGAACACTGTTAAATTTTTTTTTGATTTTATTAAACTTAATTTATTGTTTTTATCCAATTTATCCCATTTTTTTTGAGGAAATCTCAAAAAAGCTCATGCAAAAAAGAAACTAAATGTGTGGTTCAGTGTGGCTTATGTTTCCAATGAAATAATGATAAAATATACGCAGTGACCAGTTATCGGCCAGCTTAAGTCGGAAAATATGAAACTCCAGATAAATACGGAAAAAATGACAAGTTTTGAGAACATAATTAACAAGTAATTTAATTATTTAACTATTTGAAATCAGAAATATATGTTAAAGTGTCAGATGGTGTAATTGTGGCATCTACCTGAAGGTCGAGCCAATCTTTGATCCCTTGTATGAAACTGTTCCAGACTGTGCAGCGGCTCCGGAAATGGCACCCTGACAGTGGAAAAACTGTAAACTGGTGAACTGTAAACCTTGCTGTTTTGAAATCTTGTGATTTCCAGGAGGGATTTGTCCAAAATGTGTCCAAGAATTTGTAGTTCTGTATTATTGTTTTCCCCTTATTTTCACATATTACATAACTTCTCATTTGCTACAGCAGTCTCAGAATAACTCAGCAGTGGATCACAAACAAGTCTGCAGAAGGTAAATGATGTTCACAGTCATTCAGATCCCAGCAGGGAACATATCAGTGGTCAGAGCAGCTCAAGTTCTCTGACCTCTACACAGACTGATCTTAGTAGATACAGTATACAGTAAATATATGCATGGTGACCTTCAGCAGCAGCTGAATCCTGGAGCCTGTTGGACAGGAACAGCAAGCTCAGAACCAGACAGCCCACTACTAACAAAACAAGCAGCTGGCCGCTCAGCAGGAGAGTGTACCGCCAGTGCGTGTGTGTGTGTGAGACAGAGTGTGTGTGCCCTTGAAATTGAAAACCAATAGCTTTATCAAAAGCCTCAGTTTAAACAGTGCAGTCCATTCTACGATCACATTTGCTAAGCATAATAGGAAAGCATAATTTGGATTTATAACCCTTCAGACATTTTTCCAGACAGACTTATTTCTAAATGGACTGAATAATTTTTTGTGGGGGCTAATAACATATTATTAATAGTCCATTACAACATATTGTGTAAATTTGTTGAAATACACTGCAAAAAATGCTCTTCTTACTTAGTATTCTTGCTTCTAGTCTAAATATCTAAAAATTCTCAAATCAAGATGCATTTACTAGATAAGTAAAATGACATAAGATATTTTTTCTTGTTTTCTTGAAAATAAAATCAAAATGAAGTGAGTTTTTGCTTAAAACAAGCAAAATTATCTGCCAATGGGGTAAGAAAAATAATCTTGTTTCTGATTGAAATCTTGTTTCTTGTTTCTGTCCCAAACAGAAATAAGATTATTTTTCTTACCCCATTGGCAGATAATTTTGCTTGTTTTAAGCAAAAACTCACTTCATTTTGATTTTTTTCCCCAGAAAACGAAAAAAATATCTTATGTCATTTTACTTATCTAGTAAATGCATCTTGATTTAAGAATTTTTAGATATTTGGACTGGAAACAAGAAAAAAAATACTAAATAAGAAGAGCATTTTTTGCAGTGTATATGTCAAGCCGAGCTTTTAAAGAATCACGTTGTTCAGATTTTTGGGGGGTCCATTGCATGTCTATATTACAGGGGATCTCAACTCTGGCCTTGATGTGCACTTTAGCTGTGAGTTTAGCTCCAACCTTGATCAAAATCACCTGCCTATAACTTTCTAGGCCTGTGTCCGAAAGCTTAGACAGCTGACTTGTTGCCTCGCAACAAAGCAAGGAGCGTTTATGCACGAAGGTACCTCACGATTTCGGACAGACTTCTGAGGCAGCATAACAGTTTAATGATCTACAACAAAACAAAAAGAGCTTTGATGATAACTAAGCAAATATTTATTTACTACAATACTAATTTCTCAGTAAAAAATGACGTCAAAAACATACATTTACACACAAACTGACCACCAACCGCAACTTTCAGATGCAATCTTTATTTTTTAGCTTAACTATCAATGGAACGCAGAGAATTGTGGGATATCAAAGACGCCAAAGGATACATCTATGCTGCCTTTAAAATCGATCAGATGAGGGTATCTCAGGAGACAGGACATGAAACTAACAGATTCGGATGTGCCTCGATGCCTCCCCACCTTGGAATGCAGCATCCGAAGGCAGCTTTTTAAGCTTTTAGACGCAGCCTAGAAATCGTTAAGAATTGAGAACCCCTGCTTATGATTTTGTCATGCAAATTTCATATTTCGGTCAAGCAGGATTAAAAACAGAATATTTATATATTGAATCATTGTATATAAAATATAGAGTGTCTCCCAGTTCAATGGCATTAAACATAGAGTTCTCACACTACAGTGTTAAATTGATTACATTTGGACCAGTCATCTACCCGCTACTGCTAAAACCTCATTATTCTTGTGGCTGTCTGCATCGTTCATGGCTGATAAGACAATTGATCTGTCCCAGTCTTGATGGTCCAGCTAACAACAGGTGCTAGAACAGCCCTGAAGGAATATTACAATATTGATAAACAATTGTCCTTGTAGATTTCAACACACAGGATCACTAAGAGAGAAGTAAAGGATTTGTGAGTGGTGAGAATGGGATTAGAATGGTAGTGTGAGGGAAGGTGTCCTTAAATTCACCAGGAGAGACAGGTTGAGAGATTAAGTCAGGAACTGAGGGTGGTGAGATGACACCAACTGATGAAAAAGAACGAATTGTAAGAGTGAGTGCAAAAAAGACACTCTATAAAAAGACATGGGGTGTAAAAATGAAAGTGATGGAGAAAAAAAACATAGAATCAGAGTGAGAGAGAAGGTGCCAAGTTTCGAGGGGATAAAGCAGCCTCATCCCATTTTTAATTTAGTCCTATTCAAAAAGCTCCAAAGCCTGATTTCTCATCAAATCCTCAGCCATCATTCCAGCTTCTAGATAATCTTTCTTGAAGTTTAGTAAGCCACTTATTACATGCCTACTTACCAAATAAATAAATAAATGGACATTAAATATTCATTTGAATCGAAGGAATTTTATTATGAGATTTTATAAGAGACTGTCTTGAGTGACACAAGAGACATGAAAATAAAGTTGGAAAATCAGTTGGCTGGGACAATTAGTTAGTTAATTAATTAGAGATGCACTGATATTAAAATTCTCACTGATAAGTATTGAAGTCAATAATTATTTTCATGTTATGGCCGATAACCAATAAATGGCAAATACTGAAATACAAACCCGATTCCAAAAAAGTTGGGACACTGTACAAATTGTGAATAAAAACAGAATGCAATGATGTGGAAGTTTCAAATTTCAATATTTTATTCAGAATACAACATAGATGACATATCAAATGTTTAAACTGAGAAAATGTATCATTAAGGGAAAAATAAGTTGATTTTAAATTTCATGGCATCAACACATCTCAAAAAAGTTGGGACAAGGCCATGTTTACCACTGTGTGGCATCCCCTCTTCTTTTTATAACAGTCTGCAAACGTCTGGGGACTGAGGAGACAAGTTGCTCAAGTTTAGGAATAGGAATGTTGTCCCATTCTTGTCTAATACAGGCTTCTAGTTGCTCAACTGTCTTAGGTCTTCTTTGTCGCATCTTCCTCTTTATGATGCGCCAAATGTTTTCTATGGGTGAAAGATCTGGACTGCAGGCTGGCCATTTCAGTACCCGGATCCTTCTTCTACGCAGCCATGATGTTGTAATTGATGCAGTATGTGGTCTGGCATTGTCATGTTGGAAAATGCAAGGTCTTCCCTGAAAGAGACGACGTCTGGATGGGAGCATATGTTGTTCTAGAACTTGGATATACCTTTCAGCATTGATGGTGCCTTTCCAGATGTGTAAGCTGCCCATGCCACACGCACTCATGCAACCCCATACCATCAGAGATGCAGGCTTCTGAACTGAGCGCTGATAACAACTTGGGTTGTCCTTGTCCTCTTTAGTCCGGATGACATGGCGTCCCAGTTTTCCAAAAAGAACTTCAAATTTTGATTCGTCTGACCACAGAACAGTTTTCCACTTTGCCACAGTCCATTTTAAATGAGCCTTGGCCCAGAGAAAACGCCTGCACTTCTGGATCATGTTTAGATATGGCTTCTTTTTTGACCTATAGAGTTTTAGCCGGCAACGGCGAATGGCACGGTGGATTGTGTTCACCGACAATGTATTCTGGAAGTATTCCTGAGCCCATGTTGTGATTTCCATAACAGTAGCATTCCTGTATGTGATGCAGTGCCGTCTAAGGGCCCGAAGATCACGGGCATCCAGTATGGTTTTCCAGCCTTGACCCTTACGCACAGAGATTGTTCCAGATTCTCTGAATCTTTGGATGATATTATGCACTGTATATGATGATAACTTCAAACTCTTTGCAATTTTTCTCTGAGAAACTCCTTTCTGATATTGCTCCACTATTTTTCGCCGCAGCATTGGGGGAACTAGTGATCCTCTGCCCATCTTGACTTCTGAGAGACACTGCCACTCTGAGAGGCTCTTTTTATACCCAATCATGTTGCCAATTGACCTAATAAGTTGCAAATTGGTCCTCCAGCTGTTCCTTATATGTACATTTAACTTTTCCGGCCACTTATTGCTACCTGTCCCAACTTTTTTGGAATGTGTAGCTCTCATGAAATCCAAAATGAGCCAATATTTGGCATGACATTTCAAAATGTCTCACTTTCAACATTTGATATGTTATCTATATTCTATTGTGAATAAAATATAAGTTTATGAGATTTGTAAATTATTGCATTCCTTTTTTATTCACAATTTGTACAGTGTCCCAACTGTTTTGGAATCGGGTTTGTACTATACTACAGTATTTTGTCTAAATAAATTTAGGCATGGCAACATTGCAATGTCCAGTATGAACAATTAATATTATTTTCGAGATTTGTAAAGATTACATTTAACGGTGTTATTAAATTAGTGTTTTTAAAGATTCATTTTAAGTGAGCATTGACAGCAAATTTTAATGTAAAAATAGGGGAAATTAACCATTTTATATAAAGCCAGTATGGCTGTTAAAGGTAGAATCAAGTGTTCCAGAGGGCCGCGTGATAATATCCAGTAACTCTGGACTGTATTCACAGCATCTCACCCTGAACAGCAGTAATTCAGCAGTCCTCTGACTGATGAAGTGTATGGGCCACATTCCCGTGTCTTGGCTCACAGGAGATCACTGATGGCCAAACTTCCGCACGGATACAAGCTCATCAATTAGCAACTGGAGGGGAACTGACAGCTCTGAGATGCCAGAAGTTTACAGCCTTTGCTGTTTTCCCTGATTAATATGCTATGAAAAGGTAAAGGTTATGGCTTCACATTGCCCTTCAAATAAGCGTACACACTATTACTCTCTCTCTCTCAGTCTGTCCCAAAGCACTACTCCCCCATCCGCATCTCAATTTTTTTGTGCATGGACAGAAAGGGCAGGGTATTGAAAATGAAATGACTGGCTCAGTGACCTAACTCTGTAAATCAATCCCACAACAGCAATCACAAAACAAGGCGTAACGTCATCCTCTCATTCAATCATTATATTAATACTAATCCCACTGACATTTTGAATTGCTCCAGGGAGAGCTAAAGGAGACAAGCTGTTACTCTGTTTCCACATGAGTATCTCTGCCTTCGATTCAATGATCATGTCAGCTCTTCAACGGACACTCAACATTTGATTGACTTGAGCTTCATTTGACAGGATTCACCGAACATACCATAATATGCTCTTCAACCTGATGTCATTATTACCAGCCCACAGGCAAAGAAATATTTGATCAATATCACATTGTATTCTTAGATCTTTTGGTGTTTGGCTGGCTGGCAATGTATACGATTTATTCTACTGCATAAAAGAAAGTAAGCTGGACCACTGTACTGATATATCAAGTACAGGTCTGATATAACTTTTCTGGACTAATGTTGACCTTCATATGTCCCATCCTTCTAAAGAAACTGTCTGTTCAACCAGACCCTACACATAATGATAAAATGTGCTAACTAAACAGACTGAATATCCCAGGAACCTTCTGAGCAGGGCTGAGAACCTTCTAATAAAAAAAAACTTTTAAATGGGTTAGATGAATATCTCCCATCTTTACAAATGGATTAGAGTTACAGTGTTAAATAAATCTGACTAGAGGAAAATAATTTTTTCAATAACTGCTAAAATGTATTTGACTATATTTAATATTATCCTTGGCAGTTATCACCTACACTGATGGCATCATGACTTTTGTATAACTCTGCTGTCTCTTTCTTCTCACATTATAAAATAATTCAGACTCAAATCAATATTTCATGTCCATGTACACTACCGTTCAAAAATTTGGGGTTGATAATTTTTGGTTGCACTTTATTTTACAGTACGTGCACTTACGTACTTCCCTAAGAAAGTACTGGTTAATAAAAGGTAACTACATGGGTTAAGGTTAGGTTTAGGGGTAGGTTCAGGGTAAGTACCTAGTTATAATTACTATAATAAGTACATAGTATGTACATGCGGAACAGGGCTGTAAAATAAAGTGCTACCAATTTTTGGTAACACTTTATTTTACAGTGTCCTTGTTACATAAGTTACATGTACTTACCATAGTAATGACAGTACATTATACATAATTACATGCAAGTAACCCTCAACCAAACCCTAATCCTACCCTAACCCTATAGTAAGTACATGTAGTTAATTAATATTACGCAGTACTTAAATATATAATTACACTGTAACAATGACACCTTAAAATAAAGTGTAACCCAATTTTTTTGTTTCATGTTTTTGAAAGAAGCCTCTTTTGCTCACCAAGGCTGCATTTATTTAATCAAAAATGAAGTAAAAACAATAATATTGAGAAATATTACAATATAAATTAAGTATTTTCTATTTTAATGTATTTATTCCTGTGATGACATGGATCCTTCAGTGTCACATGATACTTCAGAAATCATTCTAATATACCGATTTAGTGCTCAAGAAACATTTCTCATTTTATCAATGCAATGCAAAATAGTTGCTGCTGAATATTTTTGTGGAAATTGTGATACATTTTTTACAAGGTACTTTAATGAATATACAGTTTAAAAGAACAGCATTTACTCTAAAAAAAAAATTTGTTGCAACAATGTAAAAGAGTTTACCGTCACTTTTGATTAATTAATGCATCCTTGCTGAATAAAAAGAAGGAAAAAAAAATCTTACTGGCACTTTGAATGGTAATGTATACAATTATTTGGTGTGTAGCTTCGTGTCATGATCACACTTATGTTTATTTTATGATTTTTCCCGGATGACTATATCATTCTTCTTTCCACCATGTGCAATGAATCTCTCAGCTGACCAAATGAGACTACACAGGACTGCACAGCTTCTTGTCCCTCAATAAATTCATTATGCACTGTTCCATTTCACCACATATACACACACACACACACATCTGAACAAACTTAGACATAAACTCACACTCATATAGGCTGCCAGCCAAAAAGAAAGCAAAACAATACTCTGCCAGATGTAAACACACAGAGGGCACATCCAGCAAGCTGCATCTGTTCAGAACTGCCTCTGAGGTAACAGATGACACCTTAACACCCAAGACTAACACTGTACAAAAGTAAAATCCAAGTATGCTGATATACAGGGAAGGGATCTAATCACTGAGCCTAAATAATTAAACCTCACTGCTTCTAATTAACAACTGTATCAACACAACCACAGAACAACGGAACGCAACGCAACGCAACGCAACAATGGAAGAATGAGGGGGAAGTGAAATAGAGAGGAAGAAACAAAGGGAAGACAGAAAAAGACAAAAATACATGTTCTGATATTGCTGATAAAAAGAACTCACTGATGAAAAGAAATGAGATCTTGAGATTTTCTGGTCTATGTTATACACGCGCATTACATAAAAAGATAAAACCAATGATGAATGTTGCTTGCAATGGTGACATTCTCTGTGAAAATATTAAGCTCACAAAATTATTAGTGCATTAGTACACTTACAATTCATCTGTCTCTCTTAGTAGCCTACCTGGTTTTAATAAATAATAATCACAGTGTGTGAAATGATGGACAGAAAAATTGAGAGGAATAGAAAATGAAGGGAGAGAGGGGCTGAGGGCAGAATACAGTGGCTTCCTCTCTGAAAATAGTAATTGCACATGCTGATTGTGCTGCTGGTGGTGGTGATGTAAAAGCAGCATGCAGCGCTAACTGCCACTTTTGATAATGCTAATTCTTGCATTTGGGGCTGACACACATGGACATGGCTAGTGTTAATAGTTAACTAACCCTGATAGCACACATATGGTGTATGTCATGTTTGTAAGGGAGTCCTCCACATGTTTATCTCTGAACTTAGTTGGCTGATATTAAAATGATGTGTGTGTAATGTTATTAATGTACTTTCTTTTATATTTCATCCAAAATGTAACAACTGACTCAGAAGAAGTCTAAGACCTCAGCAACATTGGCTAAACCAATAGCATGAGTTTGGTGGTGGATCAGAATCAGAATAAGAATGAGAATGAAATGTATTGCCAAGTATGCTTACACTCAGAAGGAATTGTCTTGGTGACATCAGCTTCTAGTGACAGAGCTGTTTGTTTGTCCGACCAATAGCAAAACCAAAAAGTGTTCGGTACCTATACAGTTTCCAGTTTTTTATTACGGGGCAGATTATCGATTTGATTATTAACAAACTTCACGACATTCAAAAGAAGACCTCAAAGACTAGGGGCCCTATCATACACCCGGCGCAATGCAACAGCAGGCGCAATGCAAGTGTTTTTTGCACATTTCAGTCCAATGCAGTTATCATTTTCACATTCAGTGTTGTTTGAATAGCAAATGCACTCGCGCCTATCTGTTCGCCCATGGGCGTGCTGGTCTGAAAACGAGGTGTGTTCAGGCGCATTGTTGGTGCGTTGCTATTTTGAGGCAACTGAAAACAACTGCGCCATTAACCAACAAAAACCTGGTCTAAAGTCAATAGCGCAGTATTTTTTGTGTTATTTAAAGGCCGTGTTAGTAATATGCGCCTAAAGGTGGGTACACAATGCGCGTACACTCTGCTTATTACACACAAACATTTTTAAATATTAAAAATAAAAGGAAATTCCTCTCTGGAGAAGCGTTCAGTCTTTCCGCTCACAAATTCTGCCATGTAAATTGCTAATCCGCCATGGTGCGAGCGCAACTGGCTTTTAAAGGGAATGGGAGATGAGACTCTGATTGGTTTATTGCACGTTATGCTTAAAACACACCCATGACTCATTAAGAGAATAGGTACAACCCTTTTGGACCATGTGCCTGGCGTGCCGATAATTTTTTCCGTCGTTAAACTAGCAAAAGTGGATTCGGACACGCCCTAAGTGCACCTGCACCATGCACCTCAGATCGTTAAAATAGGGCCCTAGAGCTCTACTATCCTGTAAAACCAGGATAAAATGGCAAGGTTGCTTCAGCAAATGCATTTGTATCTTACATTTGCTTTTGCTCACACTATTGGTTAGGTTTAGGGTAGGGTTTGGTGACATTTCATTTCAGAACTGCCACAAAATGTGCAACATCTAATTTAATAAAATACTGTCACAGTCATATTCATTGGTTTCAGAGAAAATTCAATGTGCTTTTAGCATCACTCACGAGACATTTCACTTTGAAACTGATGGGAAACGTGAAAAAAAAAAAATCAAAATATAATTTTGCAAAAATTGCGCAGCAGCACATTTTTGTCATTAAACTTGGCTGCCTTTAAAATATACGGATGTTGACTTGCATTAAATGTACATTCCTGGTAAAAACTATTTATTGATCTCCACATCAAAACTTATTTTAGATTTAGGATGTGTGTGCTTTCAAATATTTAGCACAACAATAAAAGTTTGAGTAAAAAAATGCGTCTGTGTGCTTTCATTTGCGTAGTGTCAGTAGATCACGCGAAGAACTTTCCACTCCCATCGCCGTTTTTCACGCTATCTCACGCTAATTTGCCCTGTTTAGTATATCTGGCCCCAGATGTTTATCCTGAAAAAGTATGTGTGCTTAGTGGGTACAGTGTACCATTATAAATGGGCCATAATTCCATACTCTAAACATATTGTTTAGATTACTTCCAAAAAAAGTCAACAGGAAATCTACAAATAAAATCTAAAAATACTCATAAGATCATTCAGAATCCAGCAGAGAAAGAGACGTCAGCCTCAGCTTCAAATCTGTGTCACTTTAGTTCAACTTTTAAAACTTCTCCACGGAAGCGAGTCGTCTCTGTTCCTTAAAACCCCTCAGAGCTCTCAGTAGGCTTTCAAATTCTGTGAGTAAAAGCTCTGGAACTGCCGTCACTGTTGGATGGTTCTCGCAGCACTGAGGAAGAGCAGAACTGTGCCATGCTGAGCGTCATCAGCCAAATAGACAGTGTGACATTAGCAGACAGTAGGAGGGTATACTTCACTCACACACATACACACACGGTTTGCAAAGTGGCATCTAACCATGAGCAATTTACATCCCTGCAGCCCCAAATGGTTGTCTGCATGCTGAGTTCCATGCTCAGAGTCACAGCTTGCTAGTGTCAAACATAAATGTCCTCAAGTGGACAGTGGCTACAAGTGCTGAACCCATAACATCACCTGACTTCACATTTTGGTCTTCGACACCTCCCCTATATATCTCTGCATCTCCCTCAGAGTTTTACAAACCAATTTTTTTTTGTCGGCTCACAGTGGCAAAGGTCTGTGAACATCATGTTTCATTAAGATATATACAAGGATGCAAGAAAACATCTGGAGGTGTGGCAGACAGCATCTGGCAGAGTAGAAATGCTGTAAGATGAGTATATGAACAACATGGCAAAAGAAACTTAAGAGGTTATCTGAAATGTTCATTGAAACACCATAAAGTAGTTTCATTGATTTTAAATAAACAGAGAACTACCACATATTGTACTAGGACAAAACAAACATTTTCAGGTTATCTAATATTAGTGAATCATGTTCACTAGGAAATGTGCTGACTCATTCACAGGAAATGTGATGACTCATTCATTAAAAATCACCTTGACACCAGCTGGTTAAAAGTCATTGCAAAGATGGCTAAACCAAAGAAAAGTAAAGTTATGAGAAGAACTCTAGCACCATTTGTTTGCAATCACTTGGCTTTTTATTTTCTATGTAATGCAATCATTGTTTGAAATTAACTATGTATGTGAAATTAAAATGCCAGTGAAAGTCAACTGTGGTGGGTAATAGTGTTGTAGTACTCGAGACCGGTCTCAGACTTAGAGGACTCAGGATTTTGGTAGGATATTACTAAATTGCCGGTGCATTGTCTGATTTATTTATTAACATCATTAATGTAAAACTTACTGCTTCAGATGCAATCAATAACTTATTTCTAATTTGATTTATTTGTTGTACCGGTTCAGGGATGAGGGATTAATAATGAGGGATTGTGTCAAAAATGTCACCAAAATTAATACAAATGCTCACAAAATTCAAGATATTGTTGCAAAAAAGTACTTATATGAGATCTGGATTTTTATATTATAACGTGATATAAGTAAGCAACATCACAAGAGCAAGAGAGCTGTTTTCACAAATCTGAGCATGACTGCAAACATGATATTGCTTTTATACAAACATTCAATAAAAAATAAAAAAACATTATTCTCAACATTATTTATGCATTTGTAATTGACCAATTCAGATGCATCTTTTGTAGGCTACCACCTCTGCAGTGCAAAGATGAATTTTGTTGTTAATGATTTAATTTGATTGGTAACAGCTCTATATAGTGTCTTATTCTAATTATATTTATTGATTAAAAATAAGTAATTTCTCAGGCAATAACGTGGATCTTTATGAATTTAAGGAGTGCTGGTCTGGTCTTGGTCTTGACTCGGTCTCACCCTGCCTTGGTCTTGTCTTGGTCTCAACCCCTCAAAGTCTTGGTCTGGTCTTGGTCTCAACACGCATTGGTCTTGGTCTCGACTTGGTCTTGACTACAACACTAGTAGGTAACACAATGGATTCACTAGCCAGTTTGGTGGGTTATGATTATGTTTTATCACTTTGCATGCCATCGCTATCAGAACCTCCAAAATTAGCAAAACACCACATAACACTACGGTACACTGGCAAAGAGAAGAGACCACTTTTTCATATCCAAGACTTCTGCACGTCACTATACAGACGCCAAGATGCCCTTTAGCATCTTTATTCTGATGCTGCTAGTTAACCAATTGTTAAGAAACATTTGCCGTCCATCAGGGGATTTTCCACTAAGGAGGCAAGGGAAGCAGTGCCTCCTCAAAAAAATTGGACGAGAAGTAAAGTAACACTGTCCAACAGCAACACCAGCAGGTAAAGTTACAGCAGGAGGCCGCGTCTCTCTTGCCTCCCCTGAGCCCACTGAGTTTTAACGGACACCCTAAAGCGAGCGGTGGGTTCGGTGGGGGGTAGTTGGGAATGCATGGGGGAAAGTCACGTGAGGGGAGGCAATGCCTCCATTGCGCTATGATTGGATATGTTTGGCGATAAATCCCGCCTCTTGTTTTTGTGCATGTTCCACTTTTGCAAATCAGTCTGAATAATGGGAAGACTAATTAAAAAGTAAGTAAACAACTCACCCACTTAGATATCACCGCTTTATGTCACATCAAAATCAAACTTGAAATGGCCTAAAAACATGATGACTGTGGGGGCTTTTTAGTGAGCAATCAGCATTGTGAAATTAAAGGTACATCTTCATGTCTGTGACCAATGTTTACTGAGCTCGATGACTGATGATCCAAAAATAAGTTGACTATTAAAAAGAACAGCTGAACATCAGTTCACAAATAAAATACATTGTTTAAATTATTACTGCCTTTAGTTATTGTTTTGGAATAAATGTAAAAATGCTTAAAAACAACAAATTGATGAGATTTATACTGGGTTTTAATAAAAAGAACATTAATAACATTGTTAATGTAAAAATACAAAATAGAATTGTTTTTGGTTTCTTTTTTTATGTAAATGTAATGTTTATTTAACCAGGAAAATGTGGCATTTAAGTCACATTTATATTTCATTTATGTGAAATTAGGTGTACATTTGATTTATTAAAAAAATTGTGAGGACTTTGCCTCTTCATTTCATAACACCACTGCACACCACTGCACACCACTGCCGTCCATATACTGACATTAAGGGCGTGTGAATTTTATCATCATGAAATTATAATTATATGGGGTATAATTCTATCATTATGACATGAGATTTTTGAGCATTTTGAGCATTTATATTATTTCATTATTTTCAGAGGCCTTGTGTTTGAGAACAGGTTGGGTTTTTTAATGCGTGTCATTGGAGGAGAGGCTTCAATACGCTGTGTTCACTGACTTCTGTGAGGAAGAATCTGATGATTTTATGAATTGACACCCTGTCCGCTAATCTTCAACATACTTTCCAATAAACATTCATTTTGAAGTGAGCTATATTTGGAGTGTACAAGTAAATAAGTGCTGTTTTATCAGAGAAGTAACAGAATTTTTTGACAGGTGAATTCAGTTTGTTGCACTACTCTTTCATCTACTCTTTCATTCTAATCTATGTGATATTGATAATGTAGTTTATTTCTGATATTTCTGTTTTGGATAGAAGAAGTTCTGAATGAGAAGCCCTCCTGTTCTCCACTCATTACCTGTATTAACTGCACCTGTTTGAACTCGTTACCTGTATAAAAGACACCTGTCCACAACACTCAATCAAACAGACTCCAACCTCTCCACAATGGCCAAGACCAGAGAGCTGTGTAAGGACATCAGGGATAAAATTGTAGACCTGCACAAGGCTGCGATGGGCTACAGGACAATAGGCAAGCAGCTTGGTGAGAAGGCAACAACTGTTGCCGCAATTATTAGAAAATGGAAGAAGTTCAAGATGACGGTCAATCTCCCTCAGTCTGGGGCACCATGCAAGATCTCACCTTGTGGGGCATCAATGATCATGAAGAAGGTGAGGGATCAGCCCAGAACTACACGGCAGGACCTGGTCAATGACCTGAAGAGAGCTGGGACCACAGTCTCAAAGAAAACCATTAGTAACACACTACGCTGTCATGGATTAAAACCCTGCAGCGCACGCAAGGTCCCCCTGCTCAAGCCAGCGCATGTCCAGGCCCGTCTGAAGTTTGCCAACGACCATCTGGATGATCCAGAGGAGGAATGGGAAAAGGTCATGTGGTCTGATGAGACAAAAATAGAGCTTTTTGGTCTAAACTCCACTTGCCGTGTTTGGAGGAAGAAGGATGAGTACAACCCCAAGAACACCATCCCAACCGTGAAGCATGGAGGTGGAAACATCATTCTTTGGGGATGCTTTTCTGCAAAGGGGACAGGACGACTGAGGGGAGGAATGGGGCCATGTATCGCGAGATCTTGGCCAACAACCTCCTTCCCTCAGTAAGAGCATTGAAGATGGGTCGTGGCTGGGTCTTCCAGCATGACAAAGACCCGAAACACACAGCCAGGGCAACTAAGGAGTGGCTCCTTAAGAAGCATCTCAAGGTCCTGGAGTGGCCTAGCCAGTCTCCAGACCTGAACCCAATAGAAAATCTTTGGAGGGAGCTGAAAGTCCGTATTGCCCAGCGACAACCCCGAAACCTGAAGGATCTGGAGAAGATCTGTATGGAGGAGTGGGCCAAAATCCCTGCTGCAGTGTGTGCAAACCTGGTCAAGAACTACAGGAAACATATGATCTCTGTAATTGCAAACAAAGGTTTCTGTACCAAATATTAAGTTCTGCTTTTCTGATGTATCAAATATTTATGCCATGCAATAAAATGCAAAATAATTACTTAAAAATCATACAATGTGATTTTCTGAATTTTGTTTTAGATTCCGTCTCTTACAGTTGAAGTGTACCTATGATAAAAATTACAGACCTCTACATGCTTTGTAAGTGGGCAAACCTGCAAAATCGGCAGTGTATCAAATACTTGTTCTCCTCACTGTACCTCTACAGTCTCAGTGGTCTGTGTTGCTGTTTAAGGGTTGTCCGAGAGATGTAGGTCCCCAGTTCAAAAGATTTTTCTCTCCAGAGCAACATTAAGAGCCTCTGGGAGAGATCTGACCTAAAAAAAAAAAAAAAGCCTTCCATTCGTTTCTTTCTCTTTCACATCCTCATACATAGATTTCTTCCTCACACCTCTAATTCTCACTCTTCTATGCTTCTCTCATGTTCTCTCCATCTTCAGGCAGATGTTGCAGATCACTTTTTTTTTAAATCAGCTGTCATGTGAGAGTGAGAGACTGTCTCCCCTCATCAGATAATCAGAGATCATCTCTCACTTTTGCATTCACCCCTCCTTCATCAATCACCTCCTCTGTCCTACCCTTCCACATGACACAGACATCAATGATCTAAAGAAATGAACCACCAATTTTATTATCGTATACAAAAACTATTTAGTTATTACAGATTTTAAAAACTTAAACTGAAATAACAAATAAAATTAAAGCCTAAAACAGGGGTTCAAATTAAAAAACTGAAATAAAATGATTATTAATAAAAAATAAATAAAGCACACATAACAATAATCTGACCTGTGTGAGTGTATGTGGAAGAAGACCCACAGGCGAGATGTGATGTTACTGATTACAAAGATGGACACAAATGAAATCGCATTGGTTGATAAAGAAAACAGCAGAGCACTATTCATTCTGTCTAGCTGCCATCTAACTTTTGTGCAATGATTTGATACTTCTTATGATTTACATTGCATACCATTTCAGACGTTCCTATGGGTGGATAAGCAATACAACATTGGACCTCACTGACTTTCACTGTATATGGACAACTTTTTTAAAGGCTATTTAAAAATTTTTTTCATCTTTTGTGTTCAACAGAAGAAATAAATCATTTGGAATAACAAGAGGATATGTTTGTTTCGTGGTTGAACACCATGCCAGCATGGCATCAAAGGTAAAAAAAAATATAATAAAATGTATAGTATAGCAATAAAAAACCTAGGTATGATTTTCAAGATCTATTGCTACAACTGAATTCTGTCTGACATTGTTAAAAACATATTCAAAAAACAAAAAAAAAAAACTGAACTGGATTAAAACTTTTGCTCAGGAAGTTGCATGGTCACCACCATGAGGGTGAGTAATTTTTTATTTTTGAGTGAACTATCCCTAGTGAAAAAAACCTATACCAAAATGTACAAACCCGATTCCAAAAAAGTTGGGACACTGTACAAATTGTGAATAAAAAAGGAATGCAATAATTTACAAATCTCATAAAACTTATTTTGTATTCACAATAGAATATAGATAACATATCAAATGTTGAAAGTGAGACATTTTGAAATGTCATGCCAAATATTGGCTCATTTTAGATTTCATGAGAGCTACACATTGCAAAAAAGTTGGGACAGGTAGCAATAAGAGGCCGGAAAAGTTAAATGTACATATAAGGAACAGCTGGAGGACCAATTTGCAACTTATTAGGTCATTTGGCAACATGATTGGGTATAAAAAGAGCCTCTCAGAGTGGCAGTGTCTCTCAGAAGTCAAGATGGGCAGAGGATCACCAATTCCCCCAATGCTGTGGCGAAAAATAGTGGAGCAATATCAGAAAGGAGTTTCTCAGAGAAAAATTGCAAAGAGTTTGAAGTTATCATCATCTACAGTGCATAATATCATCCAAAGATTCAGAGAATCTGGAACAATCTCTGTGCGTAAGGGTCAAGGCCGGAAAACCATACTGGATGCCCGTGATCTTCGGGCCCTTAGACGGCACTGCATCACGTACAGGAATGCTACTGTAATGGAAATCACAACATGGGCTCAGGAATACTTCCAGAAAACATTGTCGGTGAACACAATCCACCGTGCCATTCGCCGTTGCCGGCTAAAACTTTATAGGTCAAAAAAGAAGCCATATCTAAACATGATCCAGAAGCGCAGGCGTTTTCTCTGGGCCAAGGCTCATTTAAAATGGACTGTGGCAAAGTGGAAAACTGTTCTGTGGTCAGACGAATCAAAATTTGAAGGTTTTTTTTGGAAAACTGGGACGCCATGTCATCCGGACTAAAGAGGACAAGGACAACCCAAGTTGTCATCAGCGCTCAGTTCAGAAGCCTGCATCTCTGATGGTATGAGGTTGCATGAGTGCGTGTGGCATGGGCAGCTTACACATCTGGAAAGGCACCATCAATGTTGAAAGGTATATCCATACTTGTCTCCTCAGTCCCCAGACGTTTGCAGACTGTTATAAAAAGAAGAGGGGATGCCACACAGTGGTAAACATGGCCTTGTCCCAACTTTTTTGAGATGTGTTGATGCCATGAAATTTAAAATCAACTTATTTTTCCCTTAAAATGATACATTTTCTCAGTTTAAACATTTGATATGTCATCTATGTTGTATTCTGAATAAAATATTGAAATTTGAAACTTCCACATCATTGCATTCTGTTTTTATTCACAATTTGTACAGTGTCCCAACTTTTTTGGAATCGGGTTTGTATTTAAAATACTTTTATTTCATACTAAGTATACTACAAATCCATTAACATATTTACTGACATATTGCTTGAGACTTGTATATTATAATTAAACTTTATTTGGAGTACTTTATTGCACAGTGCACATTTCTTAATATTAAGCCTAAAATGTGTTTTAATATCACTATTAGTAAGGATAGTATGATCTTTGTATAATATCAGTCTTTAAATGCAAGATATTTAAAGTGTACCTAAAGTATATTTGCAACAGTTCCATTTCAGCACAATCAAATATACTTACACTCACCTAAAGGATTATTAGGAACACCATACTAATACTGTGTTTGACCCCCTTTCGCCTTCAGAACTGCCTTAATTCTACGTGGCATTGATTCAACAAGGTGCTGAAAGCTTTCTTTAGAAATGTTGGCCCATATTGATAGGATAGTATCTTGCAGTTGATGGAGATTTGTGGGATGCACATCCAGGGCACGAAGCTCCCGTTCCACCACATCCCAAAGATGCTCTATTGGGTTGAGATCTGGTGACTGTGGGGGCCATTTTAGTACAGTGAACTCATTGTCATGTTCAAGAAACCAATTTGAAATGATTCGAGCTTTGTGACATGGTGCATTATCCTGCTGGAAGTAGCCATCAGAGGATGGGTACATGGTGGTCATAAAGGGATGGACATGGTCAGAAACAATGCTCAGGTAGGCTGTGGCATTTAAACGATGCCCAATTGGCACTAAGGGGCCTAAAGTGTGCCAAGAAAACATCCCCCACACCATTACACCACCACCACCAGCCTGCACAGTTGTAACAAGGCATGATGGATCCATGTTCTCATTCTGTTTACGCCAAATTCTGACTCTACCATCTGAATGTCTCAACAGAAATCGAGACTCATCAGACCAGGCAACATTTTTCCAGTCTTCAACTGTCCAATTTTGGTGAGCTCGTGCAAATTGTAGCCTCTTTTTCCTATTTGTAGTGGAGATGAGTGGTACCCGGTGGGGTCTTCTGCTGTTTTAGCCCATCCGCCTCAAGGTTGTGCGTGTTGTGGCTTCACAAATGCTTTGCTGCATACCTCGGTTGTAACGAGTGGTTATTTCAGTCAAAGTTGCTCTTCTATCAGCTTGAATCAGTCGGCCCATTCTCCTCTGACCTCTAGCATCAACAAGGCATTTTCGCCAACAGGACTGCCGCATACTGGATGTTTTTCCCTTTTCACACCATTCTTTGTAAACTCTAGAAATGGTTGTGCTTGAAAATCCCAGTAACTGAGCAGATTGTGAAATACTCAGACCGGCCCGCCTGGCACCAACAACCATGCCACGCTCAAAATTGCTTAAATCACCTTTCTTTCCCATTCTGACATTCAGTTTGGAGTTCAGGAGATTGTCTTGACCAGGACCACACCCCTAAATGCATTGAAGCAACTGCCATGTGATTGGTTGATTAGATAATTGCATTAATGAGAAATTGAACAGGTGTTCCTAATAATCCTTTAGGTGAGTGTATATCTGGGTCATTCCGTGTCAAATCAACCAAATTTTGGAAACTTCCCCAGCTAAAATGTTTGATTTTGTTAATATTTTGGCTTTCTTCATAAAAAAATATATTGTGTCATGGATGTACACCGATCAGGCATAACATAATGACCACTGACAGGTGAAGTGAATAATACTGATTATCTCTTCATCAGGGCACCTGTTAGTGGGTGGGATATATATGGCAGCAAGTGAACATGTTGTCCTCAAAGTTGATGTGTTAGAAGCAGGAAAGGATTTAAGCGAGTTTGACAAGGGCCAAATTGTCCAAAACTGCAGCTCTTTTGGGGCGTTCCCGGTCTGCAGTGGTCACTATCTATCAAAAATGGTCCAAGGAAGGAACAGTGGTGAACCGGCGACAGTGCTCATTGATGCACGTGGGGAGCGAAGGCTGGCCCCTGTGGTCTGATCAAACAGACAAGCTACTGTAGCTCAAATTGCTCAAGAAGTTAATGCTAGAAGTTAATGCTAGATAGAAAGGTGTCAGAATACACAGTGCATCGCAGTTTGTTGCGTATGGGGCTGCATAGCCACAGACCAGTCAGGGTGCCCATGCTGACCCCTGTCCACCGCCGAAAGTGCCAACAGTGGGCACGTGAGCTTCAGAACTGGACCACGGAGCAATGGAAGAAGGTGGCCTGGTCTGATGAATCACGTTTTCTTTTACATCACATGGATGGCCGGGTGCGTGTGCGCCACTTACCTGGGGAACACATGGCACCAGAATGCACTATGGGAAGAACGCAAGCCGGTGGAGGCAGTGTGATGCTTTGGGCAATGTTCTGCTGGGAAACCTTGGGTCCTGTCATCCATGTGGATGTTACTTTGACACGTACCACCTACCTAAGCATTGTTGCAGACCATGTACACACTTTCATGGAAACGGTATTTCCTGGTGGCTGTGGCCTCTTTCAGCAGAATAATGCGCCCTTCCATTAAATGGTTTAGGAATGGTTTGGCACCTTGCCAAGCAAAAATGGTTCAGGAATGGTTTGAGGAACACAACAATGAGTTTGAGGTGTTGACTTAGCCTCCAAATTCCCCAGATCTCAATCCAATCGAGCATCTGTGGGATATAATGAACAAACAAACAAGTTTGATCCATGGAGGCCCCACCTCGCAACTTACAGGACTTAAAGGATCTGCTGCTAACATCTTGGTGCCAGATACCACAGCACACCTTCAGGGGTCTAATGGAGTCCATGCCTCGTTGGGTCAGGGCTGTTTTGGCAGCAAAAGGGGGACCAACACAATATTAGGATCATCAACTTTGAGGACAAAACGTTCACTTGCTGCCATATATATCCCACCCACTAACAGGTTCCCTGATGAAGAGATAATCAGTATAATTCACTTCAACTGTCAATGTCATAATGTTATGCCTGATCGGTGTATATTTACTGAGTAATCCACTATTTTGTAGGGGGGGGAGGCGGGTCAAAATGACAATTTTCACCTGAGATTTGGAGCCAAATTACAGGGGAGAAAAAATTACTTTAAAAGATGACAGCATCATTATTTTATTTTTACACAGAGATTGGTAAATCTATTAGTAAAATCTGTTGACTTTAGCAATCTTTGTTGCATTATATGCCAACGGTGACAGTTCAAAAATGGGAAAAAAAACCACTTCTTTTTTTACCCCAAGTTTGCATGCCTGTAACTCAATAATTATTTAAGGTATCTTAATATACTTTTATAGTTTGGTTTTCTTTTAGTATCTTAATTTTAAAGGCCCTATATGGTTCAGTTCCAGAGATGTGGAGATTTGAATGTGGCTCCATGAGTAAATTGGTAAATTGTACACATTTTCAGTGGCCAAAAACCATATGTGGGTCACTTTGCATACAACTTTTTTCTTATAAAGAGGAATATCTGAACAACAAATAATGTTGAAACTAGAAATGTATCTCATTTTTTTCCATCAACACCATTCCATAGAATATACCTGTCTGTGTGCCATATTGTTTTTCCAAACTTTGCATGCCTGTAACTCAAAAAGTATTATAGATGTCTCAATATGATTTTAGATTCTGGTAGATTCTTAAACTTTTCTTTTGAAATCTTCATTTTCAAGGCCCTATATGGTTAAGTCCCATAGATGTGTGGATCTCAATGCAGATCCATGTTCAATTTGTTGTATTTTACCCATTTTCAACGATCAAAAACCAAATGTGGTTCACTTTGCATACAGCTGATACTTATTGCCTTTTAAGGGGAATGTCTGAAGAATAAATAATGTTTAAACTAGAAATGTACACTGTATTGCCAAAAGTATTGGGACACCCCTCCAAATCATTGAATTCAGGTGTTCCAATCACTTCCATGGCCACAGTATAAAATCAAGCACCTAGGCATGCAGACTGCTTCTACAAACATTTGTGAAAGAATGGGTCGCTCTCAGAAGCTCAATGAATTCAAGCGTGGTACGTTTCCACCTGTGCAATAAGTCCATTCGTGAAATTTCCTCACTACTAAATATTCCACGGTCAACTGTTAGTGGTATTATAACAAAGTGGAAGCAATTGGGAACAACAGCAACTCATTTTACAGGCCACGTAAAATCACAGAGCGGGGTCAGCGCACGCTGAGGCGCACATTGCGCAGAAGTTGCCAACTTTCTGCAGAGTCAATAGCTACAGACCTCCAAACTTTGTGTGGCCTTCAGATTAGCTCAAGAACAGTACCTAGAGAGCTTCATGGAATGGGTTTCCATGGCTGAGCAGCTGCATGCAAGCCTTACATCACCAAGTGCAATGCAAAGCGTCGGATGCAGTGGTGTAAAGCACGCCGCCACTGGACACAGAGACGTGTTCTCTGGAGTGACGTTCTCTGGAGTGACGCTTCTCTGTCTGGCAATCCGATGGACGAGTCTGGGTTTGGCAGTTGCTAGGAGAACGGAACTTGTCTGACTGCATTGTGCCAAGTATAAAGTTTGGTGGAGGGGGGGTTATGGTGTGGGGTTGTTTTTCAGGGGTTGGGCTTGGAAAGGCTTAATGCTTCAGCATACCAAGACATTTTGGACAATTTCATGCTCTCAACTTTGTGGGAACAGTTTGGGGATGGCCCCTTCCTGTCCCAACATGACTACGCACCAGTGCACAAAGCAAGGTCCATAAAGACATGGATGAGCGAGTTTGGTGTGGAGGAACTTGACTGGCCTGCACAGAGTCCTGACCTCAACCCGATAGAACACCTTTGGGATGAATTAGAGCGGAGACTGTGAGCCAGGCCTTCTCATCCAACATCAGTGCCTGACCTCACAAATGCGCTTCTAGAAGAATGGTCAAAAATTCCCATAAACACACTCCTAAACCTTGTGGAAAGCCTTCCGAGAAGAGTTGAAGCTGTTATAGCTGCAAAGGGTGGGCCAACTCCATATTAAACCCTACGGATTAAGAATGGGATGTCATTAAAGTTCATGTGCATTTAAAGGCAGACGTCCCAAAACTTTGTCTGAAGAACAAATAATACTGAAACTAGAAATGTATCCAGTTTCTCTCTATCAAAACAAGTGCATACAACATGTCTCTCTGAGTGCCAAAAATCCACTGAAATGGTCAAGTTGAGGCACATTAACATGCTCTCAAAAGTGTCTTTATAAGAATCTATATTTGAATCAGTTTCAGGGATATTTGGAAGAAGGGATTTTGTTCATTTTAACAGCTTCTGAAACTACCAAAAGTTCAAATACACAGTATTGACATCGCAATATCTCCGGGATTGAACCATACAGGGTCTTAAAAATTTAGATTTCAAAAGAAAAGTTTCATAGGAACAAGAATGTAAAATTCTATTAAGATATCTTTAACACTTTCTGAGTTACATGTAAACTTCAGAAAAATATATTTTTGGCACTCAGAGAGTATTATTTGTTCTTCAGACATTCCTCTTTAAGCACAATAAGTATCAGCTGTTTGAAAAGTTACCTACATTTGGTTTTCAACCATTGACAATGGGAAAAATTCAACCATTTGAACATGGAGTCGCATTAGGATCCCCATATATATGTGATTGAACCATATATGACCGTAAAAATTAAGATTCCAAAAGAAAAGTTTATTAAGAATCAGAACCTAGAAGGATATTAAGATATCTTTAATACGTCTTGAGTTACAGGCATGCAAACTTGTGGCAAAAAACACAAGTGCTTTTTCCCATTTTTGAACTGTCACCACTGGCATATAATGCAACAAAGATGGATAAAGTCAACAGATTTTACTTGCCATTTTTAGATAGACTTGCCAATCTCTGTGTAAAAAAATCATGATGCTGCCATCTTTTTTAAAGTAATTTTTACTCCCTTGTAATTTGGCTCCAAATATCATGTGAAATTTATTATTTTGCCTTTCAGCTACTGATTCTGCATGTTTGACACCAGTCAGTACATTCCAGAATATGACCAATTTCCTGTTTGAGGAGTCAGGTGATGTCTTTCATCAAGATCTATGATCAATAATAGTTTGAACCATGTCAAATCATAATCCACAGAGGGAGTAAAAGATGTTTGTCCTGGCAAAGAATTCTCCACAAGGTATTAATGATCTTACCACTCTTTTATATACTGCGACGTTTAGAAGGGTTATAAGCAAACATTTTCAAGTGCAAACGTTGGTTTCCAATCATGAAACTGACACATATTTTTTAGAAAATGCTCATTTAACCAATTTTAAGGCTTGAATAGAAAAACAATTAAACTATCAATAGTAATTATATGAGGGATTTGGTGCAGAATTAGGTTTAATCTACACCTCAAACAAACAAATACCTCTGGAAGGGTCTTTGTGCCATTAAACCAGCTCAAATACTATCAGATATGGATTATATATGCATATTTCAGCTCTGTTTTCCACTTTGCCTCGATAGACTGATTTGAACTACAAACCCGATTTCAAAAAAGTTGGGACACTGTACAAATTGTGAATAAAAAAGGAATGCAATAATTTACAAATCTCATAAACTTATATTTTATTCACAATAGAATATAGATAACATATCAAATGTTGAAAGTGAGACATTTTGAAATGTCATGCCAAATATTGGCTCATTTTGGATTTCATGAGAGCTACACATTCCAAAAAAGTTGGGACAGGTAGCAATAAGAGGCCGGAAAAGTTAAATGTACATATAAGGAACAGCTGGAGGACCAATTTGCAACTTATTAGGTCAATTGGCAACATGATTGGGTATAAAAAGAGCCTCTCAGAGTGGCAGTGTCTCTCAGAAGTCAAGATGGGCAGAGGATCACCAATTCCCCCAATGCTGTGGCGAAAAATAGTGGAGCAATATCAGAAAGGAGTTTCTCAGAGAAAAATTGCAAAGAGTTTGAAGTTATCATCATCTACAGTGCATAATATCATCCAAAGATTCAGAGAATCTGGAACAATCTCTGTGCGTAAGGGTCAAGGCTGGAAAACCATACTGGATGCCCGTGATCTTCGGGCCCTTAGACGGCACTGCATCACGTACAGGAATGCTACTGTAATGGAAATCACAACATGGGCTCAGGAATACTTCCAGAAAACATTGTCGGTGAACACAATCCACCGTGCCATTCGCCGTTGCCGGCTAAAACTCTATAGGTCAAAAAAGAAGCCATATCTAAACATGATCCAGAAGCGCAGGTGTTTTCTCTGGGCCAAGGCTCATTTAAAAATGGACTGTGGCAAAGTGGAAAACTGTTCGGTGGTCAGACGAATGAAAATTTGAAGTTCTTTTTGGAAAACTGGGACGCCATGTCATCCGGACTAAAGAGGACAAGGACAACCCAAGTTGTTATCAGCGCTCAGTTCAGAAGCCTGCATCTCTGATGGTATGGGGTTGCATGAGTGCGTGTGGCATGGGCAGCTTACACATCTGGAAAGGCACCATCAATGCTGAAAGGTATATCCAAGTTCTAGAACAACATATGCTCCCATCCAGACGTCGTCTCTTTCAGGGAAGACCTTGCATTTTCCAACATGACAATGCCAGACCACATACTGCATCAATTACAACATCATGGATGCAGTCCAGATCTTTCACCCATAGAAAACATTTGGCGCATCATAAAGAGGAAGATGCGACAAAGAAGACCTAAGACAGTCGAGCAACTAGAAGCCTGTATTAGACAAGAATGGGACAACATTCCTATTCCTAAACTTGAGCAACTTGTCTCCTCAGTCCCCAGACGTTTGCAGACTGTTATAAAAAGAAGAGGGGATGCCACACAGTGGTAAACATGGCCTTGTCCCAACTTTTTTGAGATGTGTTGATGCCATGAAATTTAAAATCAACTTATTTTTCCCTTAAAATGATACATTTTCTCAGATTAAACATTTGATATGTCATCTATGTTGTGTTCTGAATAAAATATTGAAATTTGAAACTTCCACATCATTGCATTCTGTTTTTATTCACAATTTGTACAGTGTCCCAACTTTTTTGGAATCGGGTTTGTATACCGGATACCCCATTTTAAGATATAATACCACCTGACAAAAAAAGTAAGAGAATGCTGAGCATTTTATCAAAACCGAGTGCTTCCTGTTTCTATTATAAACACATCATTCAACAACACTGTATGGTTGTCACCACACATAACCTGCTGGTGCCTCTCGTCGCACAAATAGGTATGACTAATGACAGTGCTGGTTTTGACAAGTGATTCCATAACGTTAGCCTCTCTTAGCCAATCTCAATTTCCTCAACCCATCTATTTTAATTACCTCTTCCCCTCGCTCACTCCAACCACCAATCCCGCAGGTCAAATAAGACATATTTCCTCGTACACTTATGCTCCATATTAATAAAAAATGTGACCTGGACCAGAAAAAGCTTGCCTAGTCTCAAATAAATAGAGTGGCTTGAGAAACTTTTAGCCTTCATTCATTTGGAAAACATATTTTAACCCACTACAAGCAAGCCAAGCTCACTGGAAAGATGTGCATGTGATGACATTGCTTTTTACACGTTTCACAACTTTCATAGTGAATTGTCCAGTGAGTGATGCAATGTGCTCAGTTTTATCCAAAACAGATGAACCTGAATCTGCCAATGTTTTATTACATTGATTGTTGTATGTATCGCAGAAGTTGGAAATAAAATATCGAGAGAGTGGCAATTAAAAGTAGTTTACAAATAGGCTAATGCACTATGGTAAAAGGGTTTTGAGGTCATTACATAGTATTGTTCAAGCCACCATGAATCTTTATTAATCATTAATCTTTCCCTGTAATCACAATTTGTGTGAACAAGACTAAAAGTGTTTACTGCCACTAGTAGTCATTTCAGATGGAAACCATGCGGTGAATTGTAAGTATAGGTATGTTTTTGAAGTTTTGCAAAAATTTAAGTAGAGGCACATTTTTCCAATGAGCAGGTTGACTACAAGTCTCATAATAAAGATATACTGAAATTGTTTAGTTATTATTTATACTACATGCATGTAACCCATTAATGTGGAGACAAGCACAGTTCTTTCTTGTATTTACATATTTCCTACTGAAACATCTATGGTTACTCAACATAAGTCTCAGTAGCAGACGCTATGGGAAAACCAATTATAAGATGACAATGAATGCCATTGCTTCAGAATCTATAGACTGAAGGTAGAGTGGAGCTCATAAGACACTCCGAGCTATGTAAGTAACACAGCAGCTTAAGCAATGTTTCTAAATTCTTTCCCTCATCTTAGGGAACCGAGGTTATGTTGAGTAACCAGAGACATTCCCTTTCGAGTTGGATTCACTTGACTTTGCGTCAGTAGTTGAGCTGTCTGAGCAAGTGTCTGAAGGAGAAAGATTCTTCTGAGGCAATGGCGTTCAACACTGCCTTATATAGCTGTTGAGTCAGCCACCAATTTTCGTGGGCTTAAATTTTGTGTACTTACACTGTCGTGATTCAATAAGGCTTCAGTATTGATCAGAACTCGAAAGGCGACAGGAAGTTATCCCCTTTCTTAAAGGGATACTCAAGCCCAAAATTAAAATTCTCTCATTTACTCACCCTCGTCATGCCAGATGTATATGACTTTCTGTCTTCAGATGAAAACGAACTGAGATTTTTAGAAAAATAAATAATCTCTGTCAGTCTATATAATGCAGATGGATGGGCCCCTCCAAGATGACACTTTAAAAACCATGCAAAACGAACACAACGGTAATACAATCAATTCTGAAGTGAAACGATTGGTATGTGTGAGATCCTACAAAAACTAATATTTTGAAGTTTTTAAACTATAAACCAGTGCTTCCAGCCAACTGTCATTTGTGCATTCACTCGACATAAACGTCAACACACTGTGAAGTGTGATGTTGGCATTCAGAGAAGTGATTTGGAACCACAGAGGACTGTCACTTCCCATGCGAGTTTCACAAGGCAAGTCGCCTTTATTTTTATAGCACTTTATACAATACAGATTGTTTTAAAGCAGCTTTACAGTGATCAACAGGAAAATAACGATTCAATAAAGCAAACAGAGTTCAATTCGGCTGTACAGCAACTCTAAAAAGAAAAAAAAAGTCATTGTTCAGCTGAAGTCAGTTCAGTGTTGATTCAATTCCGTTGTAAAAAACATTAATTATTAAATTAGTGCAATTTGGCTATAAAGCAGCTCTGGAGAAAACAGTGATGTCATCATCAGCTCAGTTTAGTTCTCATCAAATAGTGTCAGTGCAGTCAAGTCAATAATATTTTTCTATATACAACACACTTATATCACGCTTCACAACATGCAAAATATTAGTATTTTTCTTCAGAAAATATTGATTAATGAAACTGGGGTCGCATGGATTACTGTTGCGTTTTGTTTTGCGTGGTTTTTGAAGCGCCAACTTTGAGGGACCTATCCACTTGCATTATGTGGACTCTAATCTCTAATCAGAGATAAAAATCTCTGTTTGTGTTCATCTGAAGAAAGACAGTCATATACGGAAGCATTTACTCTATATATCAGCATATGCAGCAAAACCACACTTGGATACCATGGATAAAAGCAATGAAGACACTTTCGAAAGGACTGAATTACACTTACTTCCAAACAACCGATTGAAAAAAAATAAAAAAAATAAAATAGTACAAACAAAGATGTTTTACCAGTGCTTGGATATTTTTCTGAGGGTTTTTAAAAGCATTAAACAGGCGTATATTTTCCCTAGTCTGCTGTCTTTAATGTCACATCTCTCACATCATAGATCTCCTTGGGCTGATGTAGTGCCTTCAAACCAAACAAGGGTCAGAAAGGCATCTGGCAGTATAATTGCTCATTAAAACAGTATGTCTCTCCCTGCCTGTTTGGGTGTGTTGGTCAAATTATTTTGTTTTGTGTCTGAATTGTTGGCAGTGTGCCAGCAAAGACACGTAAAGGACAAAATATCTAGCATAACTGGAAAATTATCTGTGACTAGGCTAATAAGGTATTCATGAGCAAGACATTTTAGGAATGACAGTACAAAGCAATTAGCCTCTCATAACAATAAGAGAAAAGAAACACAACTGGGCAATAACAAAAAAAAAGACATTTTTAAATGTATAACACATCACACACCCATGTTTTTCCCATTCCTCTAAAACCTGTCATTTAAGAGGGATTTGTCCACACGAAACACACGCAGGTTGCGCACGCCTATGACTACATCCTCACCAGTGTCATCAATTGTATAACGCAGGTTCAAACGCTACTTCAGTTGTGCGTTGGATTACAGGAAAATAATCTGAGCGAGAAATGAGGGGAATGGGTGACTGAGATAGAGTCTGAATGAAAGGATAGAAGAAGAAAAGAATGAGTGCGTAAATAGAGATGAAAGAGGATTTGGATCCTCAAAGTACCTCGTTTGTTTGAGCGTGATTCTGTGCTCTTGATTAACAATCATTCATTCAACCCCGTTCAGTGGTTAAACTACATTATAAAGTTATTGGATTATAAACTAAAGCATGCGAACTCTGTGACTAAAAGATTTCCAAGATATCTAATGCGCTTTTATGAATATATCGGTCGCCCAAACGGCAATATTCACATGAAGAGATTGATAAACATTTTGGAGACGTATACAAACAGTATTCTCTTGTATTGTCCCTCAGTAAAGTTAAGCGCTTACCGGTTGGTCTGCGCTGGAAACAGGTGGTCACTCGCAGCGATCAGTGCGGTTTATCCGCCGGTGTTGTTGTTTGTCGATGGTGTTAGTCGCTCGTGTCAGGGATCTATTTCCCCAGCGCGTCCGAGGCGAGAAGGTTTCCAGCCAGACAACTAGCTATTCAGTATGAGGAGACCCAGTAATGTGCGGTTATCTCGCTGACCCAACTGTAACGCAAATAAACAACTTAATCACCTTAATAGCCATGATAGAATGCGCGGTCATTTCTTTGATCGCTGTGCTACGCGGCGCGCCTCAAACAAGTTGTGTAGCCTAACCTTAATGAACGAGTCACCATGCGCGCTTTATGCTACTTATAGTTACCTTTGTATTATTTTAAGAATTGTGAATTCTGTAATTATTATTGTAGGCTATCATATAAACTGAAATGAATGATGTTAAACAAATTAGTATAATCAAGGTTAGCATATAGGCAGAGCAGGATTCGAATGAATGGGGGGACTACATTATGCTCTAACCTTGAACCCCCAAAAACATCCACACCCTTACCCTAACCATAACTCTATCCCTCCACCCATTAGACGTCCAGAGAGGTGGAGCTGGAGGTCATTTGACTCTGCAGTGACCACCACTTGCCAAAAGGGACTGAAAGAATGCATAAGTGTCTCTTAAAGATTCAAGTGTTTTCGCATCTCATTAACTACAAAAAAATTGTATAAATTAATCAAATTGCGCTAAATGTATATGCTTGGGAACAGAAATCGCAGAGGACAGCAACAGCTGCTTCTGTCATTTTATCAGACTGTGTGTCGATAAAACAGTAGGCCTACTTTTTTTTTTAACACGTTATTAAAGACGTGATCTTGAAATATATCACAAAAAGTGTAATTCTTTTGTCTCCAATAGTTTTCTAAAAACTGTAGGCCTATAGAATATTCCCTGCTGAAACCTAGGCTGGTTGGTTTAAACTGGAAGTAGCTGGTTTAAGCTGGTCTCCCATGCAGGCTGGTAAGCAGGTCATCCAGCCTGGCCAAGCTGGTGTTCAGATGGTTTTAGCTGGTCTGCCAGCTTGACCAGCTAAGACTAGCCTGGCCAGCTAAAAAAATAGACAAAACCCCTCTAAAACCAGCCTGTGAGACCAGCTAAAACCAGCCAACCTGCTTAGGCTGGTTTTAGCCTGGTTGTTTTTTTTTTTTGTTTTTTTTTTCAGCAGGTTTGAAAGCCAAGGTTGACATTATTTTTTTTAAAAGTCTCAAGCATTAGGCCTATAAGATGGTATTTTGGCGACAAGTGTTATTACCTAATGTTTACTGTAATGCATTAAACATGAACTGAAAAACATAGAGCACACCAATGTATACTACATAACTTGAAACTATAATTTTAGAAGAATATATTAGTTTGTTTAGTTGATTTGATGGTTTGTCTTCGTAAATATGGCAACAACTTTTCACATTTGGCAGATGTTTTTATTCAAAGCAAATTACAATACATTCAGGCCATTTGTATGCTTGTTTCTGGAATCAACCCTATGATGTTAGCGATGTGCATAAAAGTAATTTCAATTAGGATAATCATTTCATACCTTTTACTTAACTTCATTTTAACTACACTGTAGGCTACTGTAAAAATGTTTTCTTTTTAAACAAAATAACTCAATTTTTTACTTTTTCTATAGCCTAATGTTTTACAGTAAAATAAAATAGCATAATTATTTTCTACGTCTGATATGGTAACTTGGTAAACAACCAAATATTTTTTCAGCATGTGAAATCACAGCGCCTTTTAAATCCTTTTAAAATGACCGTAATTCAAAACTTAGACATGACAGACTTCAGTTTAAGTTGACAACTTACCTTCCAAATTCAATGCAGCGTACCGTCAGTTGAATCGATCTTCTCTAGCTCTTGTAATACAGGTTTATCTCATCCGCTGCTCGTGTATTGACACGTATCGCTAAATAAAATAGTCTTCATCCACCTCTATTTGCTCTTGAGTAGGCTACGATCTGTTTTCAAAGCCCCGTCAGTTCCCGTTTGAAATTGTTTGAGCTGGTTAGAAGTGTTAAGGAATGGAAACGGTTCTAGCTTCGTCTTAAGACTCAAAACCTCTGGGATGTGTCCTGCAAAGATCAAACTGGTCTAGTGTCCACGCACGTCTCCTCCATTGATCACCATCATTGTAACGAATTCCTTTCGTGAGAGGTTGCTCTTGTCATATCTTCATTGAGAATAACGAGACGAAACGCCGCTGACTACAGTATGAACGCGCTGTTCAAAGTTCTATGAAGAGAATAAAGGAGGAGCAGGTGACAGTGTGTCTCCGCTCAGGATGTAAGAGTCAGAATGAGTGTACTCGCATCAGCATCAGCTGCCGAGGGTGGGGAGAGAGAGAGAGAGAGAGAGAGAGAGAGAGAGAGAGAGAGAGAGAGAGAGAGAGAGAGAGAGAGAGAGAGAGAGAGAGAGAGAGAGAGAGAGAGAGAGAGAGAGAGAGAGAGAGAGAGAGAGTAGACATGACTCGGTTTACATCATTCTTAAAAACAGGTTAGGAACAATTAAAGGTGTAGTATTATATTTGATAATTGACAAGAACATTTGTTTACTAAGTACTTGTGAGCAATATCATTAAACTGACGTATGTTGCAGTCTCATTAGATGACTGCCAGTCTTCTATAAACTGTTTTGTTTTGTTTGCTGGTCGCCACCTCATGGGTGCTGCCATGTTGACATCACATGACAAGTCATCTTGTGCTTCAATAATAATAATATTTTTATATAACACTCAATCAGAGCTCAGTGTGCTCATAAAGCATGTTCATAAAGCATGTTCATAAAACATAAACATACCAGTACTATACAACAACACACAGAATATACACTGAAAAAAATGTGCAGGATCTACTTTGAAACAATTTTCACTCAAAATTTGCTAGTAAATTTCACAAATAATTACAAAGAAATGGCAAATAACACATTGAATTAAACGTGAAATGCTGAAGTAAAGACTGAGATTTATTTCTTGTAAAACATATTCCAATAATCAGTTTTATTTACAACCTCAAAAAATAATTTGTACAGTGTACATATAGTCCAGAGTGATGGTATTGATCAGCATGTGTGCGGTCCACCAGACAGTCCAAACTGAATGTGTTTGTCTCTACCAGGTGATAAGGAACAAAAAAGAAGAAAAATAAACTGCATGCATGCAGGCCAGTAGTGTCACTGTAAAGTATAAAATAGGCAGTTAAAAATAAGCAACAATTTACTGAGTTCACCTTTAATGTGAAATGTTAAAAATGTGGTTATGTCATTCTGTAAATAACCAGAGTCCAAACTGTCTTAGTCAAAGCCAGACAATTGCCAGTGATTGGTAGCAGTTATTTTAGCAGCATATAACCCCATGGTTATATGCAATGTCATTAATACACAGACTCTTCTTTATTGACATAAAACAAAACATGTCTTTGTTTGGTGAATGTGTTTTGGTGCATGTTTGGGCCGTAACCACCACAGACATCGAAGGACATTCAGATTAATGGTCAATCAATATTAATTTCTCAGTGGCTAATTTCTCAATATTAATTTCTCAATTTCTCATCCTAAAGATGGTAAAATCCTTACTATCAGCACCCATGCAGGTGATTGCCTCAAATCAGTCAAATCATAATCCAAATATTCAATAAGGGAGATCATCCGTCTTTCTTTTACTTTCTCTCTCTCTCTCTCTCTCTCTCTCTCTCTCTCTCTCTCTGTGTCTGTCTCGCTCTGTCTCTCTCTCTCACACACACACACACACACACACACACACACACACACACACACACATACACACATCTTGACCCTCAAGCAAGCCTTTAAATGGGTCTCAGAAAGTGAGGACCATCCAAAATGTCCTGACTTTACTCACTTTTGTCCACACTCAGATGGTCTAAAACTCAAATCAGTCATCACAAAGATACACACACACACACACACACACACACACACACACACACACACACACATATACACACAATTTGTTGTATAAAGATTAATGGCAAGTCACAAAACAGACAAACACCCCCGCACCTCAGAGTGAGACGGTATTGATTAGGCTGTGATGGATTGGCTTTTTAATTGTCAAGCATGATGCAAGTGTTCAGATTAATGGTCCTAGTACTGCACATGCACAACAAATTTGGCCATGGATTTGCTTGTGCATGTATGGACATTTGTATGGGAATTAGTTCAAAAATAAGGGAAGAAGAAACACACATAAATATCGAGCTCTCTTACAGTAACCAATTCAGTCCTGCTATGCCAGTTCTTGGATCCAAATCACTGCACTGCTCTTTAATGTCTAAAGATGTGTGAACCCAATGCACATCCATCTCCCAGAACGTGTCATGCTTAAATTACTGTTTGCAGTATTCCTAGAATGGAACTATTTGGAACTACCCAGCCTTATCTCACAAATCTATAGCTGAATTTCTGTGCTAGTTGGAGTCATCTAGTCCACATGAGGCACCCAGTGCTTGGTGGTCCATGTAATAGACTGGAGAGAAGAGTGGGGGGGGGGAAAGATTGTCAATGCCAAAAGCCACCAGTAGCCCCAATTCATCACTGGTGTTTGTGATTACAGCCTGAGCTCTATCACACAGAGGATACATATGGAGTGGTATGGCCACATTAAAGGGTACAGCAAAGGAGGAGAGATTGGAAAGAGGGTTGATAATGACAGAGGGATAGAGAGAGGGGGGGGGGGGGGATCTGTGGTAGATCTGTGGGAGATTCTGTGTGAGGCAGAATGAGATCTGTGGTATGTCTCTTTTGAGTGCTAAGGCAGGGTTCCTGAGATCTAGTTCAATTTGTAAAGGTTGTCAGTGAGGGCTCGGCTCTGAAGGGTTTGACTGACAATTCAAATCACATTCAGAGGGCTTCGCTTTACCAGTCATGGCTTTGCAGCAAGGCAGGGTATGTTCTACTGTGTATTTTTCAGAGATCTCTGTGTGTCTGGATGAGGGCTGGTGCATTTTACATAGCGCTGAATCTTCAGCTTGTGCAGTCTCACAAATGGGTGGGTCAACTGCCATAGAGGCCAGAAATATCCCAGTTAAAAGGTACCCTCCATAAGGGCGAGGCAGGGCGGGTATATATAACGTCTGATAATTACATGTGTCTAAAACAGGGAACCCTGAGAGCTTCGAGTTCAGCCACAGACTGCAGACACATCACAGAGAGAAACATGCGCCACCCTCACTATCCAGAACCGCTTGCCAACCACAGCAGCCTAAGCCTGTAGTTACACTGGGTAAAAAAAAAAAATCATCCTCATACTGTTACATCTTAAATATATAGAGAATAATACAGTGAATAAAACAGGCCATGTTGAACATTGATTTGTGTGTACATGGGCATGTGCATGCGGGAAGCAGAGAGAAAAAGACTAGAACTCTGAGTGTTGTTATTTGTGCTTTAAACACTGACGTATATCTTAATCAGCCTGTTTGTTTTAATTTGCCCAGAAACGTATTGTTCTGAAGGATAATCTCTCTGTCGTCAAAAAAAAAAAAAAAAATCATGTTAAGGCAGTAAAAATTAAGTAAAATCTTACCTGGTGATAAGACTATCAGATAAGAAAAAAATCTATATAAACTAAAAAAAAAATCTATATATAGGTCCATACAGGATATAAATAAGAGGCACAGGTGGATGGGGGAGTAAGAGAAAGACAGAGAGATCTATAATCTGCATATATCCCTATTTTATATCACCTCTATTCAATCTCATCCCTCCCTAATCTCATAGTTTATTTATTTATTTATTTAGTTTGTTTGTTTGTTTTACAAGTTTGCTGTGTTGTTTTAACTTTTTAAATGATCGTTTAGTATGTAAACAAACCATTTACTTTCCAATGTAAATTTACCTTTCATAATGCAAAACTTATTTATTTATCAAAACTTGTTTTAATTTAATTTATTACAACTTGTTAATTTATTTATTTATACTCACTATTTTAGTATGTAAAAAAATGTAAGAAAACTGATGAATAAATGATTAGGATAAAATATAAATGTCAAATAGTTTTACCACATTCTTCTTACTTTACCAATTATATTTCCTCATGGAAATGTAATTTTACCTTTTATATTACATATTATTTATTTAGAAAATTTGAATGACTATTTTACATAGGCCTACAGTACAGCAACAAAGCAACCATTTTACATATTGTGGCCTGCAAAGGTAGTTTGCTTATTTAATTTCTTTACTTGTTTACATGTAATATTATTTATTTATTAAGTTCATGTTGGGGGAAAATCCTCTTTCCGGGTTGCGTAGCAGGAGACACGAAAACTATAGTAATAGCGCCCTCTGATGGCCGCCCTCAGTTGAACAACAGACGTGTCTCAATCCGAAATCGCCCCATAAACCCTCATTCACTATTCCCTACGTTAGATCACTAATATAGTTCACTTGAAGGAGTGAATGAAAACGAGTGCGTGAATTCGGACAGCCGTTTAGTGTACATCGGCTGTACACTCGTTATTGCGGTGCAATGTGGGATTGAATGAGTGCACTCAATAACGTCCGCTATGGTTTCGGACACCACTACAAATGGCTGTCACCTCAAATAATGCCCTATTTGAGGGTATGTGGGCGATTTCGGATTCAGCGGATTCAGATTAAGGATATTTATTTATTTATTTTTGTTTGTTGGTTTGTTTGTTTGTTTTTCAAGTTTGCTGTGCTGTTTTAACCTTTTTAAATTATATTTTTGTATGTTGGCTAAACAAACCATTTACTTTCCAATGTAATTTTACCTTTTATAATGCAAAACTTATATATTTATTTATTAAAACTTTTTTAATTGAATTTAATTTATTACAACTTGTTTATTAATTAATTTATTTATTTATACGCACTATTTTAGTATGTAAACAAATGTAACAAACTGTGAAATCTGATGAATAAATGATTAGGATAAAATATAAATGTCATAATAGTTTTACCACATTCTTCTTACTTTACCAATTATATTTCCCCGTGGAAATGTAATTTTACCTTTTATATTACATATTACTTATTTATGTAGAAAATTTGAATGACTATTTTACATAGGCCTACAGTACAGCAACAAAGCAACCATTTTACATATTGTGGCCTGCAAAGATTTTTTTTTTTATGCATCCATTATTTATCCACTCAATATTAACTATTAATTTATTTATTTCGGGTTGCGTAGCAGGAGACATGAAAACTATAGTAATAGCGCCCTCTGATGGCCGCCCTCAGTTGAACAACAGACGCGTCTCGTGTTCTAGAGAGTTCTAGTTGCATTGTGGGTACCTCACCCGGCTCCGTCCTCCTCTATCCCGCAAACATGATGGTGAGTGCTCATTCATGCCTGTTTTGTTTTCAAATCCATCGTCATCTTAGCAATTTACTCTTCTCCTAGTGTTGGGATATAAACGTCCAGTGATATTGAAGCATAAAGGACATGTCTGCGAGGTTATTTTTTATTTTAAATGAGATAATACACCTAAAGTTTGACATTGATGCTAGCTAGCTGGGTTGCTAACGATTCATTCTTCTGTTTGAGAGTGACAGGCAGAATTTAGAGATGGGCATTTCGACGCGACGTGCAAAAGATGACTTTTGTACGGCATATGTACACATTTACACATTTTTTTGCTAAATAATGCTAAATGCTTTAGTTTAGCATCTTTTCGGTAACGGAGAAAGAGGTAGTGAACTGTTATGAACATAACTGGTTACACCCTTTAATACTGTTCGTCTCGACAGTCACTACGATAAATCTGTGATTTTGTAAAACACTTATTCCTGAATAAAAAAACCATTATTTTTAGCACATGCGTATATATATATTAGCGCTTCTTTTGTGTGCATGATATAATGGAGTTAAGCTGCAGTAACTAAGATAGAGCAGATATTACTGTTTCACACGTTGTAGTGTGTATATGTAAGCCATTTGTTTAAGTAAAGATCACAGCATTGTTTACTTACACAAATAGTCAATTAAATTGTCTGTACAGGAACTGTCAAAACTCTTTCATGGTGATGGAAAACCTTGACAAATCTGTGCATTTTCACATTTTAAGTTACAGGCTTGGAAAGGTCATGGCGCTCTATAAAATATTGTGGACATTTCTATTGTAAATAAAATAACTTTCCTTTGGTCTGCTCTTAAATATATTTAAAAAATATGACTTGATCAATTCGAAAGCCTGTGTAATTTTGATATTACATTGATTATGAGCATTCTTGAATCTCTTCTCTTAGCCCACTCCAGTCATCCTCCTGAAGGAGGGCACAGACTCCTCTCAGGGGGTCCCGCAACTGATCAGCAACATCAATGCCTGCCAGGTTGTGGCAGAGGCTGTGCGGACCACCCTCGGCCCCCGTGGCATGGACAAACTTGTGGTGGATAACAGAGGTAAGTCTGCTCTTCCATAATCAGGTATAGAAGTGTGGTTTTATTGGGAAGGGAAGAATTGGTACACTTTTTGATATATTAGTATGATGCTTTGCTTCATGCTGTGATTTACTTGATGTTATCTTGCAGGCAAAGCCACTATTTCTAATGATGGAGCCACAATTCTGAAACTTTTGGAAGTTGTACACCCTGCGGCCAAGACTCTGGTAGACATTGCCAGATCTCAGGATGCTGAGGTAAGATTCCCTCTCTTTGGCCCTATCTGGACGGGATTAGTTAAACATGGGGTAAAGTAATTATTACCAGAGCTTCTCAGTGATTTTAGTCCCATCCGAATGTGCCATCTCAGTAATCATTACGGACATTGTCAGTAAAGATTACGGCAACTTTTACCTTCTGTGAAAAGGTCCAGAAAAATGACTTACGGTAATACTAATCCTGTGCGAATAAACCCGCTGTAAATATGTACGTAAATATTCTGTCGTTTCCTGTTGAAAAACCACGAAAAACTACTTTTAAAGTATGGAGGCGCTTAAAAAAACATTCAGTTGCGTTCTAGGCGGTGGGACATGTCTGTGGCAAAACTCAAGTGTTTTCTGCTTACCATTTAGATAAAAAAATAAAAAAAAAAAGGTCGAAACCACTTGTCAGTGGCATACAACTTCTTTCAGCTTTTGGTAAGTGCCTATTACCAACAAAATCCAATCAGAATTTAATCAGAATATCAGGAAGCAACTTAATACGCACATGACGACAGGGAGGTGACGTCACGTTGGTGCTTAAATCGAGTTACCCCTCCCACTTCTGCAAGTTTTACTGAGATTTCTTATCCCGTGCAAATTGGCCATTAATATTTCAGGTGTCCTGTGTTAAAATTACATTGTTCCATCTACCCTTGTAAAACTAATCCCGTCCGAATAGGGCTTTAGTCTGTACATTTAGGCTACTTTTAAAGGAAATAGTTCTTGTTCTCAAGTGATCATTGACTGACATACTGTCTAAAATGCTCAATATTGTAATAGCTATGATGTGAAACACCTGTTCTGGTTAAGTTCAGAAAATATCTTTTCTAGCGGAAGGCTAGCAATTGTATAGACTAGCAAAAAATGTCTTAATTCATTTTATCCTTTTCTGTTTTATTATATATTTTGTTTTTATTTTATAAAAGCTGCAGTGCACTTGAGACAGCATTGTAAATATAAACATGACTGATGCGTGTCATGCAGTCTGCTGCATGTCATGTCAGTTTCTTGATTAGAACTTGATATTGAGCAAGTTGTTCAAACTGCATAATTATCTTATAACTAGTTAAATACACTAAAATGTATCCTCTACATTGTTTGTTTATTCAGGTTGGTGATGGCACCACCTCAGTCACTCTGCTTGCTGCTGAGTTTCTGAAGCAATTGAAGCCGTACGTGGAGGAGGGGCTTCACCCCCAGACCATCATCAGAGCTTTCCGCCTCGCCACCCAGCTTGCCGTCAAAAAGATCAAGGAAATCTCTGTTACTGTCAAAAAGGATGACCAGCAGTGAGTCCAGATCCTGTGTGCAATTCAATAAGGGGCTTTGGCGCCAGAGGAACCTTTTCATAGTTCCTAGAACTAATGGCGGAAGTTCCCACTTTTTGGGGTGTTCGCACCGCAGGAACTGGGAACAATTTTAGTTCTCGGAATGTAGAGCTGGGCGATTAACTGAAAAGTAATCGAAACTGAAATTCATAACCTCTAACCGACGTGACTTTCCCATGTCGGTTATTTCGGTTTTTAATCCTGTTAATGCTTTCCCCTTAAAAACATACTACTGTGTGTGTAGTCATGTGACTCCGCCCCGTCCATTCAGCGGCATGGAAGCAACACGGAGGCGAACTCAAACACCGAGTCAACACACGCAGACAGACAAACACTCAGACAGACAGTAGCTCGCACATCACGCGCAGAATCTCATTGTCAATGCTGTCCTGTGATTTATCACTAAAGTAGCTTAGAAACTCAAAAGTTATAGCGTATATTTTTCTACTTTTGAAGTAACTACATACAACGCACAGCTTCACAATTAATGAGACGCTATGACTAATTCACACATGCAATCTCTTTCATTAATTCATTCAAGTAACTGTACTTTTTTAATTTATTTAAAAACGAAATATCCCACTTTTAATAGTCAAGCATATTTACAGTACATACTTTGTCAGTGAATTATGAGGGCAAAAAAAAATAATCGTTCGTTAATCGTAATCGAGGTAAAGTCTTCAATTAATCGGGGTTTGATTTTAGGTCATATCGTCCAGCCCTGTCGGAACGCCTTTTGGGGGAACTAAATTAGCTCCTACTTTAGAGTAGGGTCTAACCCAGCACAATAGGAACTAGTGACGTAAATGTACGCTGATTGGCCGAACGCACGCGAAACACCAGCACTCGCCATTTTAAAAAAAGCTGTGTACACACAGATTATAGCATATATACTTACTCCACAAACTAACTCTATGAACATGGAAAACAGTGATAGATCTCAATCTTTACGCTACGGAGGAAATCCAACGCAACTTTGAGGGGACTTTTTTTAATATACTGTCTACTTTCTTTGTATAACAGTTCAATATAGTTACGTATTAGACAGGACTGTTAAACAGATCGTAAACTAATGAAGATGGAGAATGTGAGCACTGTGTGCTCAGGCTCTGGCGTTCTCAGCGCCCTCAAAATAAACGTCCGCCTCGCAGTCAAAATAAGTCACAACAACAAGCACGGCTTTTGTCACTATAGAGTTCCTACTGGCAGCGCAAATGCAACCAGGAAAACGGCCCTAGGGGAACATTTAGTGGAATGACCCTGGTGGCTAGTTCCTAGAAAAGCCCCTATAGTTATGTGTTTGTATCGCATTAATATCACAGAGGTGATCATTTGTCCTCTCTTACCACCACAGAGAACAAAGGAGGTTGTTGGAGAAGTGTGCTTCTACTGCTTTAAACTCAAAGCTGATCGCAGGACAGAAAGATTTCTTCTCCAAGATGGTGGTGGATGCAGTGATGATGCTGGATGATCTGCTGCCTTTGAAGATGATTGGAGTGAAGAAGGTGCAGGGTGGAGCTCTGGAGGTGAGAGGGAGCTGTGTTGTAGATTTAAAGGAACTTTTGCATATTCATAAAGGAAATCTGCATATTATGGGCATCGTCGGTCCTGAAGTGCTGCTGTCCTGCGGAGTTTTGCTCAAACCCTAATCAAACACGTTCACACTTTCAATTTCTTCAGGATTACTAAGGCTACAGGCAGGTGAGCTAAACTCTGCATGATGGCGGCACTACAGGACCGACATTGCCCATCCCTAATCTAGTGTTTCTTATTGGTTGCTTTAATAATGATGCAAGGGTCAGCACGACTTAGGGCTGGAATACACCACGTCTTTTCACAATTTAAGATATTAGGCTTCATACATTTTCTTACTTTGCAAATGTTACAGGAAAAAAAAGTGGTTAATATCAAGGTTCAACTCAAGGATCATATTACGGTTTTTGAGAGACAGATCGGGTCATTTTTCGGATCAGCAAAAAAAAAAAAAAAATTATAACCAAAATACCAAATACACTAATTACAAGCATGGATAAATATAAAACTGTAGTATTCAGGTACAGAAATGTAGTAATTAGGCCTAAAATAAAATAACATTAAAGTATTTACTGTATAAATTAAATATAGATTAATCTTTGTTAAGGATGTTTTGTTGTTTGATTAACATTAATGACTGACAGCAGCAGGTATTTATAGGCTGCTGTCACTTAAAGACCTAATGCACTGATCCATTTTAATGATACACATCCGATTTCTTTCTCAATGGATTACGTTCACTTAAGACATAACCGACTGTTTATGAGAATACTTGGAGTAATATTGTGTGTATATGTTCATTCAAGACCAAGATGCGAGAGAGGAATCAATTTGGTGTTCACACACTATCTGAAACGTGGCTCTCTGTGTGTGTGTGTGGCTATGCGCACAGATAACAGTGCGAGTACCGAATTGAGTTCTCTTTTGCCTCTTCTTGCGCTGTAATGGTTTAAAATCGCTTGAATGTGTAAATTGGCCAGACAAAACACTTGTAAACACAAATAATAAAACTTTCACTTTGTGATGGTTAAACTTTGCAAGTAATTAAAAAAGCTCTCTCTTACTCACAAATTGCAACAAAAGATAATCTTAACTTTACTTTTCTTTTTGCTGTCTATCAGGAATCTCAGCTTGTGGCTGGTGTTGCATTCAAGAAGACCTTCTCCTATGCAGGCTTTGAGATGCAGCCCAAGCGCTATGTGAACCCAAAGATCGCACTGCTCAACATTGAGCTGGAGTTGAAGGCAGAGAAGGACAATGCTGAGGTTCGCGTGAACTCGGTGGAGGTCAGTACTGCTCTTCACTGTCACAGGTTTTCAAAAATGTACTTGTCAAGTATATTCCTTTTGATTGTTGAATTCTGGGCCATGAGCATGGAGCTGATGGTGCAGTTAAACATGGAGCGATGTTTTGGCAGAAGTGGTAAAAGGCTCATTAGTATCATCTGAAGTTATTTTATTGAAGTGACGCTAACTAGCGCTAAAGTCCGCAAGGCAATATTTTCTGTAACAGATTCTTGTTTCAGTAAACCATCATGGCCCATGTAAACAAAGTTGTATTCCCTGTTTATGTGGCTGATTGTAGGAATATCAGGCCATTGTTGATGCTGAATGGAACATTCTGTACGATAAGCTGGAGAAGATCTACAAATCTGGAGCTAAAGTGGTGCTGTCCAAGCTGCCCATTGGAGATGTGGCCACACAATACTTTGCAGACAGAGATCTGTTCTGTGCAGGCCGTGTTGTTGAGGAAGATCTCAAGAGAACTATGATGGTATCCCGTGTCCTGTCATTTAGCTTTGACTGTGTATCAGTACAGCTTTCATGATTCAATTTCAGTCTGTGTTTATATTGGGTAAACCATTAATTCCAGTTCTCTTTTAGCATTGTAATAGAGCACTGAAGTGATGATGCATTTTTGTAGGCCAACCTGAAAGTTAGCATCACCCTGTTTCTCTTGACAAAACCCAATAGGATTATTTTGTTAGATTTTGGATTATTGTAGAAATTAGCTCATGACCAACACAAGTGTATGATTCTTTCACGTCTTGTTTATCATAATAATCTTGACAAATTAACACAACTTAAAGAATAAATAGAATCGCCAGAAGTAAACAGCTAAACATAGGCTATAAATGAACTACACCATGGTCGCATGACCATCACCACCTTTAAGCTTTTAGTCTTAGACAGACCTTATTTCAGGAATGTAACCAAAAACCTATTGACTTAATGGGGATGGAACTGGAAGTTCTTAGAATCCTCCTTTCTGGGTTTTGGCCTACAAAAATGTCATCCGTGCTGAACTCTGTAATGTTATTTATTTTAATGGCTGATATCTGTTCTCTTTTGCACATGCAATGATGTTTTGGTCCTGATGTGTTGGCCATGTAGTTGTTAAAGCAGTTGTACTGTGTCCTCCAGGCCTGTGGCGGCTCTATTCAGACCAGTGTCGGTGCCATGACTGATGATGTGCTTGGACTATGTGAGCTCTTTGAAGAAGTGCAGGTTGGAGGAGAAAGGTATGTTTTTTTTTTTTTCTTATGTTAATAACATGTCCATGAAGCTGGAGATTTTAATTATAATAAAATATTTTACATAAACACTTCCCATACTAACGATATGTACTCCATTACAGATACAACGTCTTTAAAGGCTGCCCGAAAGCTAAGACCTGCACCTTCATCCTGAGGGGCGGCGCAGAGCAGTTCATGGAAGAGACGGAACGCTCACTGCATGATGCTATCATGATTGTGCGCAGAGCGATCAAGGTGGGGAAAGCTTTAGCATATCTTGCTACAAATGATTACAACTGCAGAGTTAGTCTTATCCTTGATTTCCTTTGGCCAGTAGTTCTTGTTGGGAAAAACTGCTGAAAACGTATTAAGATAACGCTTCAAATTAGCTTTAAAATCTGAAATATTATGACATAATTTTGGCCTTATCAGCCAAAATAAATCTATTTTTTGCAATGCATTTTACAGCGTAAACAAATAGCTGTTGCCTCTTTCAAGAAGGCAATTGGCTCTTAACTGAAAGGCAGGACCGTTCCTACAACCACTATATTGAGTTTCTCCTATTAATTTGTTTCCCCGAATTGTCCATCTCCTTCGCCTTACATTTAGCTGATATGAGTTTACATAAATGCTCAAATGCTCAATTATGTACTACTAAACAAGTACAGTTAATAATTGCAAAACATGAATGCAGATGGATGCTGATTCCCAGTGTGTAACAATGTATAGTGAGCTGAATGACATGCTAGAGCACTAATGTCCTCATTAACTCTTTCCCTGCCATTGATGGAATTTTCCATCACTTATGACACGTTTCCCTGACAAAAAAAAGCTATTTTTTGAAGTTAGTTTTTGAAAACTACAAAAAAAAATTTTTTTTTTTTTCTTTCAATATATTGTATGTTCAGATATTCTGACAAAATAACAAAATATTCTGGTGGCCATGAAATTGTGAAAATTATCAAAAATGCTTGCAGGGAATCATGACATGCTGAAATTTCAGAATGTTTTATGAACTGCCAGCAGGGGGAGACAAATTTCTTAAGACTTTAAGTAAAAATAAAAAAATAAAAAAAATCATTAACACACTCCTATTTCCCATGTACAGAATGACTCAATTGTTGCTGGAGGTGGCGCTATAGAGATGGAGCTTTCGAAGTATCTGAGGGATTACTCTAGAACAATTCCAGGGAAGCAGCAGCTGCTGATTGGAGCCTATGCCAAAGCCCTGGAGATTATTCCCAGACAGCTGTGTGACAATGCAGGCTTTGATGCTACCAATATCCTAAATAAACTGAGGGCCAAGCATGCGCAGGTAGCTACACAAGTCGTGCTTGATCATGTTTTATTTAATCATGTAATGTCAATGTTGTAATGTACATTTGCATAATCTCCCCCAGGGTGGCATGTGGTATGGAGTGGACATAAATAATGAAGATATAGCAGATAACTTCCAAGCGTGTGTATGGGAGCCCTCTGTTGTGCGCATCAATGCCCTGACCGCTGCCTCCGAGGCTGCGTGCCTCATCCTCTCAGTGGATGAGACCATCAAGAACCCTCGCTCCTCTGCTGACGGCCCAGCGGCACCTGCTGGCAGAGGAAGAGGTCGTGGTAGACCCCAACATGCCCACTAATCCACACCCATCCCCAGCAGTGTCTTGGGCAGAGCCTCTGGACTTACAGAAGGTCAAAACAAATGCTGGCCACTTATAGGGCCTTGATTTGTTTCCTTGACCTGTTTTGTTATTCCCTGGTCCCATTAAATCCATGCATTTCTGTGTTTACAAAAGGCTAAAACAGAATAAAATGTAGCTCTTGGTAATTGTTCCAGATCGATGGGGATTGAATCATCTGTTGGAGATTTGAATGTTGTTTTGTGATAGTCTGAGAACACACGCAAACCATACACGCACTCAAAAAAAGTGGTCAGTTTGTAGATCTGTATAAGCACTGATATGCAGGCACTCTGCTGAGATACGTTCCTGTGTTGGTCATTTGGCGGAACTATTTATTGGACCATTAAAAGCAGTACTTTTGCTTCTCAACATTTGTGTGAGGTTTTCTTCTTTCAGTCATGAGTGAGAAGTGACTATACATGAGATCAGGGAAACAATTACAGAAAAATAACTTTATTTTCAGACGTTGTGATTAGTATACCAACAGTTTCATAGTAAGTATCAAACTAAAGTCAAAGTTTTAGGACTATTCTGACATTGTGTTGTGTGATTTAACCACTAGCTTGATTCCCTTATGTCGAACTGATGTCCAGCATATTTAATAGGGAATTTAACATCTTTGAAGTGGGTTTCTGAAATTAAAAAAATAGAATTCCTTTGGTTTTCTTACCTCCTGATAGGTGAAAAGCCAACACATTGCATTTACATAACAGATTAAAGAATATTTCAAATGTCAGTGATAAATGTCATCATTTAAAGTTTATAGCAGGCACGTATCAAACAAACAAAAACAAAAAAGGCAGGCTTAAATGTTTAGACCTGGAATAATTTAAAGTCTAGAGAGGTAGTGTTTCTTTGGCTTTAGCTATTTTAATTGTGCTGGAACAAACCTAAATGGAGCAAATAAGTAAACCTACAATTACAACCAGGCAGGAAAAAAATGTTTACAAATCGCATTTCAAAATTGTACCTAGGAAATCAAAAAATTAATTTAAACTGAATGTCTCTGTTAACCAACCTCCGTAACATCATTCCAAATGATTGCATCCTCTTCTTACCTCCAGGTAGCGCAACCATAATTTATAAACACAAGCTCTGTCTTAATACCAGTTTAAAATGATTGTTTAGTTATAGAGTATATGTTTACAAAAATAAAAATTAAGTGGCTGTATTTAATTCAATTTAAATACTAAGTGTCTGCAAACTTAAAAAGAATATAATGTTAGTTTACTGCATGCTGGTACACACCACAAGCAATAACAGGATTGGAAGTACTTCGTCTGTGTTTGAAAGGAAATGCATTTACAAAAAAATATGCCAAAAATGGAAGAAATGCCTAACTGAGATTTACTCATAGACTCTTTCTTATCCAAAGCTTACAGTACACTTAATACAGAGACACTCCTCATAGCTGGTGCTTTGCACAATGAAACGGAATCCCAATAACATTTCAGTTTATCATTCAGCCCTCCAGTTTGTACATCTGTAATTATTAAGTATCCAGATGTTGAAACTGTCAAAGCTGTTATTTGAGATTATTTTCTGATGACATTAGCTGTCGTTAAATGTCCCTCGCATTCTATGAATTCCAGTTCTGTCCAGAAACAGCATAGTAGGATCAGTTGGACAGGAAATCAATTGATGCTCGCACCAGTCGGCCAGTTGCCACATCAACAGCTGTGACTTTAATCTCAGTGTCTCCAAACTGCATGGTAGTACGAATCTCCCTGCGTTCAAATGTGGATCCTTTATCGTTTTCACCAGCATTAGCTGCCGCTGCCCCTGACTCAAGCAGGTCTAGCGTGATGGCACCACACTTCCTCACCCCGGGGTCAGTAATGTAGGTTATATCATCAGTGTCGCTGCAGTAGATGTTGATTATGATCTTCCTTTGTCCTATTCTGGCTGGAGTGTAGCTCCGCCTCACCACCTCACCCAATGCCACCGATTGATCAACACTAACAAAGCGGTCCAGGATGTCAGTGCACCATTCTCGGCCATCTTTGATGAGTAGCTTGTCACGAGGGTGTCGGCCTTCCACAAAGCGGTTCAAAACCCCAACACCGTAAGTTAACGGGCAACGGCGTACACGGACAACAGTGGGGTCTAGTCCAAACAGGACTGCACCCTTCAGGATGGTTAGACCTACGTCATGTGGAATTATGATACGGCAGTTCCGCCCTAGTGCGTTTTGGGCTGCACGTTGAAGCATGGGCGACTCTGCGAATCCTCCAACCAAGAAGAGAAAACGTACACCCTTTACTTCTTCCTTCTGCATCAGGTTCTCTGATAGGGTGAGAGAAATCGATAAGATATCAGAGAATTAAATACTTATTCCCTGGCTTAGTGTTTGTTTGAGAGACGTCGCTTACCAATATGTTTTATGATGTTGTTGATGGTTGGCTGAAAAAGCTCATTCATGGCCTCTGCAGAGAATCTCAGCATCCCTTGAGATGACCACTTTATAAAATTCATACTGACAGAAACATTACACGGTTAAAACATAAATACTCAGACTTTCAAAGACATAATTTAGCAAATAAAGCTCTCAATGAGTCACTTACTTGCTCTTGCGCAGGGCAGTCTCCACACTCTGCCCCCGGTGTCGTTTGTAGAAGTCAATGAAAGAAAAGGGCAGTAAGATGTTTAATGAGTTGGCCCGGCCAGGGGCCGCTGTGCGCTTACGGGCTTCAAATGCAATTGTGAGGTCTACCCAAGCTGCTGGACGTTTCGCTTTAAAACTCTCAATGAAGTCAGCCCCAAAGATTTGGCACAACATGGCCTCAAAGGCAAGATCCACACCAACTGCTCCATAAGGACCCCCTGAAAGAGAAACATGTATATGCACCAATTTGGTTTAGGTTACATGCCACTCGATTTGCATGCCCACCTCATTTTTCTTCAGCCTTCAGCATCAGATCTTTTTCAGGATTGGAGTAAAATAATAAAGGGTCATGGCCGAAGTGAACAATCAAGATTGACCAGCTTTGATTCCATTCCAACTAGTGATAAACATTAGTAGGATGTGCTCCTGGATTAGTTGGTTTTGGAAAAACATTTAAGTCCTTACACTTAATACAGAGACACTAACTGCCATTACTAACTGAAATGCCATTAACTATCCTTAAAATTACAGATAAATGATAGGTTGATAAGAATATAGTTTGAACCCCAACCCCTGAGCGCTAAGCCTAACACTGCCCCTTCCCCTAAACCAGGGGTGTCCAACCCTGATCTTGGAGGACCACTTTCATGCAGGGATTAGCTCCAACACACCATGGTTCAGGTGTGTTTAATCAGGGCTGGAGCAAAGCTCTGGGCAAATTCCAAGTAGCGTTTTTGCACCCTTGAAGGGCACTTCGGGAAGGGGATGCCAATTTGTAGGGGAGCTCCAAATCGAAAGTGAACAACTGAATCCCTTCACGAAGAACCCTTCCACATGTCTGTTAGCGAAGAGAACATGTGATGGTCACTTCAAGGAAGTAATTTAATTATTTATGGTCATGTGACCCAGGGTGACAAGTCCTCGCTATTCATTTTAAATCTAGATATGGTTGGAGAGTTGGAGTTAACGTTTAAACAGAATAATTCAAGTTGTTTTGTTTTGTTGTGATATATTACACACATTTTCGTCATGCATTTCATATTAAGCTTAAAAAAGTTTCATAGGTAAGAAATGTGTTTAATGCTTAACTTAAGCTTATAAAGTTAAGAGCAGATCAGGAACACACACACACACACACACACACACACACACACACACACACACGTATAAAGCATATTTTAAAAACGTAATTATAAATGTACATCTATTTGTATCATATTAATAGCAATAATAAGACATTCATGTTGTCACTACCTAGCATTGTTTTGGTAACATTCCATGTGAAGCTAATGAGGAAATTACGAGGTCTTTCACTGGTCCTTCGCCAATTGCATTCCAAATGGCTTCATTATGAAACACAAGTGCCCTGCCTCCTCCTCAATTCCAATTGGAATTTGCCTTCTGCTGGAAGGTGGCCCTCCAGGTGCAAGACCCGTCTCCCTCACCCTACCCTGCTAACGAGCACCCTTCATTGCCAAACCCACACTCATAGCAAACACTTCCATAGATTCTGCACTTAATCACCTAAGTGTGGAATCGGAGGAGAACAACATGGGTTTAAGGTGGCATTTGAGACAAATTTGGTCAATCATGACGGTTCACTTCAGCAATGCCCTATCATTTCACTCTAGTATTTAGATCTTTGAAATGAAGATCATAATGGACAGGGAGTAGTTGTAAGTGTGATGAAGGAGTTGGCTTTGGTCCTCAACTAACCTGAGGCTTTGTAAAGCTCCTTCAGAGTGCCCTGTGGCTGCTCAATCTGATGCACCGTCAGATCCACCGTTCCACCGCCACAGTCTGCCACAATGTACCGATCACCTTTGAGAATACACATGGTTATTTAATCTTGACCTTGAGTCTGTCTCATTACCTGCTTAATAATTGTTACCAGATTTTTGAAGCAACAATAACACCCCGTTCTTCTCTCTCAGACCTGCTGCAGTCAGGAAGATCTTCTACCAAACCGCCTTCAGATATTTATGATACAATCAGAGATAAAATTGGCTCCTGCCAGTTGACTTTAGTTAACTACACAGGAAAGTGTGTTTCTTGTTTGTTTACAGTGGGGTAATAACTTTCATGGAATAAAGTTTCATGGAAAATGGCCTCCTCTTTGTGAATCTATAAGCATGTGTGCACTATTAAGAACAGCAAGAGACTATGAGAAATTGAAGGAGATCTGTATTTTTAGTATTGTATGAGCTGGATCGTAATAAATTCTCCTTCTCGATCCCTCTCTCTCTCTCCAGGAAACATCTGGAGCTAAAGATCTGATTATTTTGACCCTGCACCTTGTCATTGTGCCAGTCATGCAGAGAGAACTGCACGCACACACACACTGCAGCCATGCGCTCAGACTGTGCAGCCAGTAACAACATACCAATGATTGCGCCTTAATGAGGGTCTCTAACACATATGCACAGCAACTACAGTCATATAAACAATATTATATGCGCATAAGCAACAAGAAAGTGTGGCTAGGGGAAATCATGTTTTAAGATAGGAAAAGTACTCTGTAAATTATTACCCTGGAAAGTATTGTTATCTATTTGTGGTTACTTGTATTATGATAAAAGAATCACAAATAAAAAAGACATTCATGTGTCTTTATTAAAGTATCTTCATGGTTAATTTGTTACAGTGTCTGCATACTATATGGCCTACAGGCAACAATATGTCAGTTTCCAATATACTTTGTTTGTCTGTCTGAGGACAAAATTACTTTGTATTATTTCTTTTTTGCAGCCATTGCCATTTCATTTATTGCAGCCATTATAACTTTAAAACAATAGAAGTCTATCTTATGTCCTCAGTTTTATAGCTAAATAAATGTGAGTGTGTCTCTCAATCTCTTACCTGTCTGCATCTCAGACCACAGTTCTCCAGTACCACTCTCCACCAGAAAAGTTCGGCTATGTCTGGCTCTGCGGAGCTGCTCGCGGGCTGAAAGACGCATTGGCTTCCTTTAATCTATGAATCACTCACACATGGGCAGCATTAATCAAAGCCTTATCACATTAGAAGCAATAAAACTCACAGAGAGAGAAAGAGAGAGAGGAAAAGATTGAAGATACCTGGATCAATAACAAGGCAGCCTGCTAAACAGACCCTGGTTTAATGAACCTAAAGCTTTTATTTGTAAAACATGATCTTCGAGATGTGAGCACAATTTACTTCAAGTCTTGCTATTATACCTAATAAAACCAGCTTGTTTCATGGCTGCAGTTTTATAGTGGGTGCTTTTAGTGAATAATGACCTGCTAAACTAAGAATGATCTCTGCTTAACTTTCGGGGTTACTAAGGCTATACTGGATGCCATATTTCCTGAGGAACTCTTTTTATGGAATGCATTACTTCAAACATTTTCTTTTCAGGTACAGTCTGTAAACATTAGAAAATACAGACATGCTGCTGAACATTCCCAGAGCTTGCAGCAAGAACACTGAAGGGAAGAGAAACTTAACTACACTTTGGGGACAATCTGGAACCCATTACAATATGAAACAGCATTTGAAACAAGACAAAGAAGGAAAAGGAAAAAGGAAAAATAAACTGATTTGAATTTACTCTAAAACCCATATGATTTGGTAGAACAGAGACAGTGATGAATAATGTGTACATGGTCTTTATATAGATGAGAGGACAGACAATGATGGACTAAATTATTTGGACTAGTTTTAAAACAGACTTCTCACACTCGCTAGTTTCATTAGTTTATTAGTTCACAGACCTGTAGTGTAAATAAAAAGAAAAATCCCTTGGAACATAAAAGTGCCGAAGCTGAAGTGTGTGTTTGTGTCCCTTGATTTCTGTGTGTACATGAACATTGTCCAATTGTAAAACATGTTTTGGGAGATTTTGGGAGAACATATACGCTTTGAATAAGCAAGCAAGCAAAAATGCAAGAAAGAATGAAAAAACAAAAGGAATCATCCAGGGAATCTAGTGTAAGCAGTCCAGAGGAGGGTGAGCTCATGGTCCGCAGCACCTTGTTCCAATTATAATGTGTAATGTGTGTGTATAAGTGTAAGTATATTTTGTTTGTGTGTAATAACAGGAATGAATGATAGTGTCTACTGTGCTTTATTTTTTGTTGTATATAAATGTGAAAAGAGTGTTTGTAAAAGAGCCCCATTTATCTTTTTTCAAGCACTGATAACAAAACCATTGTCAATCTTTCAAAGCGTTTTTTCAGCTCTGCGACCTCAGGGGACACTCTAACCTTCAAGAAAATGTCATCTTGTTCTTTCTGTCTTAACCCAAACCACATGCTCTCATAGTTACCAAGACCCACTTGGTTCTGGATCAATCTGACCCCGATCTAACTGTCCTCCATGCATAAACCCGCACATACCCACACAAAACAAAAACAGCACTCTAATTTCAAAGGATGAAACACAGTCCTGTATTCCCCATGCTTTAAGCATGGTTCCCATTTAATGTTTATAGAGAAATGTGATACACTCAAAGCAAGAGATTTGGACTCGTTCCCAGGGTCAATCTGAGAGCGAGTGATATTGTATAATGCTAATTGGTTTAGAAAAAGAAGAAAAAAAAACGTTTCTTACCCTGCCTAAAACTGGAATCGAAAGGACGGGAGCCATCTACATCTAAACCATTGGTTACTGGTCGTTGGCTGAGATCAATGACCTGGTGTAGACGGAGCTTCCTGCAGTAGATGGATGCAGCCTCTGGTTCAAGAGCTATGAGGAGCTGTTCAGGAGAATCTGGAGTCACCAAACCTGCCTACAATAAGATAAACAACATGAGCCTTAATTAGTGAGTTAATATTGAGTAATTTACACTAATCAACAGTTTTTTAACAACACACAGAGTGGTGTTTAGTTCCTAAATTAATCAGTGTTTTGAACAAATCAGTTAAGTTAATATTTCAATGACTCACTTGTATAGACAGCCACTTGTTTCATTCCTGAATGAATCTATGTTTTAAATTAACTTGTGAACAATTCAATGACTCTCTCGTATAGACAGTAATTTGTTTTGTTCCTGAATGAATCGGTGAACAATTGAATAATTCACTCATAAAGACACTTGTTCTCACCTACTGGCATAAGTAACGAAGTAACCTGCAGAAAGAGTGAAAGAGAGACTGAAAAAACCCACACCACTAATTGCCCAGATTGAGAGTTTGTATGGAGCAGGGCCGGCCCATGGCATAGGTGACATAGGCGGTTACCTAGGCTGCAAAATGACTGGGTGAAGTACCCTCAAATAAAGGCAAGAGCACACTCAGTTGATACTGTAATAATACTCCAATGCAAATTTGTGTTTGCGCTTTGAAGATCTTCAAAGGGTTTCTATTCACAGTACACTGTATTTTTGCAGCGTTGAGCAATGAAGCCAATCACAGACATGTCTGTTGATCTCTTGAACGCAATGACCAATCAGAGGGGTTTAAGTTAGTCAGAATCCACTCACGCTCAAAACGGCAGGTTTTGTTCAGTGCTGACTCTGAGTTCTGCACGCTCGCAAATCCTCTTATTATAACAAACGAAGTGTATACACAATGTAAATAAGAGATTCATTGTGCAGTGTAGACATCTTCATTGATTATAAAGGAACTTTGTGAGATCGCGATTAACTGAGGTGTGTGATAGCTTTTAATGATTTTAAATAGAGCTTTGCGTGTGTTTCTGCCAATTAATATACTTTTATGGTACTTTAGATTACATTATGTTTACGATAAAAATGTTGTCATCGACAAAAAAAAACTAGTTGACAACATGTTATGTTGTACTAATTTAAACTGCCTGCATCATGACGTGATTATAATACATCAGCATAATGCGTTAATTATGCATGACTTAGTTGCTGGTATTAGTTTTGACATTAGCAAAACTGGGGTGAGTTCGCTTGTGGGGGGCACTATCTAAATCTTGCCTAGGGTACCAACAGAGTCTGGGCTGGCCCTGGTCTGGAGAAATTCAAACTGATACAAACTAAAAAGTACCAGTGCTGTTGAACTGTATGACGCATTGGGTTCTTTTGACTTAGGACAGTCAGACAACATAGCAATGCCCTAGCAACCACCCAGAACACTTTAGCGACCAGTGATTTAGTTAAAAGTTTTGTAAGATTTCTCAGAACATAGCAACACCCTGGCACCCATCCACCCATCCACTACACCCTAGCATCAAATGACAAATTTTATGAGCATGCACTGCTCAAATTTTCTTCAGAAATCTTAATGTAAACATAATGTTTCACAACATCAAGTGTTACTACAAAATATAAACACCATGTTTACCATACAATAAGCACTGGTAGCATGGTCACCAAAATAATCGGAAAGAAGGTTTTAGTATATTATGGAAGTACAGTATTAGTACACTGCCCCATTGGTCATGGAGTTATGATGGGAGGTGGTGGGCTGCCTCTCTCTTGCTTGGCTGGGACAGGCGTGGTTTCCTGTGTTTGTGTGCTGGTCTCTTGCATTGTTTAACCTCTGTGACATTGCAAAGAGGAAATTAACCTCAACCTGCCTTACCTCTAGTAAGGTAGTGAGAGAGAAAGATCCAGGGCTTCTAGAACAAATACAGTTCTTACATGGGCCTATTTAATATGTAGAGTTGTTGGCTGGTTTAGGTATAACTGCGGGGGGATTTCAGTGGTCTTACACTCTCAGATAAAAAGGTACAAAAGCTGTTACTGGGGCGGTACCTTTTCAAAACGTATACTTTTGTTCTTTGTAGGTACTAATATATACCTTTAAGGTACCAATATGCACCCTTTAAGTACAAAAGTGTACCTTTTGAAAAGGTACCGCCCCAGTGACAGCTTTTGTACCTTAGTGTAGAGTGTAGAGTTTGAGCAGCTGGTAGTGATTGAATCAACAGTCTTTGTTCTTGCCTGCACTGATGATTGTTGTATGTAAAAACTTTTGTTGTAAATTTTTTGTAAATACATTTTTTTGTTGTAAATTTTTTTTCTGTAGTGTTTTGCTTAGGGAAATGTACAAGTCTGCAAAACACACACACACACACACACACACACACACACATAATGAATATCAGGTTATACTCCCCTCTTGGCACACTATTTCTCTCCACTCATACGAAAGGCTTTCAACATTCCCATTTACTGTATGTGTGCAGTGACTATTGCATTCCTTTTCATATACGCACATTTCCTGAACTGCAATGGGGGGCAGAAGGACATCACATTCGATGTGGAAGTGTGCATTTGTGTATGTGTGCATGAGAGAAGAAAGAGAGAAAGAGAAAGAGAAAGAGAAAGAAAAAGCAAGAGGAAGAAAGAAAAAGTGTGTGTAATTTTTCATATATGAAGTGGAAACTGATCTCAGATCAGTTATGCTACATTACCAAATACGCAGCTTCTCGCATGAACTGCTTGGCTGGCTGCCGCCACACCGCAGGAACAGTGATGACCCATCGTACTTCATTACTTTCCAGTACAGAGGAGGACTGGTCCTTCACCTCCTGAAAGGCACACACACACAAACATTACACATTTTCCTACTCTTGTCTAAACTACATTCCACAGATAACATTTTCATACTTCTATTAGTTATTGATATCTCTTATTTCCGTTCCGCTCTAAAATGTACCGTGATATGCCGAACTCATGACCCCCAGTATGCATGGCCGGAGGTTTGGTAGAAATCTCCATGTTAGTGTTTTCCCACAAGCCTTCAGGGGCTCCAGGAAGCAGGAGGAAGAAGGTTTGGGTCCAGCCAAGACTGACTACAGATTGGCCCAGAACCTCCACCTCCCTCGACCCCCACTGTTCACAGAGACTGGATGTGTTCTTGTTTGAGTAAAGGAAAAGTACGTCCTGAGAGATTTGGACCAAAGCCACAGCCCACTACTGCTCTACATTACACTGGTGGTTCATGTTCAGTCTGGCCCTAGATGGAGATTTATATTGCTCAACTAAAATAGGCAACAAATGTCTAAATAAGAAAAGAATAACCAAGACAATAACAACACTGGAAAAATGTGTTTCACATATTTAAATGTTCAAATAATTAGTAAGTCAAATACAAGTACAAAGAAATTATATATTTTTATGATAAAATACATAAAAAAAAATATTATTATATATATTTCAGAAATTCTATAATTAATATCCATCCATTCTCTAAATCACACCTATGTAGGGCCATGGGTATGCTGGAATCCATACCAGCATGTTGGGCCAAAGGCTGAATTTAATATATAATTTTTGATACACTTTAGAATAATGGTCCATCATTAATAGGTAACTATGCAGGAATAATGCAGGACAAATGAGTAGTACTACATTAACACTTCAGCTACTACTGTTAGTTTACTACTGTAACTAATAAGGAAACAACCTTAACCTAAGGAAGCAAGCTTAACTAATCAGTAAGTAACATCAAATTTAGGACTGAGTTTCCTTATTAGGTAATCAATAATTACTGATTACATTAATAACTATCAAATAACTGACAAATAATAAAGATCACCAATTAATTACTAAGCACAACCAATTAATTACTAGTCACTCTGCAGGAACTATTAGTGTTCTGGACCATTATTCAAAACTTTTTTTTGCACTTTAAAATAGTGGTGCAGATCACTAGTAGCTCTTGAAGAGTGACTAGGTAACACTTGAGTAATTATTGATGCATTTTATGACAATACTCGGAGTAAAACGACTGATTATGTCTTAGACACGTTAATGTTGTGATTAGTAATTAATTGGTAATTCTTTATAACTTGTCATAGTTATTTGATAGTTATTAATGAGACTAATATCATTCAGTAATTATTGATAACCTAACTATCTCAGACCTAAATTTGATATTACTCACTGATTAGTTAAGCTTGCTCCCATAAGTACTCTTTAGGTTTTAATACAAATCCTTAATTAGCTGATAGTCTTTGTACTACTCTGCTTCTGTTTTGTGTGTGTGTGTGCGTGCGTGCGTGCGTGCGTGTGTGTGTGTTCACCTTTAAAGCATGTTCTCTGAAGAATCTCAAGGCATGAGCAAACACCTCAATGGCCCGAACTCTTCTTCCACTAACTGACTCCAGCTCAGTCTCCATAGTGAGATCCTACAGAAAACCAAGAAAGACTGCTGCAGAAATGCTGACAGAAGTGTCATAAATAATACACTCCCCTTATGCTTTGCTTCAGACAGACAGTAGATCTAGCTTCTTCTTTTTTAGACAGTGTTGTGATACCTTATCTACAATGTTTGATACCCCTAACCTGAGCACTTACTCTACGTGAATAAATTCTACTATAAAAAAAACACAGTCAATAACAAGTAGATGTTCTGTTTACACTGGTGCTGTGGATTTTCATTTTGAATTTGTCAAAGTAGAGCCAATGCCTGGCCTCCTCTGGGTCAAGGTCATGGTAGCTGTCTCGAGCTGCAAAGCCAAAACTGTGAAACCGGAGTTCAGGGGTCAACAGCAGACAGGTTGGACTCTTCTGATTGGCTACACCAGGGTCGCCACCTTCCCACCGTCTGTCAGAAAAACAAGGAGAAATAGGGTAAGAAATAGGTGAGTTATAAAAACTTATAATAATCTCAGGTTAGAGACCTAGACAGGTCATAAATACCTCATCATGTGAATGGTCTCAGGATCTTCTGTGAAACTGAAGGCATAGCCACTGGAGGTGGTGCCAAAATCTATAGCAACCACCACAGAAAATGGACGAGCCACACGCGGTCTCACTTCTGTCCTCTACAGAGAGAAATAAATAAAAATAAAAACAAGGTAGACAGAAAGAAAAGAAATCTATTGGCTTGGTAATTTTTTCAGAGGGATGACCAAGTTCTCCCTGGTACGGAGAGTAACTGACTCCACCTTCACCCTCTCTTCTCTTATCTCTAGATCATTTCCCTGACCTGAGTGTTACATTGACCAAACACCTCAGAGGGGAGTGTATCATGTGTCACTTTCAGCTTATGGTGATTTATGAAGGTAAGTGTTTGTGTTTAAAAACGTGAGACTCAGGGCAGTGAAACAAAAAAAGCAAGGTTTAGAGAAGCATTTAGAATGCTGTCATGAGCAAAGAGGTACAACTGTCAAACATGTACATCTAGCGCATGTTTACATCAAAAAACAATAGAAGGGTAGAGCAGTGGAATGAAAAAAATAAGGGGGTATTCACACAGAATGCGATTTTGTGTTCAAATATGCGAGAAGCACGACAGTAGAATGAAAAAACACAAGGTCTAGATGTTTTTTTAAGTTGAACTTCTTTTGACGCCATGTTTTTAGATTTGAACGCAATGGTCTAAAACATCAAGAACTATGGAAAAGCAGCACAGTGGAATGCATAAACACATTCTGTAAGTCCGCAAGACCTGTGCCATTTGGGACAGGGTCATTGGCTCGACCAATGGCGTGAGTTTGAGGCGGGACTATGTGTTTGTACAAACCAACGGCAGATAGGGTGAGTGTTTGAGAAACCTTGAAATTATTTTTGCAATTCCCTTTTGTGACACTAATGGTGCAGAACTGACACACGTCACCTTTAAGTGATACAGGAGTAAGTCGGCTTTTGAACAAAACATTTTTGTGCTACCACAGATTGCAGTGCACTTTGACTGGAGGATTAGCTAATGATAGTGCTGTTTTAAACCAACTGACTGAGTGCTAAGTAAAGAAGCATAATTGCATATTTCTGGTGGGACCACATCCTCTTTCAACATTACTGTAGTTTGAAGCATCTGATTTTGGAATTCAATTCAGGTTTGTCATATAAAGTGCTAAAGAGAGTGGAGCACTCCGTCTGTCATGATCTTACCGGAGAGGGGGAGGGAGTAAGAGGAGTGATACTGCACTCATTTCTGGAAGGAGATGGAGAACCAGATGGAGATGTAGAGGCTGATCTGTCTTCACCTGAAGAAGACAAGATAAAAGAAAAAGAATGAGGGATAAAGGGAGAAATCCTATTAATATTTAAATGAGTGAGTTGCTCATGCATTGAAATAGAAAAACAAGATCAGGACTTCCTGTATGTAAAAAAAACCAGAGTGGCTGAGCAATTAAGAGAATTCAGGAATTTCTGGAAAATTCCATATTGGTTGCCTGAGCTTTTAAGCCCAACTGGCATGTGTTTGGTGACATCAGAATTTCCAATGGATGGTTTTGTTGGAAAAATACTGCAGTGTGGATCATTTTAGATTTCATAGCACCTTATATGCTGAATGACCTTATACCTTTATAAAAATAAATACATCTAACCTTCTTTTCAGAAGTATTTAAAGTTACATTGAAACAGAAATAGCGACAGTCCTGTTCCCCATGGAAATACTATGTACTTATTATAGTAATTGCAATAACTGGGTAATAACTAGGTAACCCTGAACCTAGTCCTAAACCTAACCTGAACCCATGTAGTTACCTTATAGGGGTTACACTTTATTTATAAGGTTTATTTATGAGGTGTCATTGTTACAGTGTAATTATATATTTAAGTACTGCGTAATATTAATTAACTACATGTACTTACTATAGGGTTAGGGTAGGATTAGGGTTTGGTTGAGGGCTAGTTGCATGTAATTATGCATAATTTACTGTTATTACTATGGTAAGTACATGTAACATATGTAACAAGGACACTGTAAAATAAAGTGCAACCGATCTTTTCCTCTGTATTATGATGTACATCCGATCGTACATAAAAATGAAACATACGAATCATTTACAATAAGATCATTAACATGCATTTAGAAAATAGATGATAGACTTTAAAACCTGGACAATTATTTCCAGGCCTGAAATACAAATATATAATATGAAAGCTGTTTTCTATCCTTATCTAACACAGGAGTTAAAATGTGAGGTGTTCTCTTTAACACCGTCATCATGTGCACTCAGCATTAACACTTTGATTTTTGGTGTCTCATATCTGTGGTAACACTGGCAGCAAGGAATTTCAGGAGCAGAATTCTGAACATTCCATAATTCCTAACACGATCAAAAGTGTGCGTGTGACATTTTCCAGGTCAAAATTAATGAATTAAGTGCTATCAACATGGATTGACCCCTTCCAGCAAGGTCACTCTAATATGCCTTCAAACGAGCACGCACTCAAACATGGGTGGAATTCACTCAAGAGTATGACAGGAATGTTATCAACATGTACAGATATTCTCAAGAGTGCAGAGCGTAGATAAGAGAGGGTCACACCCCGGTCCAGTATTGTTGATGGCATAGACAGGAATTACAGCATAATTCCTGTGGAAATATGTGGATGATCACAGGTTTCAATTCAGCTTTACATTTTGGACTCCAAATCTGCTGTATATAAATTCTGGTTGTATACTGCAAAAGTACTTAATACTATTTAGTACTATTATAACCTAGTTTCCTTAGGATATTCTACACTATTATTTATTTATTTTTTTTTTCATTTTAGTATCATATCCCACAGAATAATTTTAATGAAATGTTACCTGGCACTTGTAGACTGTTGGCACTGAGCTGCAGGACGTCTGCCATTGTAGAGGTCACAGGGCTTTTACAGCCTAACAGGGAAAGAATAACTCTGACCTGTGAAGCAGGGTTTAATTAATATTTGAAACATTTTCTTTCATGATATAAAATGGTATAAACTCAAGATAAATTTACATTTTAAATTACATTGAATTAAAAATTCCATTGTGATGTGATGTATGAAATGACGATTAAGATATATACATAAATTCAAGGTTTTAGGAAAATATGCTATTTGATTTTACTTCCCAGATTACATTTTCTGGGGGTCAGTATAAATATTATTTAAAAGAACCATAAGAAATCAACATGAATACATCTTAGAGTGCATTTCTTAGAATGTGGCACATGTTTTAAAAAATTGTTTTTTAATTTCACACATACAGAATAAATTCTATAAAATCTTTGACTACAAATCTATATTTTTTCTCTCTCTCTTTCTGAAACATCATATTAGGACGTCCCAGCTGCAACAACAAAAGCATGACATGATGTGTTAGTGGGTGTGTATTAGTCATGCTGTCTCCCAAAGCTCTTGTTGGGCTCTGTTTTCCAGACCAAATGATCCGAAACAGGAGAGAAACACAATAAACACAGAAATGTGTTAAGTAAATGCTGTTAAATGCTAGTCTGATATCAAAAAAGTACTATGTTTTTAGTTTACAATACAATGGATTTACAGTAATTTATTTAATCGAGGGAAAATTGAATATGGTGCTTTCTGAAATTCAACCTGATGTCCCCCTACCCCCAAAGTGTTCCCCTTTCCCCCCTATTTTCCCCATGCCTTAATCTTTTCTTTGGACTCTTTCCCATTTTCTTTTTCTTCCACTGTTAGTTTCAAACCCTCTCAGTGGTTGTAGAAGGTTTGAGGGAAGCAGCATATCCCTTAACAGTGCGTGCGTGTGTGTGTGTGTGTGTGTGTGTGTGTGTGTTCATGTTTTTCTATCCCGATGGGGACTTCAACCTGAATGCACACTGACTCATGGGGACTTCTTAGGGACAAGCTTATAAATCATACAGAATTAGTTTTTTTGAAAATGTAAAAATGCAGAAAGTTTTCTGTGATGGGTAGGTTTAGGGTTAGGGTTAGTGTCAAGTTAAGTCACCTTTATTTATATAGCACTTTTTACAATACATATTGTTTTAAAGCAGCTTTACGATTTGTAAATCATAAAAATCATTAAAAAATTATGGTTTGTAAATCATTCAAAAATCATTACACCTATGGAGAGTCCCCATACACCACATATTCAAGAATGTGAGTGTGTGTGTGCATGCTCAGGAGAGAAAAAGGTTTTTGGAAAAGGGGAAAAGGTGAAGAGGGAAAGATGAGGGCCTCCCACAATGAATGTTTAGTTAATGGATCTGACTGAAATATAATCTCCAGATGCTCATATCTGAGGCGTAACACATTTGGCATAGAGCACTTCATATAGATCAAACTTGCAAACCTTTCCACAACAAAGAACATTTTACATAAATGTTTTGCAGAAAAGGTAGAAACATAAAGACATTCGTAAATTTCAAAATGAAAAACTTTAAAATGATACAAGCCCATTGAACTTGATTGCCTTCAGATGATATGATTTATCACTGCCTCTCCATATGGTTTCAGACACACTTCACACAGATTACAAATGACATCAAAGAGGCTTTCTGGCACTGAGGCTGAGTCATTTGAACAAAGAAATGTTTCTTTATGGTATACTTTTTTTTTTTTTTACCTGTTTTGCACAGGCTGTTGTGTTGTTGTTTGAGCCTATGCATAATTTACATTGTTCACTTATAAAGTTGTGCACTTCAGCAATATAAGAAAACTGTGTATCCTTTATTTATAGTATATAATAATATGCCATTTGATTGAATGTTTTTTTTTATATATCTAGTCTTCCTCTAACTAATTTTTTTTGCCATCACCTTCAATATGAACCAACTGCAAAGACCATACAGAATTTAAATCTTCTGTCTGCTCTAGTGAGACATTCCAGTTGTTTGACTTGTGACGGATAATATTCAGGGTTATTATCATTATAACTAAAACTAAAACCATAAAAAAACACATTTCATTATTTGAAATAAAGTAAACATTAACTGAAATAAAATGTTTAAAAAAATATATACTAGTTGCCAAGGCAAAATTTGTCTTTTTTGTTTAACTTTAGTTGAAGTAATAAAATAACTAAAGCTAAATAAACTAAAACTTAATATATAAAACTATGTATGTACAATAATTCCTCAGTTTGTTAAAACCACAAACACGCATCTTGTTTCCTCCAAGAGTTTTCTAGGAAAATCTTCCTATTAATTTCCACCAAAGAGCTACTTGTGACACAGCGACACTTTGCAGAAGCTGAGGTCAAGCATGATGAATTACCGACCCCTTTCCTACTACATTACAATTATAGCCACTTTGGAGGATGTGCAAAGTCCTATTTCAATGTCCGTCGGGTAATTATGGTCAGAATGTCCACTAAAATCCCATTCGTCCCACATGTCATACTAGAGCATCATTAAGTCACCCATCTCTCTGGAAAGCCCCCATCAATCCCACTCCTGTCAGTCATTACAGCACACAAAAAAGACAAAGCACTGCACCTGATGCTGGTCCCATCAAACATTTCACTATTTAGCATGTTAGATTTGTACTCACCCTTTTGTTTAGAATGTGTTCTAGTGTCCCCTGCCTGGGGTTGTTTAGTCCCTGATCAAAGTCCAAAATCCCAAAAGGAATTGGATGTTTCAGTAGCAGAGTCTATGTACTGATGCTGTTTCTCAACAGAAGTTTCAGCCAAATGTCTGAAAGAAGAAAAGCACCGAAGTTTTAAAAGTGATCAGATCCAAATAATATTCCTCTGACTTTCTCTGTTTCTGTATCCCAGCAGTCAATCCTTCATCTGCTGTGGAATGTCAGGGAGGAATGGTTGCGAGAGCCGCACACACACACATGTACAAAGGCTGGATATGAAGGTTGCTGTAGTGAAGGGGGAAAGGGAGGGGATCTGACTTCATACTGACACAGATTCAATCACTGTGTACCGGTGTGTTTGTTGGAATGAGAGAGAGAGAGAGAGAGAGAGAGAGGGTGGAGAGTATTTGGAGTGGCAGCGTGCACTGATTAAGTCATCCGATCCCCCCTCCTTATGTTTCCCCTCTTTTCCTTCTGCCCACCCCCTGCATCCAACTCTTTCTTCCCTCTCAGCTTCTCTTCCAGCTCGATCTTTTTTCTTGTCTTTCCTGTCTTCTCTTCACTCTCTGTTTCGTTTCAGTCTTACTCCCCTTTCTCTCTCCAACAAAGCTCTTTCCTAAACTAGAACAATCGGTTTAAAACAGTTTAAAACTATACATGCATACAAATAAATGCATGTTAGCTCATCTATGTTGCATTAGTCTGAACTTCTCATTGTAAATGTTCATGAATTCTCACTTGAGGCCACATTTCTAACAAATGCACTTCTGCACAAACAGAACTACATATTGCTCACACATAAGTCGTGGCCATGATTCTGGAGTGCATGGGTGGTTTCTAGGGTGTTTCTATGCAGTTGCTAAGGTGTTCTGCAGTTCAGATTCTCTTCTTTTCCCAGGGGGATGTGTCCCTCGAGGCGCACACACAGAGGTTTCTTGATTTGTTCCCCTTCATGCACTACAATGACATCAGCTTCTGTGTGTTTTTCAGGTCTAAATCAACAGATCAAAGTGTGCCTGTCTGGAGACAGTCCTCGGGGACATTACACTAATTCGTTGAGTGGGTATTACATCAGTGTGGATCGGGGAGAGTGAGGTGGATCTTTACCCACCAGCAGTCCTACCCAACCAGCCTATCAGTGAACCTACCGCGAAGATGGAACCAGAGCCCACCACAGACTCAGAGCCAAAAAGTGCCATGTCTGACCAGTTCCGTGAGCCAGCCCTCACTTCCACCAAGGAGCATAACCCTAAGGCTACCATCGTGTCTGACCAGGTGTGTGAGCCAGTCCCAGTGTCCGTTCCGGTGGGCATTTTCATTAAGTACGTGGGCATGATGTGGAGCCCAGCACATACTCACACCACTGAGGGTGAGCGGTGAATAACTTCTAAACCAGGGGTCGGGAACCTTTTTTGACCAAAGAGCCATTTTTTTCATTTTTGGTTAATGCATTTTTCAAAAAGAGCCACATTAAAAAAATATAATAATAATAATAATAATAATAATAATATTATAAAAGTTTTTTTTCTCAATAAGATTTCAACAGTAGTAATTATTATGTCCATTGATAACTAAAAACAAACAAATACACAGCAAATAATTAATAAGTTGCAATATGGAATTAATTGTGCAGGGCTTTTACTGTGAGGTTGAGTTACCAACTGATGAGCATAAATCCTCTTCTTTTGTTTGTTTGTTTGTTTGTTTGTTTGTTTGTTTTTGTGTGTGTGTGTGTGTGTGTGTGTGTGTGTGTGTGTGTGTGTGTGTGTGTGTGTGTGTGTGTGTGTGTGTGTGTGTGTGTGTGTGTGTGTGTGTGTGAGAGAGAGAGAGAGAGAGAGAGAGAGAGAGAGAGAGAACGCACCCAGTGCTCACATCTACTGTGTTTACGTGAATACTCGACTTGGCATTTTGATATATTTCTGTGTTTATTTGGCCGTTTAGGCGCGCAACCGAAGACAAAGGCTACTATGCTTGTCCGTGTTGCGCTCGGAGCGCGCGCACAGCATCCTGTCAGAATTCAGTTCTCTTTCGCGACTTATCGCACTTTTAATATTTCTTTTCGATATAAAGCACATCGTGCTATTTTCTTTCTCATTCATTCATGTTTCGTTATTAATAACTTTAGGACATAAAAGGTCTCTGAGGCAAAAGCGGAAGGACCAGCAGGTGAAATGTTTCGAAATGTCTCTTTGAACAGCAAAACACCCGTTTCAATAAAAGAATATATTAAAGTTTATATAGCCTACTTTTACATTTTCGCTGTTGTTCTAAAAATGGTTTTCGGTTACCTTAAACAAGCTACGGAGCTGCTTGAATCTGAGCGCAGGAGTTGTAGGTTACCACAGAAACGTAAGTGGTTTGCAGCTGTGACTCATGACACTCGCGAAGACCACTGAACACGCGCGGCCGGTACAACTTGAATATTATTATCATAACTTGTCATTAACTTCGGTAGGCTGTACAACAAGGAAATTGTAATTATTTTTCTGCAGAGAGCGAATCTCTGTTTATGTGTCTAATTTTTTTGTCGATCATTTGTTGGTAAATGGTGAGAGACCTGGCGAGCCACATGATTTTTGTCGAAGAGCCAGGTGTGGCTCGCGAGCCATAGGTTCCCGACCACTGTTCTAAACAATTGTGTGAGGAATTGGAGGAGGTTGGTTCCCAGGATCTCCCGTCGCCGCTGGCCAGCGCCGACCCTGTCCAGCACCGACCCTGTCCAGCACCGACCCTGTCTCCCACTCCCACCTCCTCTGCCTGTCCCTTATCGGCCAAAGAGGCCGTTATTGAACTTTCTGCCTGTCCCTTTTCAGCCAAGGAGGCCATTATTGAACTCTCTGCCTGTCCCTTTTCAGCCAAGGAGGCTGTTATTGAACTCTCCACCTGTGCTATCCAGTTCTTTGGCCCTGTCTCCACGGGCTCCCTTTAGCCCTTCGACTTGCTGGCTCCACCTAGCAGCTCAGATCCACCTTGGGTTTCCAGTTGGCCAGCTCTTCACAGGTGTCGACCCTCTAGTTCCACCTCAAACCTCTAAGCGCGTCACTCCACCTCAGCCCGTTGAACAGTCAGCTCAACTTTTGCTCCCTGCTTCCTCAGCTCCACCTAGGACCATCGTCTTATGGCTCCATTGGGCTTCCTCGTCCCTCTGGCTCTGCCTTCGCCACTTCCGGGCCTTTGTCTGCATCTCAGCCCTCCACCCCTTCAGCTCCGTTGGGCTCCTTCCCTCTGGGTCCTTCTCGGTTCACCGGCACCCTGGCATCACCTCGGACGCTCGTCCCTGTGGCTCCGCCTTGGTCTCCAGGACCTTGAGTGTTTCACCCGGTCTCTTCGGTTCTTCTCGGCTCTCTTTGGCTCTGTCTGTCCTCCCCTGGTTCCGCCTGGTGTCTCCACCATGGCTCCTCCCAGGCACGTGCACAGATAGACCCTAAGTGGTGCTCAAGCACCTGCCCTTTTGGCCTCTCACTAGATAAGTGCTATTTTGCAATAAATGTTTTAATTTTATATTTTAGTTTTTATTTAAATTTGGCCCATGCCATCAATTCTCAATTAAGCATGTGTCCAACAGCATTTAAGCTCTAATTCTTAATTCTTAAAGTCCGCACAAGCCCCTGCCCCTCCCCCTCCCCTGAAGTCCATACTACACTTTAAGTAAAATATACGTCTGCTGCCAACAGTAAAATTTGTTCATTTTAGTGGCGCTCAGGTGGTAGTTGAAATGTCTGAGGATTGTTCAAATGCGCTCACAAATACACTTCCCCCTATCCATTTCTCTTGAACAAGAAAACCTTTCATGGATCCATTTATTTCCAGTTTTCTCAAAGTTAATTTGAGTGAGTCTGGAACACATTACCAATGGCATTTACCTCCCTGAGCCACCAGGGCCAATCTCACAAAGGCCAACAAAAAAAGAAAGTCCCTTTACTTTTTCTCTCTGTTTTTAGCCCTCACACCTTCTCTGTTCCATATTTGACTGTAAGTTCATGGCCTATCCATTCACAACTATCAGCCGACCCACTCCAGCATGTTCTGGCCAGTCTGTGTATAAACACTCCAGACCACACATTGCTTTCTTGGTCAGACAGGAAGCAACCAAGTGAGTTGAGAGGAAGTGAACAACCCCCGACTAAGCTACTCGTGCTGCACACTGAACCAGGAAGTGCTTTGGCTCTGATCATGAACACACCCTAAAGCTTCCTCTTTTACACACCACCCTTCCGCTTTCAGAAGGGCTGCCCATCAGCGTCAGCCTTTCTTTAGCAATCAGAATGGAAAATAGTCATTTTGTAACTTTTTGCACCTGTTCTCCTTTTAAATGAATTGATAGATTTGCTCCCTATCAATTCTGCCTCTCATCTCAATTCTATTTTTTTATCACCAAACGTCATATTATCAGCATGTATGTGTATATTCTATGCATGTGTAAGTACTATGTGCACATGAATGTATGCCTTCCAGCCTTGCCTTTCCTGTGACTGTTGTCTGTACTTGAGGAAAAGGTGGGTCCGCTCCTCTGACCTCAGTCACACACACTGACACACACTGATATTTTTAATGAGACTCCCACTTTAACTCTATTGTAATGCTAGAATTACTCTATGACTACAGCCACACCATCAAAATCTACCCACCCCTTGCCCATATGAGAAGCTGGAGGACCTTGGGAACACAGTGTTAGGGTGGTTTTCATAAATAATGATACTGTGATATTGTCAGGAAAGAATAATTGGATCAAGTCCCTAAGAGAAGCAGCATACTCTTTTATGGACTGGTGAGAGTTTTAGATAGCAACAACAAAAGAAGTTTATTTGTACGATGAGAAGCTGTAAGGTCTCTTAATTCAAACTAAAAACCTCACTAATTGACTACAATGTGTAGTCTTCTTGCAACAAATCAGCATTGAGCAGTGGCACGTTATGATTCAACAAAAGGAGGATTTCAAGCTTTTCCCTTAATTGTAGGCAGAAACAAATGACACATACAGGATCCAGAGATGTTTAATGATTCAAGCAGGTCAAACAATGTCAGTATTGATGTATTAGTGAAAACTCACTGGAGATGTTGAAGATAATTGTGTCATAAATTATGTTTTATTAACAAAGTTCGGGAGGAGCATGTTCAGATAACTAACCTAATTAACACGAGAGGAGCACATTCAGTTAATCAACTCAATTAACGATAAGAGGTATATATACAGCAGTATATATACTCTGTTCGTTGACAGTTTATCAGCATCCCTCCACCACTTCTAGTCCTAACTATTCTAATATCAACCGGGGGGAGTACTGGGCCAAAATTCCGAGCTCGGAGCCCTCCCCCCGAACAGCACGCCAAATACGTATAACCTTTACTTAATTACAAGTGTGAACTTGTGAATCAAATTATGTTTAAGTTTTCACCAAGTCCCACTAACATAAAATACACTTGTACTAGGTGTGTAACAGAGTCCAGTAAGGACTGCTCATCATGAGGAGGTTCACAAGACACCGTTTTTCAAATAAATGCATTTTGGGCGTTCATTAACATGAACATGCACTAAAAATTGAAGTTCACAAGGATCTGCGAAAACGACTAAAAACACTGTGTTATGCATGCCAGGGCAGTGGTTGGCAATGTCACTTTGTAAAAAAACACTACACACCTATAGACTGAACATGTAATACGCATGCGTGTGACATCACCGTTTTCACAAATTCGTTTTTTGTAGTTTACACTGAGGCGATAACAGTATCGTATTCAAAAACTTGCACTTTAGGGGGTGTTTACACAACATCATTTTCAACTAAAAACGGAAAACTTTTTATGCCGTTCATTTAGGCCTACATGACAACGCCGCGAAAACACTAACTTTTGAAAGCGTGTTTCAAAGTGCACGTTTTTGAATACAATACCGTTATCGTCTGAATGCACATTTGTGAAAACGTCATGCGCAAGTGTATTAAAGTTAAGTTAAAGTAAAAACGTTTCTGTTTTTAGCACATCGTTGTCATGTAAACATACCCTTAGTATAGCTGAGGCATAAGCATGTGCCCACCTGTCACAAACGCCGGTGAAGATCCTCACTCACCAGAGTACTGACTTTCATTCGGACTCCATTTCCCATGCACCTTCACTCTGGGACTGATTACTGCACACCTGATCATCATCACTCTGCCAATTTATACCCTGAACACACACACACACACTCATTGCGAAGTCTTGTTTGCCACGGCTACATTTCTGAGCGTTTATCCCCTGTTATTGATCTGCCTGTGTTTTGACTCTGCCTTGGACTACCGTTTCTGATTCTGTGCTGCCTGCCCTTTGATCTGTGTTTGCCTGGACTTTGTACATTCGACTGTTTGCTGCCTGCCCCGACCTTTGCCTGTTATGACCAAGTTTTCTGCTCTGCCTCTGATATTGCAGTTCGCCCTGGTTCACCGATTCATGCCTGTTTATACTGTGAGTTTGAGTCATCTTAATAAATGCAAATGGATCCTAATCCACCTGAGTCCTTGTTACAGAAGACTTCGCCACACACCGATCCAGCAGTTTTCACGCAGTTCACCAACGAACTCTCAGCGCAAGCTAATCAGCTAATGATGCAGCAGCTCAGTCGTTTGACCAGCATGACGGAGGAACTGGTTAAGGTGGTACAGAGCCTTCATTTCCCACCGTCAGCAGCAAGTGCACCAGTGCTTCAACCAAGCCGGAAATCGCAACCCACACCTGTCACCACGCTTGGCGTTTCCCGAGAAGTTTGACGGCACTCCGGCCAAGTGCAAGGGTTTTCTTATGCAGTGTTCCATCTTTCTGGCTCAACAACCTACCCTGTACTCGACTGACACTGGTAAAATCTCCCTGGTCTGTTCTCTTCTCACTGGCAAGGCACTCGAATGGGCAATGGCGGTCTGGGACAACCAAACCCTTGAGAGGACCACTTATACGAACTTTATCCAACGTCTACGCACAGTGTTCGATCATGCTGAAGGAGGGCAGAATGCTGGTGAACGACTGCTCGCGCTTCGGCAGGGGAAGAGCACGGCTGCTGAATTTGCTCTCACTTTCCGCACCCTGGCAGCACAAACAGTGTGGGTGGATGACACCTTAAAAACTCTTTTCCGTCAAGCCCTCAACGATGATCTACAATCTGAACTTGCCTGCCGAGATGAAGATAAGGATCTAGACCAATTTATTGAACTGGCTATTCGCATCGACAATCTCATCCGCTCTCGAAGATGTCAGAAACAATAGTAACCTTCCACTCCCCTGTTCACTCAACAGTAGCAAAGAACCCATGCAAATTGGACGCACACACATCTCCTCGGAGGAACGGGAGCGTCGTGTAAAGAACCATCTGTGTCTCTACTGTGGTCTCTCTGGACATCTTAGAGCCGAGTGCTCGATCCGACCTCCGCAAACACAGCCATGCAGGGTGAGTTTACTAGTTTCAACTATCACTCACAACAACTGCCTTGATTTACCTGTCACGTTAACTCACCAATCCAAAGTAATCACGACCAAGGTATTAATTGATTCTGGGGCCGCAGGCAACTTCATTGATGAAGGACTGGTCCGGCAATATGAAATAGCACTAACCCCATGCAACTCTCCTTTGGCAGTGGCCGCGCTAGACGGACGCCCCCTGGGGACCGGACAAGTGCAATACATGACCACTGAACTTAACCTGCAAGTGGGCATTCTGCACACCGAGTCTATCCGTCTGTACGTCATTCATTCTCCTCATAATCCAGTCATTCTAGGTTTTCCCTGGCTGCAGAACCACAACCCTCAAATTTCCTGGCAGGACAAACAGATTACTCAATGGGGCTCCACGTGCCATTCCCAATGCCTCCGCTCAACCAAACTTCTGCCCATTAGAACCACCGTCATGAACAGCACCATCAACACCACACCTGGGGTACCTCTTGAGTATTCAGACCTCATTGAAGCGTTCAGTAAAACCAAGGCATCACAATTACCACCACATCGCAGCAACGACTGTGCCATAGACCTCCTACCAGGTACCACGCCACCTAGAGGCCGCATCTTCCCACTGTCTGAACCCGAAGATCAAGCTATGAAAGCATACATCAAAGAGGAGCTGACTAAGGGGTTTATTCGACCATCCACTTCGCCTGCAGCAGCGGGGTTTTTCTTCGTAGGGAAGAAAGATGGAGGTCTTCTTCCTTGCATTGATTATCGCGGTCTAAACGACATCACCGTTAAGTTCAGGTATCCACTACCTCTGGTTCCTGCTGCCCTAGAACAACTTCGGACTGCTAAGATATTTACCAAGCTCGACCTCCTATCTGCCTATAACCTCATTCGCATTCGGGAAGGGGATGAATGGAAGACTGCTTTCTCCACAAACAACGGGCATTATGAATATCTTGTCATGCCCTTCGGGCTGTCCAACAGTCCATCCGTATTCCAATCATTCATCAATGACATCTTCAGAGACCTGCTAAGTCACTGTCTGGTGGTATACATCGATGATATCCTTATTTATTCAGACACCATGGAAGAACATATCCAACAGGTCCGCACGGTCTTGCAACGTCTCATTGACCACCAATTATATGCCAAAGCAGAAAAATGTGAGTTTCATCAACCATCAGTTTCATTTCTTGGATATGTCATCAGTCCCGAGGGAGTGGCTATGGACGAAAAGAAGGTCCGGGCGGTTTTGGATTGTCCTCAACCTACCACCTTAAAAGAGCTGCAAAGATTCTTGGGGTTCGCCAACTTCTACAGGAGATTCATTAGAAACTTCAGTTCGGTCGCTGCACCACTCACCGCTATGACAAGAGGAGGAAACAGCAAGCCACGGTGGTCCGCCGATGCCATACAAGCATTCACCGACCTGAAAAACGATTCACGTCTGCTTCCATCCTGCATCACCCTGACCCTCAAGTACCTTTTGTGGTGGAAGTGGATGCCTCCAACACGGGGATTGGTGCCATCCTTTCTCAACGGCAAGGTAACCCGCCTAAATTATTTCCTTGTGCCTTCTATTCCAGAAAGCTCTCTGCAACTGAGCAGAACTATGACGTGGGTAATCGCGAACTGCTAGCGATGAAGGTGGCATTCGAAGAGTGGCGACACTGGCTAGAGGGAGCGAGACATCCGTTCATGGTTCTGACCGATCATCGCAACCTCAAGTATCTACGCTCAGCCAAGAGATTGAACCCCAGGCAAGCCAGATGGGCATTATTTTTCACTCGGTTTAACTTTTCTATCACATACATTCCAGGCTCAAAAAACATCAAAGCAGATGCGTTGTCACGATAATATGACACCATACCACAGAATTCCCATCAAGATCCCATCATTTCACCCACCCTTATCCTGGCTCCGGTTCAATGGGACATCATGTCAGAAATCACACAGGCACACATCCAAAACCCACCTCCTGCAGCATGCCCAATCGACCGAACATTTGTTCCTCCAGAGCTCAGAGAGAAGGTAATTCGTTGGGTACACTCTGCCACAAGCTCCGGTCACCCGGGAATCACAACCACAACTCGGCTGATAAGAAACCGATTCTGGTGGGACACATTACAGGCTGACATCACCGACTTCGTGAACGCATGCCACACATGTGCTGCAGCAAAGACTCCGAAGCAGCTTCCAGAAGGACTGTTACAACCACTACCCATTCCACAACGTCCATGGTCCCACATAGCCATCGACTTCGTCACTGATCTGCCAGTATCACAAGGTAACACCACCATATTAACTGTGATTGATCGATTCTCTAAAGGATGTTGACTAATTCCTCTACCTAAGCTTCCCACAGCCTTCGAAACTGCCGAACACCTGCTTCACTACGTATTCCGATATTATGGGCTACCGGAGGACATCGTCTCTGATCGAGGATCTCAGTTCACGTCGAGGGTATGGTCAGCTTTCTTCCGATTATTAAATGTGAACATAAGCCTCACCTCTGGTTATCATCCACAGTCTAATGGACAAACCGAATGCTTAAATCAAGAAATATCTAAGTTCCTCAGGATATACTGCCAGCAGAATCAAGCAGACTGGAGTCGCTTTCTTCCCTGGGCAGAGTATGCACAGAACTCCATTCTCAAACCATCCACCAAATTGACTCCCTTCCAGTGTATACTGGGCTTTCAACCTCCATTGTTCCCACGGTCCAGGGAACCATCCGAAGTTCCTGCAGTAAATGACTGGTTCCAACGCAGCGAGACCATCTGGAACCAAACCCATGTACACCTCCAATGAGCAATAAACAGGGTCAAGAAACAGGCTGATCGTCATCGTCGGCCCCATCCAAACTACACACCAGGACAGTGGGTGTGGTTGTCTACCAGGGATATACGTCTGCGACTACCATGCAAGAAACTCAGTCCCAGGTATGTGGGTCCATTCAAGATCATCAAACAGATTAATACAGTTTCATACCGTCTGGAATTACCTGCCACTTATCGCATTTCTCCCACTTTCCATGTGTCTCTGTTGAAACCAGCCGGTGGTCTGAGGGTGGAGCAGGAGTCCGGCGAAGCAGGCCCCCCACGCATGATCGTGGAAGGCGAGGAGGTGTTTTGCGGTGCAGGATTTGCTAGATTCCAGACACCGGGGGCACCAGATCCAGTATCTGGTCGATTGGGAGGGGTACGGTCTGGAGGAGAGGTCCTGGGTCAACTCAGATGACATTCTGGACCCCAATCTAATCAACACCTTTCATAGGACTCACCCAGAAAAACCGGCCCCACGACCGCGAGGAAGACCCCGGCGTCGGATGTGCTCTCGCGTCAGGAGCCACTCGCGGGGGGGGCTCTGTCACAAACGCCGGTGAAGATCCCACCGTCGGCCACCAGAGGTCTCACTCACCAGAGTACTGACTTTCATTCGGACTCCATTTCCCATGCACCTTCACTTTGGGACTGATTACTGCACACCTGATCATCATCACTCTGCCTATTTATACCCTGAACACACACACTCATTGCGAAGTCTTGTTTGCCACGGCTACATTTCTGAGCGTTTATTGGACTACCGTTTCTAATTTGTGCTGCCTGCCCTTTGATCTGTGTTTGCCTGGACTTTGTACATTTGACTGTTTGCTGCCTGCCCCGACCTTTGCCTGTTATGACCAAGTTTTCTGCTCTGCCTCTGATATCGCTGTTCGCCCTGGTTCACCGATTCATGCCTGTTTATACTGTGAGTTTGAGTCATTTTAATAAACTGCAAATGGATCCTAATCCACCTGAGTCCTTGTTACACCACCCCACCAGAATTATGCGTTTTTAAATATCTGAACAAACGATCCTGTGTGTTAAAACTAATGCCACTAATTTCCACACATGCCAGCATGACTAAACTTAGTGTATTTACTAGTTGCCTTATCAACACTATATCGAGAAATTGCACCAAAATTAAAAAATATTTGGAAGATATCACTGAACATTTATTTAACCATAGCAAAAGTACATTTAAGTTCATTTTTCATCTGTGTTTTTTGTTTACTTAAAACTAGACAAATTTGATATTAATCTTATATCTGTTATTTTAACAGTTGAGAGTTCTTTTCTGCTGATCTAACCAGCAGAAGACAAGAGCCGGGTTTAAATCCCAGTTACGCAGGTGGGGCATGTTGTAACACTGCGTTACAATGTGCCCCTATTAGAAAACTATGCTATTCTATACTTTTATGAATTCTGTTGAGAAACCATGAGAAAAAGGTGAATAAAGACTGAGAGTCAATGTTCAGAAATTATTAATTATGTTTTGAACTATGCTGTATAGCTGTGTTCTGTGGTGTGTTTATTGTCAAACTCAATTTTTTTTTTATTTTTAATGATTAAAAAATGCCATATTTTATATAAAAAAGTTAATTGTATTTTGACAAAATATTTTAGTTTGTCTTGTATATTTTTTTTTGATTAAATCAGATAACATTTTAAGCTGTCATATTGTGCCCCTCACATGTTACAATGCACCCCATTCACATCAAGAAAATCAAGAAAATATACACTGTATTAATGAAACAAAACCACATAATTGTACTAGACATGTGGGAAATTAATGTGGGGAAAAATAAATACTCTGAACCATAAGTGGATTTACACAAACTGAGAAAGTCAAAACGTGTTAGGTTGTGCCCCGCTCTCCCCCTAGACTGTAAGAGATGTTAAAACCATCTTAGACCAGGAGCCAGTTGCATAAACCGCTAAGACTAGTCTTACAAGTTAGTCATAACATTTTTTTTCTTTAAGACTGTTCATTTTCAGTCAGTTACATGACAACATACATTGGCTTAATTTGATACGAAAAGTAAGACTGACTGCCCCTTAACTGCCCAACTGCTAGTGGGTCATACTAGATCTTAAGATACTGTCTTAACATAAGGGCTAGGTTTATGCAACTGGCTTCAGCAAACCAGCTAAGGCAATTTTAAGATGTTTTTCCCCGCAGCAGGGATCTTTATATTGTTGTGTAAAACAGTTTAATAAAGGATTATAATTGTAAACGGCTTTATTACGCCACCTGCTGGACATCTCAAGAAACTTGTACACTTGAAAACTACGAAATCTTGGGAGAAGGGTCATGTTGAAGGCCTACATTTTACACACACACACACACACACACATTGGATTTTTCTATGTTATGAGGACTCTTCATAGACATAATGAATTTTATATTGTACAGACTTTATAGGCCTATACTATCCCGTATCTCTACCCCTAAAACTCAACTTAGCTAACTTACAGAAAATATTTATTTCATTAAAACACACACACACACACACACACATCAGACAACAATAAATAATCATAACAAATGTTACCGAAAAAATAAACACCGTACGAAAGAAGTACCTTACAGCAAGTTAATAAAATAAACTCCACTGAATCAGCCAAAATGATCTTACTGATGATAAATGGTGCCTGATCGTTGTTGATGGTTACAAAAGGTCTGCTCCGTGTCATTGCAATTTTTTTTGTAAACAACGCTACGTATAAAATGCATAGTTAAAATGCAAAATACAAAACATGTTCAATCAATTGAAATGTGAGTGTGATCAGCTGTGGTCACGTGACTAGCACTTTGGTGATTTACGCAGCACATAGAACAGAAAACATCAAGACAAAGCGGCACGGTTCCTCTGTCAGCATTTTTCCTGTGTGTCCTCTCATTTTTACAAGTCAATATCCGATCAGAGACTGGCCCGCGTCCTGATTATCTGTCTACAGAAATATTTTCCTTTGGTTTGTGTGTTGATGTATATTGCCATCGAGCATCGGAGGAATTTACTAAAAGTAAGTAGCGAATAACAGTAATTAAACATTACATAATCAGATAGAAATATGGGGCTGCATGAACCATATTATAAACCATTTTTGTTACATTACTCGGTTTTATGGGAATTTGAATGCATATAATATGACTAGACATTGGGGAGTCCCATCTTGTTAAGCATCATATTGACATATTTTGAAAAACAAATTAACCTGTAGATTTTTTTCATGCACAGCATTTTGTTTTCCTGCACCAACTCGTTTCAAACAGTTCTTTCGTTTTAAACAATTAAACTATATTTCAGAAAACATTCGTGCTATTTTTTAAATATGGAAAATGATCAAACGCTCAGTTGAATAGAATAAAAATTAGTTTCATGTGTATTTTTGTGTTTGTGAGTGAAACGGAGGACGCTCGATGCATGTTCAGTGAAGTGAATCTTTCTTTTGATTCAAATCTTTTCAATGAACCATGTTCACTAAACGATTCGTTCATGATTAATATTCAGTCGTCAACTGTACGTTGTTGTACGTTTGATATGACAGTTTAATCACACGAGTTGGTCTAATACATTTTATTAAAACGTGCAAAACATTTAGCCTAATGAATATTGTAATTGCGACTATATATTTTTGGATGCAAAAACAACAACTAGGAAATTAAACTACAATAAAAACTCTTATTAATAAAACACAATTTACAACGTAATAACAGGAATACCTTCCCACTGGAAACATAGACATATAAAATACATAGACGCCTCAACATTTTATATGTCTATGACTGGAACATCTTATGTCTGTGTGTAGAACATGTAATATCCCTATGGCAATATCCCACGCTGGCATGTCAGACGCCACGTTATGACGTAATTGCGTAACGACGTACAATAACAGCTGAACTATTTTTTTTTTTAACTAAACCACTCGAAAGAACCGATTCGCTTAAATGATTCGGGCTTACTATCATTACTTTGGCATGCTCATGCATTACCGTTTTCCTGCACCTTTATCAAGTACCCCGAATGTTATTTAAATAACTTGTTTCACACATTGTTCTGAAAAGCAGCTTTATAGAAAAAGTTCACTTTGTAAATTTAATCACAAAGTCAACGGTGTTTGTTTGTTTATTTAATTTATTTAATAATATCATGCATTCTTTTTTAACTGTGTTCCATAACATTTGTGTATAAATATGTTAAATGATCAGATACATAAGAAATAGCTGCATTTTTATTTTTATTCATGTTTTTGTGTTTGAGAGAGACACAAACAGAGAGGGAGGAGGGTTGATGCATGTTTGTTTAAGCAGGAACCACATGACCATCTTGCTCGTAATGTGTTGTGTTTCTCTAATGGCAGTCAGCCATCTCATCTCAGCTCAACTACCTTGCAAATTAAGGATTAATCATTCCGTACAGTGTTAATTTAAGATTTCCAAGAGATCTGACGGGCATTACAAGCGCCAGCGATGCCAGGTACGATATTTGCACGGTTTCCGTAGCTTGCACTGTCTTCTCGGTATGTGTATTTGGACGTCTCGACCTGACTTAACGGCGTCTGTCTGTCGCTGTCATTGACTGGACACTGTCTTAATGTCTATAATAAGCGGTTCCGACAGCATATGGTCGTGCAAACTGAGTCTTGTTTGATTGTACGTCATTTTGGAGTGCTTTACGCGTAACGTTACACGTTTAACATTGCGTTATTTGCAACTCGTATTTGTGTATGAAGTTCTTCTACTAGATGAACGGATAACCCACACGTCATATCAGGGGGTGTTGAGGCCCACTTGAGCTGTCACTGCATTTTGGCAGTGACCTTTATGGCAGTTTACTCATTGTTATGATCCTTATCCTATTCGGAAATACAATGGAGTTATATTCGCGTTACTGAGAGCCATTTGTTCGTCTAAACAAGTTATTCCGCTTTTCTCGGTGTAATACTGTAAAAGTGGATTACATAATTGGCTTGAGAGTGTTTATAAAGCTCGTGCAGGAAACGGTGTAACGGATAATCAGTCTGTGTGGTTCGGGGAACCTCGTCTTGTTTCGGTGCCTTCGTGTTTAAACTCATTTATTGTTTTTGACTTTGTTTACTATTTTCTGTTTTTTTCACCTGTGGCCGAATATCAGAGTGCTTGTCTAGTTTGTGTTGAAGAAGGAAAGGTTATCTGTGTGTTCGGGTTATTGTTTTGATTTTTCTGACACTGCGGTGTCTGTGTAAACACACATGCAGTGGCATGTTGTTGCATAAGCTCCAGGTTTTCTGCAGTCTGTCACACATGCTACACATCACTATCTGTGTTTGAAGAAAATGTAACTTGTATAACCATTGCCATTATTAGCTTCTTACATCGACCCAGTTGTCCTGATCTAGCTGCTTGTCTTGTAGGGGTGAAAGAGTGACTCTGTGACTGTTTTTATTGGATGGTTTGACAAGTGAGCTGATAAAGATTTACTCTCTAAACAAAATAACACCTTGGTGGAGTTGACCTAATATATCACTGTATATTGTATTTCATTGGGGCCATAAAACAGTCTGTAGTAGGATGTTGTAGACTAGTTTTAGTGAACTCTTGTTTATGACAATGGACTATGATGTGTAGATGCTTGTGATTTGGCCTTGTCCTATATTTTAAAATGAGGGCAGAATGAGATTCAAAAGAGAGTGAAAACTGTTTTTTTTTTAACATAAGCTTGTAGCACAGTTTTGGCAGTGATGCTGAGTGTTAAGAAAATGGGCTCTAGTTTGTCAAGTCACCTTCATTTATATAGAGCTTTTTACATTGTTTCAAGCAGCTTTACAGTGATAATAGGAAATTAATGGAAAAGATTAATGGAAGAGTTTTGGCTGTACAGCAGCTTTAGAAAAAAGTTGTTGTCCAGCTAAAGTAAGTTTTTGATTGATTCATTTCCGTTGTAAAAAATCATTAGTTATTTACTTTGGGGCCACTTACACGACACCACTTTAAACTAAAATAGAAAACTTTTAATGCGTTCTGGCAGTTCATTTGCATGGCAACAGTGTTTGGTGGCTTGAGAACGCAAACTTTGAAATAGGTTTTGAAATAGTTTTGAAACGATACCGTTATCATCTTCGTGTAAACTTCAAAAAACGTGAATCTGTGAGAAGGGTGACGGCATGCACGTAAGCATTACGTGTTTAGTCTATAGGCAAGCACGTTTGAATACGTATGTGTGCAGGCGCGTACTTTTCCTTTACAAAATGACCGCCACATTACTTGTCTGGCATGCATAATATAGCGTTTTTCGCAGATCCATGTGAACGGGAATCATGTGAAGTTTGTCAATATTATAAATGCTCTCTGTGGCTGGATTACATTTGCTGCCCTAATGGCCTAACATCTGTGTGTGTGTGTGTGTGTGTATGAAAATGTGGCACTGTGAGGAAGATGCTACACTAGGGAGGTTATTTTTCTTGTCACTGGCTATGTTCACACTGTCACTGTTTGGGATTAACAACTGCATTTACTTACAAGGGTGAGTTTAAAACATACTGTTAACACAGCTGTGACAGTCAAGACACAGTCAAGCTTGTATTATATTCGTGACTATCATCTCTAACTTGACTAAAGTAAAATCAAAGATGGTGATGTCCATAAAACTGAAAAGTCTGATTACATTTGGCATGACAAGAGTCCAGTTGAGGTGCGAGTTCATCTGTCCAATCTTCATTAATAGACAACAGCTTTTATACCTGAATGCAGCATTTGAGTCGCACACAGACCACAAAACTAACAGGAGCACAGGGGTAGACAGTGTCTGGATCTAAAACCTTCAAATGAAATGGCTCATATCTGTGGCTCCAAAATCACACATAAAAGCCCGCTACACTCTGTAGACACACACATGTGCAGTGTCTCTTTTGTACACATGAAAGACAACTAGTTGTCCAGAACGATTCAGTTCACACAGCACAGGTTTTGCATAAATGCAGTTGTGAGTCCTGAAAATGTACAGGTGCAAGTTTGGTTGTAGAATGCAGTTTTCAGTTCAGTTCAGTAAATGAGTAACCAAGCTGTGTGAATGCAACCATATTAAGGATTCAAATACTGTGCTGACAACTATATTCTGCATCATAATTGACTGATTTTGAGTGCTGGGTACATAGACAACTCTAAATAGCACTCCACAAGATAAACTTCACTTGCAGTCGATTCAATAGAGTTTGATGATGACATGCTAGGCACAAAGCGTAAAATAGATAATACACACATTCTAGGTAAAATGAGTTATTCAGATTGAGACACTTTTTTTTTTTTTTTTTTTTTTTTTTTCTCTCGTCAAACTGTGGGGTTAATCCAAGCTTTGGGAAATTAAAGTGATATTTGTTTTAGAATTTTTAGCTAAATAAATGATTTTGAGTCATTGAAACAATCTGTATCGTATAAAGCGTACAGGTGATTTGACAAAGCAGCTTTACAGCAAACAGAAAACAGGAAAATGATTCAATGATGCTGCTGCAAACAGAGTTCAATTCTGCTGTAAAGCACTCTAAAAAAGGAAAATGGTGAGCTGTTGTTCAGCTGAAGTCAGTTCAGTGTTGATTCAGCGCCCATCATTTTCCTCTTCGTAACTTTTTTTTATATTTGTAACTATATTATTTATAGGCTTTATCCATGTTCTGGAGCCTGTACCTAGCTCAGGCTTATCACTTGCACCCATTTACTGCATAGTATTCCGATATTGTATCGATACACAGACACCAATATATTGCAATATATGTTATTTTAAAATTGCAATAATATTGTATTGTGGGGCTTTGGTTGGTTTGTTTGTACAAACATGTTTCCTTGTGTGTTCAAACATCAGAGATTGCAGGATTGATGTGTATTGCAAATGAAAATGCCTGGTACACTATGTGAAGCAATGCATGCATTTGTAAATGCTCACTACAGCCATGATCACTAGCTCTGTCAACTAGTGTAGACATGTCTGTCTGAACCAGCTATTGAAGAGGCAGCGGATTGTGATATAATAATCTGTTTTTTTTTTGTTTTTTTTAAATAAATGATTGAGGCTGCAAAATGTTGATGGATTAACCCAAAAAGTGGCTCAGCATTGCAGAACCCTTGTATCAGTGAAGTCATACTCTGTTTGCTTGTTTAAAGTATGTGTCTCTGTGTGCTATCCATCATATGTTTAAAGCCCCCACTCCTCTCAAGCTCATCTGTGAGTGATGACAACAGGATGAGCTACTATTTCCTCCAGTGATGTCACTGCTATTATTAAGCCTTAAGTCTCTGATCTCTCATACATCATGTGTGTTAAGTTTAGACAGACAGCCACAAATGTTCTGTTAGTCTGTGGTTGTAGCAAATGAAAATCTGCTATACCTTCCTACGAACTGAGTACTGCACACACAGTATACACTGCATATTGCCTATTGTCTATTTTTAAATACTGGCATTATGCCACGATAAATCAAACAACAGTATTCTACATACTACACCTCACTATACATTAGTCACATGACTTCATATGTTAAATTCAGCAAGACGCATTCACTTATCATTTTGGAAATAAAAAAAGTAAAATAAAATAAATAAATTTTTTTAGTTTTAATTAGCCTACATGTTGTGTAAAATTGTCTTTGGCAGTTTTTGGTCAAATGATGAGTCAAGAAAGAAATGTTGCAGAATCATGGCTTTTTTTCTTTTTTTTTTATTAATAAACTGCAGACATCCCACCTCTCCCAGAAGGTCCGGCTCCCTGATGCCTGAAAATTATATACAATATCCCAGAAATTGAGTGAGTGAGAGAGAAAGCCTGTTATTAAGTTGCCTTTTTTGAGTGAATTGATCACAGGTGGTCAGCTAAGATGCATTACCATTACACTCGCTATTATCGCACGTTTCAAATACGTCTTCTGTGACCACTTGTGTTCAGATTTTGTGGAGACCCTCACCTCTCCTTTTTCGTCACCCTCAGCCACATCACTTTCGGCGCACGAATACTATAGAATAAACGAAGGCGGCTTATGCGAATTAATTTAATAGTAGGCCTATAATAAAAAAAAAATTGTATTAGGGGAGGAGAAGGGGGGTTGGGTTGTTGTGCCATCAGTCAATGTGTGTAAGCAGGAGAAATCTTTTTTTTTTTCTTTTTTTTTCTTTTTTTTTTTCTCCCCCAACCTGGTTTTTCTCACTGTACTGCAACAGGTTAGACCAGGGGTGTCCAATCCTTATTCTGCTCCTGCCCCACTGTCCTCCAGAGTTTAGCTCCAACTTGCCTCAAAACTCCTACCTGGAAGTTTCTAGTATGCCTTGTAAGACCTTGATCAGCTGGTTCAGGCATGTTTAATTGGAGTTGGAGTTAAACTCTGCAGGACAGTGGCCCTCCAGGAGCAGGATTGGACACACCTGAGGCCTGTTGTGTGAAGCCGGTTCAGTTTCTACCCAGGGGTGTGCAGGGGCTTTGGGAAACGCACCTCAGGTAAGTTTGAGATTAGTATGAGCAAACTGTTTTTTTTGGCTCAAGAAGGTGAATTGGTTTTTAGCTGTGTTCATCGCCGTGGTAACTTGCTTTACACGGCTAACCTGCTCCAGAGCAGGTTTTATTCTGTGTTAGACATCGCAAACCAAAACTGGACCAATCAGCTGTAAGCAAAGTGACATCTGATGCAATAAAGCCACTCCCCCTGTATCTCTCCTGTATGTCAAAAATTAAAGCAGTTTATAGTGAAACAAATTGAGACAAAATTTTCCGTATTTCACCTTTAATAATTTATTGTATTTATATTATATGAATTATAATTATTTGTAATTCTTAGTCAAAAAATTATATGAATTGACAATTAATATTAACCTTTTCATTTAAATTAACATAAATACACACATAAATACAAGCTTTAATATATAAAGCTTTTAAAATGACTAAGCTTACATGTTTTCTTTTGAGCTCTTTGTGAACTTATTTAAAATATTTAAATTCAGTTGATTCACTTGCATTGATGTGGTCAGATATTTTCATTTAGTTGCCTTCTCAAACTTTCGCTGCAGCAGCTGTGTTTATTCTTGACTTGTTAATGCCTTTAAATTCATGATATTTTTTCTTAATCTTCATCAGAGAAGTGAATTGTGCCGGCTCCCTCGTGAGAAGTGAATCAAACCGACGCTCATTGTGTTCTGTGTGATTGGCTGTTCACTACACATCTCACACTTTCAGGTGCACATGCTTAAGAGTTAAAGGGTTAGTTCACCCAAAAATGAAAATTATCATAATTTACTCACCCTCAAGCCATCCTAGGTGTATATGACATTCTTCTTTCAGACGAATAAAATCAGAGTTATATTAAAAAATGTCCTGGCTCCTCCAAGCTTTATAATGGCAGTGAATGGCAGCCCAAAATTTGAAGACTAAAAAAGTGCATCCATCCATTATAAAAGTACTCCACATGGCTCTGGGGGGCTAATAAAGGCCTTCTGAAGCGAATCGATTTTGTAAGAAAAATATCCATATTTAAATAAAGTAAAATATCTAGCTTCTGGCGGACCGCCTTCCGTATTCCGCATTGGGCTTCAAATTTTGGGCTGCCATTATAATGCTTGGAAGAGCCAGGCAATTTTTAATATAACTCAGATTGTATTCGTCTGAAAGAAGAACGTCATATACACCTAGGATGGCTTGAGGGTGAGGAAATCATGGGGTAATTTTTATTTTTGGGTGAACCTATCCCTTTAATCATAAACTCTGGATCAACCCTAACCCAATCCAGGTTGGATTTGTATGGTATTGTCAACTCTAAACCTACTCTGAAACTCAGTTTGTTCAGCTAGCTTCATGCAACAGACAGTGTATACTTATTGATTAAAACATACAGTAACCACTGTGTGAAATTAAGGTGGTGTTAAGATTCTTCAGTCCTTTTATTATGTATCAGGTTCATGGTTCCCTCTAGTGTTTACAGCAGGCATTACTGTTGACGCCTGCAGCTGAGAGGAAACATGCATATGTTTTGAGTTGGTTATGTGTTTCTGTTTGTGCACATTTTTTTTATGGATTGTACAGGGTTTAAGATGTGCAAGAATGCATAGTTTGTCAAAAAATCAGAAAAAGAAACACAACCAAATCAAACAACTATCAGGATTTATTTGGAAATGTACATTACATATATTATTAGTGTGTGCTGTTTATTCATTTAGTGAATTTGTTGTATAATTTAGTATATGATCATCTATAACAGGTCATGTGTTCAGCCATGTTGCATACTTGTATCATTATGAAACGTGATCCTGTCCATGTACACAATGAGTAGGTGTGTTTGTGTTATGACAAGCCTTATGCTATAGTCTTTAGCATTATACTATATAAACAGCTACTCGCCTCATGCCGTCCTTTCAGCAGCCCTGCTCTTGTTTTTCTGTCGTGACTAGGGTCTCAACTCTTAATTTTAACAAATGATTGTAAAATATTTGTCTAATTCTTTATTTTTATATTTGCAATTCAAAGTGTAGATGGATTTAAATAAATTAATACTTTTTAATCAGAAAGGACTGATTAAAAGGGGCAAAAGTGACAAACATTGTTACAAAAAAATTCGAAGTCTTTACTATTTCAAATAAATGCTGTTCTTTTGAACTTTTTATTGATCCGTTGTTTCCTCAGAAAAATATTAAGCAGCACAACTGTTTTCAGTATTGATAAAATATATAGAATAGAAATGTTTTTTGAGCACCAAATCAGCATTTTTAGAATGATGTGACACTGAAGCTGGGAGTAATGGCTGCTGAACATTCAGGTTTGACATCACAGAAATAAATTAATTAGGCCATTCGTATTCTTAGTCAGTTCAAACAGTTTGCTCTCTTTGTACACGCCAGATTTCTGTATATTACTTTGATGTCTGAACTTATTTGCAGAATGTTAAATTCCAGGTGGCAGTTTTAGTTTGCTTTTCTTGAAACAAAGAAGTATACATTTAAAATTGCTGCTCATAATGGTTGACTAAACGAAATATTATACTGTATGTATTCTTTATAATGTTATTGCTATCAAAATCAGACATGATTTCAGTGTTGGCGTATCCATAATATGTACGTTGTTTATCTTTTTCAGAGCCAGCAGAAATGAACGGGCCTGATGTAGCAAAGATGCCGGGCAGTGGGGTTTCAGGTAGTGAGGGAAAGGAGCCAGTAGCCAATGGGCATGCAGAGAATGAGTCCAACCCCTTTGCAGAGTACATGTGGATGGAGAACGAGGAGGAGTATGATCGGCAGGTCTGTACATACACCCGCTTACAGCTCATTAAAAACACACAAACTCAGCAGTTGGGTTGGGTTTCATACCTTAGACTGGGCGTGTGTTAGCATTCAGCACAGTTCAGGTCATAGAGTTCTGTGGCTCTTGAAATGCCAATGTAAATTTTACGCCTTTACGCATTATTGTTATTTTTTTTTTTAATCAGCTTGGAAGTGAACTTTTACCTTATTGTCAATTTGTTTATATCTCAGGTGGAGGAGGAATTGCTTGAGCAAGAGTTTTTGGAGCGCTGTTTCCAAGAGATGTTGGATGAGGAGGATCAGGATTGGTTCATTCCTGAGAGAGACCTACCATCAGTCGGACAGATTCAGCAGCAGCTCAACGGACTTTCTGTCAGTGACGGCAATGCAGAGGAAATCTTGGTGAGCTTTAAATCCTCATGGACATTCAGTGTATAAAATAGTAAAATAATCTTAGAAGTATAGTACACCCAAAATGAGAATCACCCTCATGCTGTTAAAAGTTCCAGGGTATACTCAGAATTTGGCAAACATGCTTTTCTTTTTCATGCTCCCTGGGCTTGGATCGATCTGCAAAATGTAGTTAAACTAGAGATACTGCCATCTCTGAGTACTTTTAAATGTCTTTTGCAAACTGTTTTAAAGGAGTCTTGTAAGTGCTTTTCTTGCTTTTACTTTTATTAATTGTTATGTGCTTTTATTTAGTTTTTTTGTGGTTATCTCTGTGTGAAATTCTATGTGCTGCCGTCTTGACCAGGTCTCCCTGGAAGAACAGATTGTGATATCTCAATGATCAGGATCTTCCTGGTTAAATAAAGGATACAAAAAAATGTCTGTGAAACACAAAAGATATTTTGAAGTCAGCTTCAACTGGTTTTGTTCATATAATGTAATTCATAGAGTGCAACAGTTGAGATCCTGAAGTAAAAAGGACATTAATTTGATCAACTGATTTTGAACAATAAGTTATAAACCTTTAAAGACCAACCTACTGTAAGCTACAAGGTTGTTATAATGGATGTTAAATGCCATCATTTTTAAATGATTATAACACATAATTCCTGGTAAAAAAAAAAAAAAAAAAAAACATCTTCTGCAAAGATGATTCTAGTCAGTCTTCCGAGTCCTTATGCTTGTGTATATCTATATACACACCGATCAGGCATAACATTATGACAGGTGAAGTGAATAACACTGATTATCTCTTCATCATGGCACCTGTTAGTGGGTGGGATATATTAGGCAGCAAGTGAACATTTTGTCCTCAAAGTTGATGTGTTAGAAGCAGGAAAAACAGGCAAGCGTAAGGATTTGAGCGAGTTTGACAAGGGCCAAATTGTGATGGCTAGACGACTGGGTCAGAGCATCTCCAAAACTGCAGCTCTTGTGGGGTGTTCCTGGTCTGCAGTGGTCAGTATCTATCAAAAGTGGTCCAAGGAAGGAACAGTGGTGAACCGACGACAGGCTCATTGACGCATGTGGGGAGCGAAGGCTGGCCCGTGTGGTCTGATCAAACAGACGAGCTACTGTAGCTCAAATTGCTCAAGAAGTTAATGCACTGTGTATTCTGACACCTTTCTATCAGAACTAGCATCACAGTTTGTTGCATATGGGGTTGCATAGCCACAGACCAGTCAGGGTGCTCATGCTGACCCCTGTCCACTGCCGAAAGTGCAAACAGTGGGCACGTGAGCTTCAGAACTGGACCACGGAGCAATGGAAGAAGGTGGCCCGGTCTAATGAATCACGTTTTCTTTTACATCCCGTGGATTGCCGGGTGCGTGTGCGTCGCTTACCTGGGGAACACATGGCACCAGGATGCACTATGGGAAGAAGGCAAGCCGGCGAAGGCAATGTGATGCTATGGTATGAGTAGCACAATGAGTTGAGGTGTTGACTTGGCCTCCAAATTCCCCAGATCTCAATCCAATCGAGCATCTGTGGGATGTGCTGAACAAACAAGTCCGATCCATGGAGGCCCCACCTGGCAACTTACAGGACTTAAAGGATCTGCTGCTAACATCTTGGTGCCAGATACCACAGCACACCTTCAGGGGTCTAGTGGAGTCCATGCCTCAACGTGTCAGGGCTGTTTTGGCAGCAAAAGGGGGACCATCAACAATATTAGGATATAATGTTATGCCTGATTGGTGTGTGTGTATGTATGTGTGTGTGTGTGTGTGTGTGTGTGTGTGTGTGTGTGTGTATGTATGTATATATATATGTATATATATATGTATATATATATATATATATATATATATATATATATATATATATATGTATATATATGTATATATATATATATATATATATATATATATATATATATATATATATATATATATATATATATATATATACACACTCACCTAAAGGATTATTAGGAACACCTGTTCAATTTCTCATTAATGCAATTATCTAATCAACCAATCACATGGCAGTTGCTTCAATGCATTTAGGGGTGTGGTCCTGGTCAAGACAATCTCCTGAACTCCAAACTGAATGTCAGAATGGGAAAGAAAGGTGATTTAAGCAATTTTGTGCGTGGCATGGTTGTTGGTGCCAGACGGGCCGGTCTGAGTATTTCACAATCTGCTCAGTTACTGGGATTTTCACGCACAACCATTTCTAGAGTTTACAAAGAATGGTGTGAAAAGGGAAAAACATCCAGTATGCGGCAGTCCTGTGGGCGAAAATGCCTTGTTGATGCTAGAGGTCAGAGGAGAATGGGCCGACTGATTCAAGCTGATAGAAGAGCAACTTTGACTGAAATAACCACTCGTTACAACCGAGGTATGCAGCAAAGCATTTGTGAAGCCACAACACGCACAACCTTGAGGCGGATGGGCTACAACAGCAGAAGACCCCACCACTCATCTCCACTACAAATAGGAAAAAGAGGCTACAATTTGCACGAGCTCACCAAAATTGGACAGTTGAAGACTGGAAAAATGTTGCCTGGTCTGATGAGTCTCGATTTCTGTTGAGACATTCAGATGGTAGAGTCAGAATTTGGCGTAAACAGAATGAGAACATGGATCCATCATGCCTTGTTACCACTGTGCAGGCTGGTGGTGGTGGTGTAATGGTGTGGGGGATGTTTTCTTGGCACACTTTAGGCCCCTTAGTGCCAATTGGGCATCGTTTAAATGCCACGGCCTACCTGAGCATTGTTTCTGACCATGTCCATCCCTTTATGACCACCATGTACCCATCCTCTGATGGCTACTTCCAGCAGGATAATGCACCATGTCACAAAGCTCGAATCATTTCAAATTGGTTTCTTGAACATGACAATGAGTTCACTGTACTAAAATGGCCCCCACAGTCACCAGATCTCAACCCAATAGAGCATCTTTGGGATGTGGTGGAACGGGAGCTTCGTGCCCTGGATGTGCATCCCACAAATCTCCATCAACTGCAAGATGCTATCCTATCAATATGGGCCAACATTTCTAAAGAATGCTTTCAGCACCTTGTTGAATCAATGCCACGTAGAATTAAGGCAGTTCTGAAGGCGAAAGGGGGTCAAACACAGTATTAGTATGGTGTTCCTAATAATCCTTTAGGTGAGTGTGTATATATATGTATATGTGTGTGTATTTGCTTCAAATCAAAGTTAGTAATTTTAAGCCAGTAGCTGGCTGGTTTGGTTCATTGGCTATAACAAAGACTTTTTAATTTAATCCCTATGGGAAAAAATGAATGGGAAAAATACTTCTGATACCAAGCCGCTGAAAGAGTGTTGCACTCTATTGGAGTCCAGAACCACACTGGAAACCATTGACTTTCATTGTATGGACAAAAAAATATCTTTTATATTCCACAGTAAATAATATTTAAAAAATAAAGCACTAATTTGTAATATCTATAATTGTAATGATATCTTGTAATTGATTTCTTTTCTCTTTGTCCCCAGCGAAAGAGCATCTTAAACCCTGAAGCCAAGGAGTTTGTGCCAGGGGTGAAATACTAGGGATCGTCGTTTCTCCTCTCTCATACAAACATCTGATCATACACTCAGAGACTGTTGTGCCCATGTTTTTGGATGGTCACATAAATGCACTCTTCTACACATTTTTGAAGGGGCAGGAATACAGATTTTTTTTTTTTGGGGGGGGGGGGGGGGTGATTGTCTATAAGCTTTATATTTCTGTTATATATAAACCAAGGGTATTAAGTTGAAACATGACCTCTAGGAGGTGCTGTGACTAGCTAATATCATACTCATTTCCAGGCTGTTTTATGTTGTTCTACCCTTGACGAAAGGGCTGTTCTTGTCATTGTTTCACAGTTTGTGCCTGATCAGGTCTTTGCTTTCCCTCCGCTGTTTTTTTTATTTTTTAAATTGATATTTTGTAGCAGGAAGTTTTGATGCATCTGATCACATTCCTGAGTTTCAAGGGGTGTGGCCATAAACGACTGGGGGTGTGGCTGGTGGTGGGCGCAGCCTCTTGGTTTGAATTGGATGCTGAGGAAAGGATGTTGGGGAATTCACGTGAATTAAACTTTTGATTTTGAATTGAAATCGTTACACGCAGGACTGAATTTCATTTAAAAAATAGCAAATAAAAAAGAAAGGCTTGTACCCAATTGGACCATTTTTTGTGTTTGGCTGTATCTGAATTCTATCAGTAAAATGTGTACTGAAACTTGGTATTAATTCTCACATTTAATGTAGCATAACCGTTAAATACTATCTATTTAACATATGCATATGCATGAATCGATTTACATATGCATAGTTACATAGATGTAATACATTTTAAAAAAATTATTACATCTAACTAGTAGGCCCACAACCAGCATAGCAATCATTACAACTTCGTCTCATTCTGAAATCCCTTTATCTCTACTTTATTACTTTAATTCTTTAAATAAATATTGTTAGCAGCACTATATATATTACAGCAATTACAACATCTACTCTTTGAACATCAAGATGTATCTACCATTAATATAATATATATTATTTTTTTTTTACTGATGTATAACTTTTTTGGCATACCAAAAAGACACGTAATAAAATAATCTATGGAAATGCAGACGTAGTTGACAATGAAGGTCTGCCATGATCTTAACAGCAAGTTATAGAAAAATAATTTGATCAACAGAGCAGCTGTTCTCAAAAATATCTCAGTTAGGCCCAGTAACAGCACATCCCTACATCCTCCGATCACTTGTGTTCCTTCTACTGATATATATACTGCATTTGTCCTCAAAACTCTCAATATATTCTAATAATTTATAATCAAATTCTAAAAAGCTGATTACTCAAGAATGGTTTACAATGGTGAGCAATAGTTTTCATTTTAGACAAACAAGGTCCCAAACCGTGAAAACACTCGTACCCTATTGATTATGTACTCACTGTTCCGATAACAGGTTACATTTTTATTGGCCATACGCTTGACGCCAGACACCTTCATCAACATGGCTGTCTGCAAACTTGATCTCAGTGTGTGCAGTGAAGATGATACAGATGGACAACAGCAGACATCAGCAGAACGAAGGCAAAAGGACACAGAAGAACCACTGTGGGAAGACCGACGGACACACAACCTGTGCTTGACAGCTTTTAATATGATTTATATATACTGTCTGTGTGCTCTTACTCTGGTTTTCGCTGCATTAACACATTTTTGTGTGCACACAGTCTGCTCCTGTCCAGAGACACGATAGCACCGAGCAGATCATACGCATAGCAGAAAACATTAGAACTGCACAGTTCTGCACAGAATGCTATATTTTAAAGCGATATGGAGGAGATTTGGAGGAACAGAGATTAGGAGGAAACTGTGGTTTTACTGAGCTCAACGGCTCTGGCTGAGCTGTGATATATAAACGAAACGCTATTGGCTATTTTCTGTTGGTTCCCCCCACACAACAGGATTTCTGATCGTAAATATTCAACATGTTTGAGATTCAGTCCCAACGTTATTCCAAGCAGATTCAATTACTCTTCACACACCTCACACCACAGGAAAATCTGATAAAATAATCTGTAGAACCGTCAAAATAATCGGAAATTTACCTAGGATTGTCGGAAGGGGAAAATTGGGCCCAAAATCGTCCCGATTATCTTATAGTGTGTGGGTGCCTTTACTTCAGCAATAAAAAATGAAACACAAATGTGATGTTTATCTAGTCATTTTTGCTTATTGGTATGGTTGAATTGGATCATCAAAGGTCAGCAGCACAGACATTGGTTAATAAAGTGAGATTAAATAAAGTATATTTGTGTAATTTAACATATTTAATTATTGCTGGTTAGCGTAATATTTTGAGTTATTTCTTCATTGTTTTTAAGTTTGTGTCAAGTTTCCATCCGAGTGCATCCAAATTCATTCATAATTGCACTTTAGTCCATGTCTGAATCTTTTTTACTTCAGCCAAAAGACTGTCCATACAGAAACCAGGTTTTCTGCAGGTTTTATGAAGGTAAATTTAAGACTTTTTTAAGACCTTTTTAAGACCAATTAAAGACAATTTAAGGAATAAATTGAAGGGAACATAACACGTCAATGTTTTCTCTAAATGTAAATGTCTAGGAAGCACACAATGAGTTGTATTAGCAACACTTCAAAGTTTGAAAATACAAATTCCAACAGATCGCCATTACTTTTTAATTCATTTTACAAAAAAAAAAAAAAAAATAGCTTAAAGTTTTTTACAGCTCTGCTCCCAAACACTAAAATATGGAAATAACTTTTACTGAACCTTCTGATCACACCACAAAAAGTGATGTCCTTTTTCAGTAGTTTTGTCTTGTTTTCCCAATGCAAATATCTAAAAGATTCTTAAATCAAGACACATTTACTTGAGAAGCAAAATAACAAGAAATCTTGTGATCTTGTGAAACTGATTTTATGATTAAAACAAGAACAAATATCTGCCAATGGGTTCAGAAAAATTTAACTTAAAAAGTAATTTTCATACCCATTGACAGATACTTGTTCTTGTTTTAAACATGAACACTTAATTTTGTTCAATTTCTCAGAAAAAAAGACAATTTCTTCATTTTGCATGTCAAGTAAATGTATCTTGATTTAATGATGTTTAGATATTTGTACTGGAAAACAAAAGATTTTTTTTTTTTTTTTTTTGCATACAATTTAATTTTCTAATTTTATTTAGGGCCCTGTGAAATCCATTTATTTTTTTATTTTTTTAGTTTTACTCTGTTTTAATGGTTAAATTAAATTGTATTAGTCAAAAAGCATGTCTAATTCATTGAAATCATAAAACACATACAATTTAACAGCAATTTATTAAAAGTTCAACAACAACAAAAAAATTGGGGGGCTCTATGATATATGATTACCAAATTCTGTGTTTTCTGTTTTTAGGTGAACTATTTATTCATATGAGGGTAAACTATCCCCTTAAGTGTACTGACCCTTTCGATTTATTCATCCAAAAGTTGACAAATTCCATGACATACCGCATTATACAGTAAAATCCGTTTTTTATGAATGGATTTTGCGATTCTGTCGCATTGCGGAAATCATAGGGCCATGATTAATGCCATGATATTGAATTTAAGACTTTCTGCTCCAATTCTGCTAAGACATTTTTAAGGCCTTAAATTGTAGGTCAAATTAAGACTTTTTAAGACCCGTGGAAACCCTGAGAAACATATGTCATTGCTACATTAAATATTTACATATTTAGATTTTATATTTAAATAAGTTTTATTTGAAATTATCTATAGAAAATCTAAAGTTTTTAATGACAACAAGAAAGTGCTTTTGCAAATGTTTATTAACAAAATTATTCCATGATAATTTTACATTTTTTAACCATATTTAGCTAAATTTTACCAAAGATTATCATGTTACAAATGTTCAGAAATTTGTTTTCTTTTTTAATAAAAAAAAAGTAAATTTATATATGTGCATTTAACAGGAAGCATTCAACATTTTTGGAAGATTATTCATATTTTGGATACATATAAGTTGATTGATAAGATATGGGTGTTTGAGAAACAGCACCACTAAGAGGAAAGTCTGGAAACATTTTTCTATCAGTTTAAAAACAGGAAGTTCTCGTTTCAGATCATCAACATAAGACTGTAGTGGCATCTGTAATCTCAGCTCTGTTTCTTCCTGATCACTGATTGAAGGTGTGGCTGAAAAACACACTGGCGTTGGCTGAGTAGTCCAGCGGGAGTGTGGCTCCTGCATTCTGTGCCCCCATTTTAGCGCCACCCAGAGCGGACGACTGACGTAAAGTAAGCAGGCTGTACTTATGGAAGTGACTGAAACCCTGAGCCTGAGCCTGTGAGAGGACCTGAGTGAAACCTGCAGCAAAAAAACACCACATCACAATGTTTAGTTCATGTAAAATAGGGCTGGGTGATTAAAATTTTATTTTCAATTACGATTTTGGCTTCCAACAGTTCTGAAAACAGGATAATCAAGATTATTGTGCCGCATTCTCTTTTCGCTTTGTCTTGTGTTATAATTTCAGCACAGCTTTTTCCTAGCTTCCGCACTTCCCTAAATGTGTAGTAGTTTGCAGTAGGTATTGGAAGTGCACTACAACATAGTTGATCTTATTTATTTTGATGCATTTGATTTTTTATTAACTGTTTTTAAATTATTTTTTTTAACATGATATATATGGTTACATTTATTACTTTATTTGTTTTTCAGTTAAATAATATTCAAAGTTCAAGCAAATCCACTGTTAAAAATGTTCAATAAATGCATGATGTTTCAAAAGTCAATTAGTAACTGTTACATAATCTTGATCTCAATACTGACAAAAATATTTGTGATTATGATTTTTGCCATAATCAAACAGCCCTAATGTGATTGTGGTCTTAACATTGTGGTCTTATTGTCCTGAGTAATGCACAAGTTCCTACACAAGTGGACTGGGTGTCAAAACAACAGTAATTTAGCAGCAAACATAGCTGCTATTTACAAGAAACAAGCAAGCCTTGTGTAGTCGACTTTCTTTTCTCAAACAGATTTTATTTAAAATAGGGATGCACAATATACCAGTGACCAGTGTTGGGAAAAGTTACTTTTAAAAGTAATGCATTAAAATATTACGTTACTCCGCTAATATGGATCAATGATTTTGATGACATCACTGCACTTCAGCTTCTCATCAGATTTTCTGTCCAATCAAATGCTCTCTAGAATCTAAAGCACCCCTACATTATAAATCAGGTTTCCTCAAACTCGGTCGTGGAGGGCCACTGCCCTGCAGAGTTTAGCTCTAACACTGATCTAACACACTTGAGCAAGCTAATCAAGGTCTTCAGGATCACTAGAAAATCACAGGTAGCCAGGTGAGTTTGATCAGGGTTGGAGCTAAACTCTGCAGGACAATGGCCCTCCAGGACCGAGTTTGAGGAACCCTGTTATAAATAGATGCTGAAGCTGCGGCTAAAAGTGGTCACTTGTTCCCACATTTACTATTTTCTACATAGTGAATGGCACATAGTGCACTATATAGGGAATCAGGAATATATATAGGGAATAGAGAATGATTCAGACAGTGTAAATATGCTTTCCATTGGGTCTGATGATGTCTGGTTTCACGTTAGTGTCACACGAATTGCTGCAGTGCGCACACAGTCTGCTCCTGTCCAGAGACACGATAGCACAGAGCAGATCATACGCATAGCAGAAAACATTAGAACTGCACAGAATGCTATATTTTAAAGCGATATGGAGGAGATTTGGAGGAACAGAGATTAGGAGGAAACTGTGGTTTTACTGAGCTCAACGGCTCTGGCTGAGCTGTGATATATAAACGAAACGCTATTGGCTATTTTCTGTTGGTTCCCCCCACACAACAGGATTTCTGATCGTAAATATTCAACATGTTTGAGATTCAGTCCCAACGTTATTCCAAGCAGATTCAATTACTCTTCACACACCTCACACCACAGGAAAATCTGATAAAATAATCTGTAGAACCGTCAAGATAATCGGAAATTTACCTAGGATTGTCGGAAGGGGAAAATTGGGCCCAAAATCGTCCCGATTATCTTATAGTGTGTGGGTGCCTTTACTTCAGCAATAAAAAATGAAACACAAATGTGATGTTTATCTAGTCATTTTTGCTTATTGGTATGGTTGAATTGGATCATCAAAGGTCAGCAGCACAGACATTGGTTAATAAAGTGAGATTAAATAAAGTATATTTGTGTAATTTAACATATTTAATTATTGCTGGTTAGCGTAATATTTTGAGTTATTTTTTCATTGTTTTTATTCATTTTGAGGAATACTGAATCTGTCCAAGTGAGATGAGTAAATGCATGCTCACATTCAGTCTAGAACTATAATAAGCATCATGTTAACACAGCGCACGCAATCCCTCCGCATTTACTCCCGATTTCAGGGGGATAGGAGAGCTGTCAGTCAATAAATAAGAACACAAAGTAACTTGAGTTACTTATTTGAAAAAGTAACTCAGATATTTTGTTTTAAAAATTTTAAAGTAATGCGTTACTTTACTAGTTACTTGAAAAACAAAAGTAATCTGATTATGTAACACACGTTACTTTTAATGTGTTACTACCCCCAACACTGCTGGTGACCATATTGGCCGATATTACATTTTTTTTTTAATTATCATTATTATTATTTAAAATTTTTTTCAAACAGTTGATTTCTGATCAAAACTTGAAGCACTGTAAAAAAAGAGTGAAGGTTTCTCCACTTTTTATGCAGGTAAAACTATTTAAGTTTACAATATAATATTAAAAATCATACTGGTTAAAGGCTATAAAAAAGAAATTACCAGCCACAATTTCTGTATCACTACATATTTTCTACATTAATAATTTGATCATTCTCAGATGTGAGATTAATTATGAGACTGCAGGGAAGCTGAAAAGCTCTATAAATACATTACGCACCCGATTTCATCAGTTCCCAGCTGCGCCACACAGAACCGACACACAGAACAGGCAAGCCAGGCTCACCAGAAAACAGATCCTGAAAGAGAGACGACAGTGACAAATGATAAGAAAAACAAACTGAGTGAGAATGGCTGTATTACTGTGGGTGTTTTTTTTTATTTTTTTTACCTGGTGTACTTTGGGTAGGACAGCTACAATGTGCTGCGCGAGGGCTTTTCCAGCTTCCGTGAACACGTGTTGGCACAAAGCATCACCAGCACTGCCACCTGATGCACAAACACAAAGAGTCATAATGTGTGGTGTATTGCACATACAACCTCACTGCATACATCAGTAGCATACCTTCAGCTAGTTTCCTACAGAACCCTGCGAAGTGTGACTTCTGAAAGTTTCTGTACAAATGAGGAAGCATTCCCATCAAATCCGACACCTGGAGATTAACATGACAAGGAAACACCATCATTTCTATGCAAGTATCAATTTAAGTACAAGATTAAATTAAATGAACAACAATTCCTAACCTGGAAATATTCTTCCATGGCCTTCTTAACATAGGTGATATCATGAGGGGATGTGACAAGGTTATCTCTGGCATCAAAAACCGTTTTAACAGCCAAGTGAGAAATCCAGTATGCTACAGGAAGATAAAGACAGAGAAAAAGAAAAAGCTTAGGCCCTGTTAACATCTGGTAATAACATCCATCTTAGGTGATCAGATCATAAGGGGCCGATACAGAGTAGTTTGACATCAGACAGAATGTAAATGCTTCATAGGGTTATGTGAATATACTCTAAAAGTCTGGGGTCAGTTTTTTTTTTTTTTAAAGAAATGTATACTTTTTATTCAGCAAGGACACATTCATTTAATGTGTCGCATTTGCATTTGATTGTTTTGCATTTGTTGCATCTATTCATCAAAGAATCCTGGAAAAAAGTGTATCATGGTTTCCACAAAATAATTAAGCAACACAATAGTTTTCAACATTCTTATGCAGCAAATCAGCATATTTGAATGATTTCTGAAGGATCATGTGACACTGAAGACTGGAGTAATTGCTGCTGAAAATTCAGCTTTGCCATCACGGGAATAAATTATTTGAATTATTACAGTTTTTCAGTGTTGGGGAGTAGCTAACTACAAGTAACGATGCAATTAACTTAACTACATTTTTCAGTAGCTTGACAGTAGCTCAGCTGCTTTTAAAACAGTGTAGCTTTTCCAGTAGCGAACTACTTTTTCCATCAAATATCAGTGTAGTGTGACCAAAAGCTCCATTACGTTTTGCATTTTGACAAACCTGCAATGCATTGAAGCAGCACAGCATCTTCTTTTTAGATCACAAAAATCGTGCATTACCACCATCTTATGTTATATCATGCATCTTGCGGCTTTACAGTTTCACTGAGAAGACATCGTCTGATAGTTATATAAAGGATGTGCAGGAGTGGGTTGATATTTCACATGAAAGGTTTCACTTTTCCAAAGATTAAAACGTCTGCGAAGACTTCAAACACATACAGGTGAATAATAGCCTTTTTAAATTGATTAATTATCCTGCTTTATTGCACTCTATATCAATATTTCTGATTTGATTACAATGATGGCCCGCCACAGTTAAATCTGCCCCGCTAGTTTTGTAATGAACCTAAAAGATCACTAACATTGTGTTTTGGGCCATTGCTTTGGCAAAGCATCTGTCAATCAAACAGAAAACAAAAGCACAATATAGCTTAATGCGCTTATCACACGGCAAAGACTGTGATCTAACAGTGAAGCGCTCTGTGTTCACGCAAGCAGATCATGATTCGCATCTCAGAGCGGCTCCGTTCACAGTAAATGCTGCGAGATCAAACACTGCATATGCTGCGAGTTTAACGTGCATTTTTGACTACTCCCGAGTATCCAGTTTAAGTTTTGTTCTTGCATTGATATTACATTTGTAGCAATTTTGCACTTCGACAGTCAGTTTGAGATATTTATTTGATTATTGTATCTTTGGATAGTTTACAAAATAAAACAATAGTCTTTGAACTCATAATTGTATTGCATTATGTTGCTTTAAATCCCAAATCTTTTACTTAAAACATTCTTCATTAAAAATTATTCAGTTATTTGTAATATACGACAACAGTGAACAAGACCCTTGTGTGTATTTGACAGTTTAAACACAACAAAAACTGTGAAAGAGAAGTTACTCACGAGACTTGACGTCTGACAGCCAGTCTGTGTGCGTGTGCTTCAGATAAGTGTGCTCAGAAAACAATCCATTAGAAGTTTAAACCAATATAGCTTTAAAACACGTGGAAATAATAAACTTTAATGATGAAAGAGGAACTATACTATCCGTGAGAGTGATCTCTATAGATGATAATCAAAACTAAGCAGATGTCTTGTTAGTATTTGGCAGAGAATCCGATTGCGGCAGGAACTGTGTGGAGAGGGGGCGGCACGCAGGAGCTCATTTGCATTTAAAGACACATGCACAAAAACAGCCCTATAGTCAGAAATGGGAATTTACAACATGGATTTATAAATGATCTGTGAGGTATTTTAAGTTAAAACTTCACAGACACATTCTGGGGACACCTGAGACAAATTAAATCTTGTAAAAATGAGCATAATAGGTCCCCTTTAACTACTTTAACTTATGAGTAACTTCTACCTTGTCAAACTACAGTTTCAGATTAGCTTCCTCAACACTGCCGTTTTTACTGTATTTTTAATTAAATAAATGCAGCCTTGGTGAGCATAAGAAATGTCTTTCAAAACCTTTAAAAACCGACCCCAAACTTTTGAACAGTAGTGTATATGTATTACTTTTTCCTAATTTGACAAACGATCAAGACTTAGCAAGCTGGCAAACTTGTTTTAATACAATGATTACCCATTACTAAGTAGGTAATGCTTAGCTATTGCACAGGACGAATTTGTGTCTCTGAGCTTATTTACACTACTATCCTAAAAGGTGTGCACATTTACATTATGTGGACTGCAGGGCTCCCAAACGTCCATGGACAGCTATCTGATCAGTAAAAATGCATGAAGTGACCTGGTGTATTTCTTCTGACCACCTCTGAATTTGGTTTAAGCGATCAGATGACAACATGTTTCAGGGACACACTAGATCCAAGCTGTCCACTTACGATGAGATCATTGAGGTGGATGTTAAAATCAGAATCATTTGTAAGATAAGATAACACCTTTCTAAGATAAGACTGTGTGTGTGATATCACAGTGCTGTAATGTCAATCGGTTTCTCTTTCCACATGGTTACCTGAGCCCTCGTCTCCCATCATGTGACCCCAACCCCCACAGCCAACCTGTGTTCCATCTGGATTCACCAGCTTGCAGTTCGAACCAGTGCCTGATATCACTACTATTCCTCCTACGACAAAGAGACAGAAAGAAAGGGTTAGGATGACAGTTGTGTCCTGAGATTTTTTACTACTTCTGGTTGCAAATACACTGCATATAATACCATAGTCACTGGCAGTTGCCATAGCACCAATGGCATCAGTGGTGATGAAATAACTTTGACTCAGTTTAGGGTATCTCTCCCTCATGTCATCAATCAGCTTCTGGATAGCATCCTTCTGCTCTCCACCACTCAAAGACATGCCCTGTCATCACACAATGTAGACAATGTCAAAGCGACCTGATGAAGGTGAATTCGTTGAGGAAGACTGACCGATGCATCGCCTCACCAATGAACAAACTGGTGTGTCCGGGTCCAGCCCTGCCTTGATTTTAGCCCTCTGGACCATGTCGTTGATACCATTGATACAATTATCGACACCAACCAACTACAAATGAACAGAAAATGCTGTAGACAGACTCAAGTACACAATAGGTGACTTCAGTCCATACTGAAGGATGTTCTGGTGCGGTAAAGTTGGTTTTATGTTGGACATTCGTTAGACATTCGATCTTTTCTTCAGCATCAATTGATATATAATCCCACATTAGTCATGGATGATGCTGTATCTCGTTCAGATCACATTGTAAAGCATAATATCAAAAGTTAATTATAATATTATTCGATGATGTAATTGTTTTAAGAATCAGAAGTGAAAAAGTCCTCACAATGATCCCCTCTTGGGAACTTCAAGTTAGGGAGTGTCTCAAAAGTGCAAAATCAACAACAAAGTTGGTTAAACATGTGCATTATTCCATTAAACACTAAAACGTGATCCTTTTACATTTGTAGTTGATGTTAGTAAATATATTAAGTATAGATTAAGACAATTTTTTAATTTTATATGATTTATATATCTGTTATAAATATGTAAGTAAACAATGTCTTTAGGAAATAAATCTATTTAACTTTGTGGTGGTTTTATCTAAAGAGCTGAAATCACCTACAATGTATTTATACATACATGCAGCATATGATACACAACTTAGATTTGTAAAAAAAAAAAAAAAAAAAACTGTACATTTGTTAGGAATTTTTGAAATATACAAATCTATATAACTTCCTGGTCATGTGACCAGATGATGTCACACCAGTTGTGATATGTTCACACACACTCGCCACACATCATACATGACTTGGATTTTGAAAATGTAATTTTGTCTATTTTTTATGAATTTTTGACATTTTCAAATCTATATAACTTCCTGGTCATGTATGATGTGTGTCGAGTGTGTGTGAACATATCACAACTGGTGTGACATCATCAGGTCACATGACCAGAAAGTTATATAGATTTGAAAATGTCAAAAATTCATTAAAAATAGACAAATTTACATTTTTAAAATTCAAGTCGTGTATGATGTGTGTCGAGTCTGCGTAAACATATCACAACTGGTGTGACATCATCGGATCACATGACTAGGAAGTTCTATAGATTTGTATATTTCAAAAATTCATAAAAAATAGATAAAATGATTTTTTTTTTTTTTTTTTTTTTTTTACAAATGTTAGTAAATATATTACTCACCATGACAACACCTGTTTCTATCAGGCAAAATAAAATGTTGGATTACAATGTAATAACAATTTACCAATTCATAGTGAATATCCCATTCACAGCTTAAAAATTATGTTCCACTAAAATTAGGTTTCCCACTAATTTACATCTTTACATTTTATGCAAAGCATGTATGGTTTGCATGGTTGCGCATCTTGGAATGCATATTTATGTGTGTGTGCGCGCGCACTTTTGAGACAGTCCCTTAATTTGCTCTGCGAATGTCCAACATAAAACCAACTTTACCGCACCGGATGTTCTCCGATCTCACCCAGTGGTTGGTACATGGTCCATCTGTCTCAGCGAGAATATGTCCCTTAGCAGAAACCAGCACTGCTTTAGAGTGTGTCCCACCACTGTCAATCAAAGTCAAGGAAATTCTCTCATTCATTACTCTGAAGATACTGTCGCTTTCTCTTATTCATTCGCAAACGATAGGCAGGAAGAACACGCTTAGCGCAAAGCCAATGTTGTTGCAAAGCCAAATGTAATTAAAATGGATTATATTCGTTTTCATAATGGTTTTTTTTGTTTGTTTTTTTATTTTTTTATCATAAACTTACCCCTCCACTCCTCCGTACACCGCGCTCATCTCGCCCGCTTCCTCTTTAGTCACATGACCGCTCACAGTCAGCTGCTTCAAACCACTTTCAGTGAATAACAAACGGACTTTGACAGATAGCTATTTTTTATTACCCAAATCAACATAAAATCTCGATTCACACACATTTTTATCATCTGTCTAGATTTAAGAGGTGATAAGATAATATGATTAGTTTTTTCGCATATTTTAGTTTATTTTTCCCCCCAGAATTATTTCAGCAAATGTTTGTTTGTAGTAAAACAATCATTATAAACATATTTAAACAATGAACATAAATACAATTATATTATACTATATATATTAAAAAAAATAAAATAAAAACATCTATGCATCACACACTCTGACAAATAGATGGCAGCATTATTGAACGAATCACTGCTGTCCCAAGCCTCACATGACCACAGATGTAGGCTACTATAAATTAATTAAGGCCCAATCCCAATTCTATTTTATACCCCTTCGCCTACCCCTACCCCTATGCCTACCCCTTCCACTTGCCCCCTGAAACAGAGTGGCAAGGCGTAGGGGTGAAAATATTCCCCTAAGAAATGGGACACCACTACTACACCATTACACGTCATCATACGTCATCATACCCCGTTTCTTTTATTAGTGTGCTGTAACATTTAACCAGAATGAACAGCAGTGAAGTGCGTAGGCTATATCTAACAGAAATCAGGCGCGAGAACGTATAACAAATTACTCACTCCCAACGTTGTTTTGCGCTGTATTTGGACTTAAGAAAACGGCGCCCGTTTTCAGTTCAAAAACGTATGAGCTAGACCATACAGAACATACAAGACTGGTGAAGCCGCTTTTCCATCGGGCCAAACTGTTCTCCTTTGTTAACTGTTCCATTCCGTGCCGATCCGAGCCGGCCAGTACGGATATGGTTTCGTTTTCTACTGTGGTGCTGCGATAACGGAGCTCTTTACAATGTAATACAAACGAGTCAGCTGTTGCCTTGGAGACGCAAGAGTTTACAGATGATACGTGATGTAAATATCGACTGCGTTATGAAGGATGACCAGATATATTTTTTAACTGTATTATTCATTTATTAATTATTAGTTCACATCACTCAAATGGTTGTCTACGGAGAAACTGGCATCCAGGCAACACACAAGTGATCGATCCCCAGTGGCAACATCACTACACGCATTCTAGCAGCACGGTAGTCGGTGTATACACCCCTGTCTCGATTCTCTTTTGGCTGAAGTGGTAGGGGTAAGGGGAAGGGCCAGATAGCCCTTCAAACGAAGATTTTTCGGGACCACACTACGAACGAAGGGGTAAGGGAAGGGCTAAGGGGTAGAAATGGGATTGGGCCTAAATCGTTTTTTCTTTAATCCAATTTTTTTTTATTTTATTACTATTTAACATTGTTAACCATTATTAAATTTTTTATTATCTACACTGCATTCTTCAAAATGTTGTCGTTTACAAGACAACAACAAAATACAGCAACAGAATATAATAAAATATTTTCAAATTTTGGTAGGCTAATTAAAAAGAATTACAAATGACATTTTTCAAGTGTTGAGCAGTGATTGTGTTGTTCCCCACTGCATTTGTGATTCACTCTTTGCTGACCCACATATCGGCTGGCTAATGGGGAGAAAATCAAATTTTACCATGAATATGCACTACCAAAAGTTGATGACATAGTTGATGTTAAGTGTTACAGAAATCTCTGAATCACAATATCACATTTTAGTATTGTAGTGTAGATGCTTTTGATTCTGATCTTTAGATCAAAGCAGGTTAAAGATTTTTTTTTAACCATTCCGTTTTTTTGTTTTTTTTTGCTGGTTGGGGTCAGTAGTTCAGATTTCAACAATAATTGTATATATATATATATTACTGTATATGTATTGCCAGGAGAACGGTACTTGACTGCATTGTGCCAAGTGTAAAGTTTGGTGGAGGGGGGATTATGGTGTGGGGTTGTTTTTCAGGGGTTGGGCTTGGCCCCTTAGTTCCAGTGAAAGGAACTCTTAATGCTTCAGCTTACCAAGACATTTTGGACAATTTCATGCTCTCAACTTTGTGGAAACAGTTTGGGGATGGCCCCTTCCTGTTCCAACATGACTGCGCACCAGTGCACAAAGCAAGGTCCATAAAGACATGGATGAACGAGTTTGGTGTGGAGGAACTTGACTGGGCTGCACAGAGTCCTGACCTCAACTCGATAGAACACCTTTGGGATGAATTAGAACGGAGACTTCTCGTCCAACATCAGTCCCTGACCTCACAAATGCGCTTCTAGAAGAATGGTCAAAAATTCCCATAAACACACTCCTAAACCTTGTGGAAAGCCTTCCCAGAAGAGTTGAAGCTGTTATAGCTGCAAAGGGTGGGCCAACTCCATATTAAACCCTACGGATTAAGAATGGGATGTCATTAAAGTTCATGTGCATTTAAAGGCAGGCAATATAGTGTATATAAATATAGATATAATATAGATATAAATATAGATGTATATAATTATGTTTCTTTGATCTACTGTAGTTTAATTTAATACTGTAACTTTTAATGTTTGCTATAAAAGCTGGAAATTATACATCTATACCGCAACTTTATGACATAAAAATACTTTTGCTGCAAAATTATGGAATAAGGTGCAAAATATTTCTGATTTAATTGTACATTTTGAACCCATTATTACTGCTTCAACCCATTATACATGCTTCCATAAGTATCACAACTTTATCATGGCGACATTAACTAGGACAATTTGCACCAATGTTTAATTTATAACAGAAAACCAAATGTTTATGTTTGCAAAACATGTACAGTACAAGATCAAGGATAAAAGACAAACATATCAGTTGATCTACAATATGAAAACACATGTGAGAGCAAACTATGAGAGGCAGACCAATGAAGGACATGGATCAAGTGCTTAGACCAAACAGTGCATTCCTCTCTAAAAATAAAAAGACTAATCATGTAAGTCAATAGGACACCCAGGATTTGCCAATAATAGGACCATAATTATTTCAGTGCTAAATGTTAATGGTTGAGAAATCAAATGAATGGTTGTAAATAAATTAGCAGTAACAGCACCTCAGCATAATAACTGGCAGCCATAAATTAGCAACAGCACCTAGTGCTGCACCTGTCTTGTAATTTTTTACTGACAACATTATAACAGGTATTATAACATATACATTATAGAAAACTATCATAATTGCAAGTGAAAATAGTTGGTTTCAGTCATGCCGTGCCTGTGTTTGGGTTGAGGAGTAGGTGGGAGGAAAGGCTGTGGGCGCGCGCTTCCTCTATCGCGAGGAGAAGGAAGAGAGAGAGAGAGAGAGAGAGAGAGAGAGAGAGAGAGAGAGAGAGAGAGAGAGAGAGAGAGAGCAGCGTCTCAAAACGCAGGACCAGCAGCATGAAAACACTCTGTTATAACATTTCGCTTTTTCCCTCCAAACATTCATTTAACAGCTAGATTAACCTTAATGATTTCCCGTCGAAACGCCCCTGAAGAAAAAGTTTTGCCAAGCGGAAGTTCGCGCGGTAGGAAATCGGAAAAAAGTCTAAAGAGTGAGAAATATATATTTATCCTTTATCTTGCTGTGCCGCGGTAGAGTATTTTAAAAATGGACACTCACGTTAAGGAGGGACAACTGTATGTTCAGCATCAGAAGTTTGGAAAGGTAAGAGCTTGTCACATATAGTGTTTGATTTGAGAGGCAATGACATATCTGACATGATGAACAGGAGTATCGTTATCGTAGCCTACTAGTTTAAACGCATGTGCCAACTTCTTAGACATGTCATCTTTGTATTCTTGTTTGAAAAACGTTCAACACATTTTTTATTTCAAAATTTCAATTTGATTCGGTGACTTATGTGGTGTAGCCATCAAGTAAAATAAATAAATAAAATAAAAAACTAATTTCTTTGCACCTTCAGTACACTTGAGTGCACAAATCATTTTGCAATACAAAGTTTCCAAACATTTATCAAGTTAAAAAGTATTGTTTTTAAAAATGTTACACATTCTTGAGTCATTAATATCAAGATGTTTTTTTATGTCTTTTCTATGAAATGTCAAAATATGATATCGAGAAAAAAGACTTCCTGCATGATTTTTTGCAACACTGACTTTGATTTGGTAAACAAAATGTTTTTTTCTTCAAATATTACTAATACCTTAAAACAAATTTGCATAACTGCTTTTTGTTTAAAGAAATAATAATGAAAAAGTATGCGTAACCATACAATTTCGTGATCGCAGACTTTCAGTCTGAAAAATATATAAATATGACTATAAATGAAATGCATGTATTTTTAAGTATAACTTTTACATATAACAAAAAAAGAGCATCACGTCACTGACCCTGAAAACAATGTTTTAACATTAACAAATTAAAATGTGTCCAATCATATATAGAGTGGCACAACATCAACCAAACCATGACCTACAACATCAACCAAAATGTTTAAAATGTCAACATTTTAATTAAAAGTAAATGATCATTAAAGACAATTTAAATAGTTTCTTTTACAGTAAGAAGGAATGACTCTTATGTCTATTCCTCCTTTGCGTCATGAGATAGTCACATGAATGAGTAGCCTACATCAGATCCTGTGCTACAACGCATCTTCAACTTTAAACTGTCTTCATGCGTATTCTGTGTTTTAGGGTCACTAACTACATAAACAGATTCCTTTTCTTTTTCATGAGTGATATCTAACCACTAAACAAGAGTAGGTTATAGCCTACATACACGCGGCCAGCTGTGTCTCGAAATAATTTCCACTCTCTTGTCTGTCTATGTGCAGTGGAAAATGCTACATCACAGACACATGACCACAAAAGGTTCTGTTTGTTTTCTCTCTTATTGAATATGTTAGGCATGTATTTTTGTCATTCTTTAGACATTGATATGAGTCATATGTCTTCAGTCAGACCTGTGTTGGATCAAAAACGTCTTGCTGGAGCAATGGCTTGTCATTAATTCATTATTCACTTCCTCTGTCTGAAACTTCTTTGTGATATGGAAGTAAGCAAATTATGAACACACAGCACAGCTATGTCTTTAGCCTCAGGCAACAACACAAGTTCAAATTGAGGATATAATGCTGCCATTCATTCATGCAGGTTTTTCTATAGCTTAGTTTCTACAACTAAATAGCCAAATACAAGGTATCTTGTCAACAATAACACTAGATTTCCATGACTAAAAATAATCTTGTGTGCTTGGTGACGCCTCTTTAGCAGCTGAGAGGCTGATGATAGACTCATAGTGTGATGGCTGAATCACAGGATCGTGCTTCTGTGGGAGTTGTTGTCCTGGTGGTCTACAGATTAATAGTGCTATCTGTACATGCAGCAGAAATAGATACAAGTACAATCAACATACCAAATGCAAAAGAGTGAATCAAAAAATTCATGATTACATTGTGCTGAGAATTTTTACTCTGCACAAGCATGCGAGTGGCATCATGAAGACATGGTTGCACTTTTGGGGGGACCTAAAACCTCATGCCCTTCATTGATGTAAAGTTTTTGTTTGGTAATGAAGGTTTGGATAGTTTTGAACAACGCAACGTCGCTGTAGCCTTGTGAATCACACCATCAAAAAAAACCCAAAAAACTCTGTGGAAGGCGTGCAAAGTTAAACCAAATCAAGTCAAGTCATCTTCATTTATATAGTGCTTTATACAATACAGATTGTTTCAAATCAGCTTTACAGTGATAACAGGAAAATGGTTCAATGGTGCAAACAGTTCATTTCGGCTGTACAGCAGCTCTAAAAGAAACTAGTGTCATTTTTCACCTGAAGTCAGTTCAGTGTTGATTCAGTTCCGTTGTAAAGATCGTCGATTGTTAAATTAGTTCAATTCATCTATAAAGCAGTTCTGCAGAAAAGTTATGTTATGTCCAGCTCAGTTCAGTTCTCATCCAATAGTGTCAGTGCAGTCAGTAAACAATGTTAAGACCAAACAAAGCCATTGCTTTTTTTGCTTTTTAGTACTATCAATTGTTTATTTAATTTTCCTTACCATGTTATTAGAGAGCTGTTTTCATTGCTTGCCCAACATTAGCATGAACATAGACATGATTTAACATTTTCTCTATTTTCTGAACTAAGAAGAGCTTTATCCATGGTAGTCAGGTTTCAGTATTTCACACACTACATTTGTAAGACCTGCATAAAGGTTTTTATTTTCATATTTATGAGGTCAATAACATTGCCAAATACAGCATGCAACAAGCACTAACCTGTTTTAATAACTGCTTGTCCATATATGGAATTGTCACCATGTAGATCTCTTTTATAACATAATCGTGTCTCTTTGTCACTTTGACATTTTCAAACTGTTTCTTTCAGACAGAGAGACTAAGCATCACTTAAATATTTGTGCTACTGAACAAAGTGCATGAATATTCATTGAGCACTGAGGCGGTTTATGATTGCTGGACAGTTGCTAAACAACTTGCTTTAACATTCTAACACTGCATTGTTTCATACCGTACACTTCAGTCAAGGTGTAAAATCCCCCCAAAAAACGTGACCACTTTCATAACCCAAAGTAGAACTAAACACTTTCAAGAAAGTGCGAAATTAAATTAAGTGTAGTTTGAAAACCCATTTTGAGTAATGTTGCAATTGCATATCACATCTGCATAGTTCTTGAGGTTAACAGTATCTCTGCATTGTTTGAAACATGGCCTTTAATGGTGTCATTGTGTGAGACATATGTGACAGTTTACAATCCTTAGGCTTGTTTGTGTATGGATGGAGGAGTGATATCTTTTGCCTGGCCCACATTGGCCTTTGCTCTTACTTTTACTACAGCTCAAGGAACTTTAGAGTAACTGAGCACTCTGTTCGATAACCAACCAAATACATACTGTACATTAAATATAAAAACACTAATGAATACACCAGTGGAAATAGCTTACACATTTCTGATCCTTCCCAAACAGTACGATTTGTATAGGCTCTTCTGGGCTTTGTTCTATGTGAATTGCCTTGCATGCTGCTCTACTGTATAAGGCAGGTTTTAATAAAAGAAGTATATAGTCAGTTTCAGAATGAAGTTTCACTGTGTTAATTTCCACGTGTGCAGCTTATAATACAGTGTTTTCAGAATGACTCAGTTCACAGTAAATGCTGCTTCTCACAAACTCTAAGTTTACAGAATTTCACCAATGTTCTGGCAAAATGAAAGCTTGAGTATTTGTCATGTTAAAAGCTTGAGGGTTGGAATTCAAGACATAAATGTTTGTATTGTGGTGTTAGTTGGTTCTTGTAAAGAGTGAACCCACCATGTTAAATAGTTGAAATATTAACTTAAAATTAGGGCTGTTCCGATTAGGGATGCAGGCAATACCGACTACCGATTTCTTGTCATCATGATCGGCCGATACGGATCCTTCAAGCTTTATATAAGCAATATGTAAGCATCCTGACGGCATTGTTAATGATTTGATGTGATTTCAAGTGGCATAGGCCTACTTAAAAGTAATGGCTTATAACTCTACAAAAAAAAAAAAAAACAAGGTGTCATCAAGTACATGGACCTTTCAAAATTTGAAGAAAACTTGCTTTCTTTATACACAGCTCACTGTGAAGCCTATGTCCGAGAGAGAAAGAGAGAAAGATGCAGAAGTGCTGATTTACTCGCACACTGTTTGTGAAATTACAGTCTGAAATTCAGGCCCTGAAAAGATCAACCCCCCCCCCCCCCCCCCAAAAAAAAAGTTTGGTGTGATAGCAATGCTCTATGCACTTTTTTCTTTCTTTTATACAGTACTCAAATACAGCAAAGTGGAAAAATTAGTTTTAACGCTGTCTTGTTCTCTCTTTTTAACTCTGGTCTGCTACTTTTATTGTGGGAAGGCAATTGCTCACACTTTGTGCGGTGAATAAAGAGTTATTTTTTCTCTCATCATCTCTAAGCATGTCACTGAGAATCAGTCATACAGTTTTAAAAGAGCATTTGTGAATTATTTGGGAGGTAAGATATAATTCCTACTATTGAACTGTACTTTACCTTTATATCAGTATTTGGACCACGATTGGAGTTTGATGCAAAATATTAATCAAATCCAAATGTTTTGAAATTTTAATGTTCATTTCCAATTTCATGAATGGAAATGCATATGGCAGAATAGGGGTGGGTGATATGACCAAAATCTTATCACGATATGAGTAATTTTATTTCACCATAACAATATATATATAATGATATAGTTATTTCCGCTTTAAATAATGTTTATATATTTATGCAATTAACATTAATGACAGACGAAAGCAGGTTAATTAGGCTGCTGGTATATTAGGATGCATTTTCTTTACTCGCGCGCTGTATGAGCAGTGGCTTCATGTGTGCGCGTCTCTCAGACAACACTCAGAAAATCTCCCAGACAGCATGCGTATATAGCAAAGTTAGATCTCTTTTGTCGCTTACTGCACTTGCCGCAATGCTTAAAAACGCATGCAAACGACAAGCTTTTGTGACCAGCATAGCAACATCATGTGAACATAACCACGATAAAGACTATATGCTGCGTTCATGCCATGTTGTAATTACCGTAGGCTTGAGCTGACAACACATGATGTTCTATTCAGAGCTGTTCTCTTCTCGTCCTTGGACTGGGAATTATGCATTTTTATGGCAACACTATCAATGCCTAAATGAATCTGTAGGGCTCAGGTGGTACAGCAGTCACGTGGAACAAGTAGGAGCAGAAAATTCCCATCTTACAAGCTGTAATTAATGTTAACACTTTTTTCAAGTTGAAATCTCGTAATTACGGTAATTTCAACAACATGAACGCATAGTCCAAAATCTGTACCGGCTGATCAGTTTCTACCATGTCTAATCGTGTCTACCGGTATATCGCCCACCCCTATGTCAGAATATCTTATTTGGTAACAGGTGAATATTTTCTGGAGTCATTCATTTTGGTGCCATTGTTGGGGATCAAGTTAATGTTTCATTTATGAAAATATATATATATTAAAGTTTGAACTTTAAAGTTACTGTATCATCCACATCTTAATGTGACATTGGCTACATATTAACAAGATGGAATCACTGTGTGCTGTCAGTGTGACTGTATCTGTGTCTATCAGCATACTTTCTTTAGTTTTACATGTTTATGTTTTGCAAGCAATAGGCTGTTACCAACAGAAAATTTATATTTTTATTAATTGTTATTATTTTCAGGTTAAAGCCTGTATGTATATTTTTCCTGCGAGCATATTTTCGTATAAGCAAGCTGTATAATGTTCTTTTACATAATTATTTAGCATGTAGAACGTGCAGCACAACTGCAGAAGCAGACTTTTCATCAGATTAGCTTCGGATGCAGATTTGAGGAAGTTACAAGTCACTCTCGTTCGTTCCAATTATTTATTTTATAAATAAAATAATGCCACACCACCCCATTCTATTATTGATTAATTTGATTTTGGCATTAATTAATAATATGATATGTAATATGATATGTACTGTGTGTTCAGTTAAACTAAGGTTTGTATTTGTATCCACTGGCATTGGTATAGTCCTCATTCCTCATTGAATGCATTAGTCAGTCAAAAGGAAAGGGGCAGTTTTTAAAAGGAACGTGGCTACACAAACACCTGCAGAGTGGTAGAGGAAACAGAGCATGCTGGGTAATCCCACACATCATCCTTACCACATTGACATCTGCTGTCTGTACAGTATCTTCTGCAATTTTCAGGTGTTGGAGTCTGTCTAAAAGGTAGACACATTTGTGATTTATTTTATGGAGTCATCTTTCAGCTTCAGTTTATCTGATTTTTGCACGACAGATGGTAGTCAATTCACCATGTGCTCAGGTGTGCTGTACTTTAAAGCATGTGGCATTGTGGTAATTGGCCAGAACATTGACCCTTCCCTTCATGGGTGCTATATATGCTGTGAACTCTTGTGACAGTCTTGTTGTGTAAAAGAGGTTGATTAAGGCAGATAGATGCTTGAATGACCCAACAAGACTCCCATTCAGTGCGCTGAGAGTTACTATTGAGGAATGTGGACTTGTGAATAGAATTTGTGGTGAGGGAAGTTGCCATTAGATTGAAAGCATAACATTTCACATAGTTTCATTGCAAATGGCTTACAGTAAATTAATTTTGTTCTTACGCTACATAAAACATTCCTGCACAAAAAAACAGCAGACGGACTGAATTAAAATGAGAATTCACTTTCTGACAGTAGGTGGCACTTATGGAACAGCACCGATATAGCGTTCCCTTTGTTACTGTTGTACATAAAGTGTTCCATTCAGAGATACATTCAAATAAACCCCCACCCCCAATTCAATATTCATAATTTTCTTCCAATATTTCGAGGCCTGTGTTAACGCCCTGTTTACAGACTTTGTAATATGTCCACACATATGACATTTTGGGAAATGATTACAATGCAGTTTGTGTACAAGTCCGGAAAAGAGATCGGCCCAAAAAAAAATTGATGGCTGGTCGACTGGTTCTTCTCTAATGAAGGGAAAGATACTACAACAGGGTCACTTGCAATAAAAATAGATTTAGAGTCACCTTTATTTATATAGCGCTTTAAACAATACAGATTGGCAGGAAAATGATTCAATGATGCAAACAGAGTTCATTTCAGCTGTACAGCAGCTAAACTAGTGTCATTGTTCAGCGTTGGTTCAGCTCTGTTGTAAAGATCATCAATTATTAAATTAGTTAATTTAATCTATTAAGCAGTTCTGCAGAAAACAGTGGTCATCGTCCAGCTCAGTTCAGTTCTCGTCCAATAGCATCAGTCAGTGCAGTCAGATCAATAATATTGTTGAATATTAAGTGTCCCCAACTAAGCAAGCCATAGGCGACAGCGGCAAGGAACTCAAACTCCATCAGTTGACAGAATGGAGAAGAAAAAAAACTTCAGTCTGGGGGCCAGTTCTTCTCATGAACATGGTGTGATTATGATTCAGGCTGCATCACAAGTCAGAAATTAGATTGTGGATCGTAGCATTCAATATTTCATCTAGTTCCTTTTGCTTGAAGATCAGATTCATCAGTGTGGAGACAAAGCTGGTCATAGGTCTGTGCTGAGGACTTGTCTGGTTCTTGTGGTCTTTGCTGAGGAACTGTGCCGATGGCTGTCGTTGTGGAAGAGCATCTTTTCTGCATACCTTCCGAAGCATTTTAACATTTGGGAACTTTTATTTTAACAGTGCCTGACTGTGTCATAATTATTTGTCACAATTCACAAGCTTTGCAATCACACGTTTAGTGAAAAATTAACATGACCATAATGCCATAACACGTAACTGTTAATTCTAAAGCCTGATCTATGATAAATGATTGTCTTGATATGTAATGACTCATGTAGTCAGCCATTGACTGAAATGTTATTCAAGTTGTCATTAAATTATATACAGAAAGTCATCAAAGATCGCTCCCTATATAATCCTGGAGGTGTTAATCATTTTTGTTCAGTGCAAGTTCTGCTCTCTTGCCAAAACCCCTTTTACCGTTACCCAGCAACTGTAATGATAATTGCTTTTTAATAGTTCCACAGAGGGATGCTCAAAATTAACTGGTTAACCTATAATGCAAAATTCACTTTTATATTGTTTTTGAACATAATTTTGTGCCCTCAGTGTGTATGCACAACCACCCTACTGTGTAAAAATCCATCCACTCAGTTTGTTATTTTCCCCATAAATATGAAACAGTGACTCAAAATGAGCCGTTCAGGAATGTACTCCAGTGTGAGGGCACATTGGAACAGGCTCCGCCCATGATTGGTGATGGAATCTGCCCTATTGGCTTATTTCCTCTAGGGCTGCACGATATTGGAAAAAACTTACATTACGATATTTTGTTTTTATATTGCGATATAAAAACAATTTCACCAGATGATTTGAATAGCTCTATTTGAAAAGAATGAATCATTCTAGAATAATAGGGCTGATTTTGTAGGGGAGTGAATCTGCATAGATAATAATAAACACATTACAAGCATAGATAAATACAATAGAAAGAAAGATAATATTGAAATAAGCAGTGCTTTATGTTTTTCAGGTAAATCTAACAGTATTCAGGTACAGAAATTCAATAATCAAATGTAAAATAGCAGTCTTCACTAGCCTATATAAATGAAATATAACTAATATAATTAATTAATACATTTTATCATTATTAAAGCTACAAAAGTCATTTTCTCTATCTCTTTTGTTGTTTGGTCACCATTTGCGACACAAACAGCTGCCGGTACACAAGGTTGCTGTCCCTTTAAGACGAATGCACGGAGCCACGGCCCTAAATGACACGCATCCGTTTCCTTCATCAGTTGTTTACAACACATAACCGACACATATCCTTTACAAGGATACTCACCGAGACGGGCATTTTGACTTTTGACATTTTCGACATTTTGCGAGCACGTCAGTTAAGAAAATAAAGTCAAAATGCCCGCGTGCTGTTTTCTGTGCGCCGGCGTTCACGTGCAGTCTGCATGGCTCTGTGTGTGCACAGAAAACAGCTTGCGACTACAGTCCTCTTGCGCTTGATGCCTGACTCGACTTAAAAACACAAGCAAATATTAAACTTTCACTCTATGATGGTTAAACTTTGCAATTAATCCGCGAATCACATGCGTTCTGAACCGGGGTGCAGCTGCCCGTACGGATCACGGATCAACTACGATCCCTATACTTGACATCGCGATATCGATGCTAAAACGATATATCGTGCAGCCCTAATTTCCTCCATGCTGTACACAGTCATGTTTATCTCCTCACCAGAGCATTTAAGAGCAGCATTCACGTAAGAAATGTATTCTTATTAAAGCTACTAAAGTTATTCAATCAAGAGCAGTGAGTAATTTTCTGTTTTTCTTTTGTTGTTTGATTCATATTAACAGCATATACAGCAATAAGTATTGTATATTACACTGCTGTCACTTCAACACACAGATCTAATATACACATGCAATTTCTTTCCCTGCTATTTACGTTCACAAACATAACCAACTGTGTTAAAGTGCCTCTATTATGCTTTTTCAAATATTACCTTTCATGTAGTGTGTAATATAGCTGTCTGTGAATGTAAACGGTCTGCAAAGCTGAAAGTGCACGATAAATAAAGTGATTGTCTCCCAAAAGAATCCACTGTGATCCGCCTAAACGAGTCGCCAGGAATTACAGTCTCACTTCTGTGACTTGCATACGTCACGTGGTAACACATTTGCATAATGCCTAATGCCCATCTATGTTCTTGATTGGCTGCCCAAACAACACCTACTTTGACCCGCCCTCAAACACTGTAGCTGGTTTGTGTGGTTTACATCATGCCAAGAAGATGCTGTGTTCTGTGACAGCAAATTCGTCTTATTCGTTAGAATTCATTTTTACAATGATACCACAGCAGTATAATCCCAACATTTTGTTGGGTTCCTGTCACGTGATTCACAAAACGCTTGTCCATTAAAAATGGTGGGTCAGTACCAGTTTATTTAAGTGACAGGAAACAGTTTGTCCAGATTAAGAATGTCTGTCGCAGTTACGGTGTTTCACAGTGGTCAGTGTTGGGTCCGCTTTTATTTATTATTTATATTCTACTCCTTTTTTCTTATTTTTCGCACTTATGACATTAATTTCCATTTTTACGCTGATGACACACAATTGTACTTATCTACAAAACCTAATGCTTCCTATCCCCTTTCAATACTCACTAAATGTTTGCAGGATGTTAACATATGGATGACCAACAATGTTTTTAAGCTAAATACCAACAAAACTATTTCTTCTTGTTGGGTCTAGGTCTGTTTTATCTAAAACACAGTCCGGTTAATATTTCCACCCAGGTGAAAAGTCTTGGTGTTTTATTTGATGGTTTTCTTTCTTTTGGTTCCCATATTAATACTATTTCATGTACTGCATTTTTTCATTTACATCGCCAGACTCCGTCCATCACTTTCTCAGCATAGCACTTGGTTACATCACGGATTGATTATTGTAATTCTCTTTTATTTGGTCTTTCTGAAAGACAACTCCATCGATTGCAGTTAATTCAGAACTCAGCTGCTAGAATTGTTACCCACTCATGTACCTCTGATAATGTAACTCCAAATTTTTTTCAAACTACATTGGCTTCCTGTTCGTTATTGTATCCATTACAAAATGTTGCTGCTCACTTACAAAGCCCTTCATAATTTGGCTCCTCTTTATCTTTTCTGTTCGAGATCATCTTCTGCAGAATTATTGACAGTTCCACATTTTAAGTTGAGTTCATTTGGAGGTAGGGCTTTTAGCTGTGCATCACCAAAATTATGGAATTCTTTACCATTGCACATTCGCCAGCTGGATTCTATTTCCCTTTTTAAAGCTCAGATTAAAACTCATCTGTTTAGAATAGCTTTTAGTGACTTGATTGTTTGATTTGTTTGATTGTATGTTTAATCTGTATGTGTTTTTACATAGCTTTGTATTTTACTGACTTGCTTTTATGCTGTCCTTGAGAGCCTTTAAAGGCGCCTATAAATAAAAGGTATTGTTTTTTATTGGTACTGTTGTTTGAAATTTGAAAAAAGCCAGCTTTCTGTGCATGTGCTTCGGTTGTCTGCCCTCATAAAACCATATATCTGAAGTTTAAACTGATATGGCTTTAAAGCATGCAAATAATAAACTTTCATGATGACAAAGAACTGCAATGTCACGTGAGCGTGGCCGCGATAGAGATGATAGCAGCTCATCTCTGGAGCAGCAGCTCATTTGTTTTTAAAGATACATGCTCGAAAATAGCATTTGCTTCCACTCAAAAATGGGCATTTACAACATGGTATAATAAATTATCTGTGGGGTATTTTGAGCTGAAAACTTGTATTACATCTTGTAAAAAGGGGCATAATAAGCCCACTTTAAGTAATTTTTCAAGGTGTTTTAAAACGTTTGCCGCATGGTTAAGAAAAATACTCTGCACATAAAATTGCGTATGGAAAACATGAGTCGGTAAATAAAACAAAACGTTTACAAATATTATAAACAGCTATAGGCTATTTTAGTTCCCCTCACTCCAAAACAAATATTTTAAATGTAACAGTATTCAGAATAGAAGAAGAATAAAATATATAAGCAGCTATATAAAAGCCAAAACAATTTAATTTAAAGTGAAACAGAAACCGACGTTGGGCTTACGTAGCCTACCTCCACAAATCCAAATGTTTCCATTCACAATGTATTTGGATGCTAAACTATTATTTATTATGTAAACTATAGGCTTTGTTCCAATATCCACGTAAAACATCATCCTTTACACGTGCAAAAATGTGCTTAACAAAAATGGGCGTAACACCACAGTGGGGCAGTTATATGTACTTATATGTTGTGATGTCAAGTTAGCAATGCAAGAACTGATATGTTGTGTGTATGCGTGACGCTCCTGTGCGATAATTTTTTCAATTTCTTTGCGATAAATTTTTTCCTTTGTAACAACTTAAAGTACTACTTTGTCATTTATGATCATACATCATTCAAAACTGTCTACTTTTATTTGTGTACACAAAACATTGTGCTTTTGTAAAATATAGAAAACAAACAGGATGCCGCTTTCTGCTGTCTCGGTTTCCTTTCCGTGAATTTGTTTGTAAGGCGTGTCACAAAAAATAACCGAAACTCAGCATATACTACTTGTTGCAGTTTTTTCTTTTGTTTTGTTAATCTGTTAATTGTTTAAGTGAAATATATTTTGCGTATATAGGCCTATTTATTATATTCTGCTTTTACAGAAGCGCTGCATGTGCGTGATGTGACCAATGTGTTCTGCGCATGTAAAATTTAACCCTAGAAAACCAATTTCAATACTTTTAAAGGGTTAGTTCACCCAAAAATGAAAATTAGCCCATGATTTACTCACCCTCAAGTCATCCTAGGTGTATATGACATTCTTCTTTCAGACGAATAAAATCAGAGTTATATTATGTCCTGGCTAATCCAAGCTTTATAATGGCAGTGAATTGTTGCTCCGTTTTTGAAGTCCATGAATGTGCATCTATTTATCATATAACTGCTCCACATGGATCCAGGGGGTTAATAAAGGCTTTCTGAAGCAAAGCGATGCGTTTGTGTAAGAAAAATATCCATATTTAAAACTTTATAAAATAAAATATCTAGCTTCCGCCAGATCGGAAAAACACGTAACTGGTGTGCAATGTCGTCAACTGCGAAAAGCACTACACTTTTTCCGTAAGTTGAATATGGAAGGCGTTCTGGTGGAAGCTAGATATTTTACTTTATAAAGTTTTAAATATGGATATTTTTCTTACACAAACGCATCGCTTCGCTTCAGAAGGCCTTTATTAACCCCCCGGAGCCGTGTGGAGCAGTTATATGATGGATAGATGCACTTTTATGGACTTCAAAAACGAAAGTCCATACTTTAAATATATTTTAAATTGCTTTAAAATATATATATATATATATATATATATATATATAATGGCTTTAAGATGTTACGTGCAAGATTATATATTTCATATAAAAGGTCCATATATGTTTTATAATTGTATGGTCTGGATACAATTATGGATACAATTGGATATGTACCGAAAACTTTTAAGTTAGCTATTATTAAACCACTTATTAAAAAAACGCAACTTGATCCTACAGAATTAGTCAATTACAGGCCAATCTCAAATCTACCCTTTCTGTCAAAAAGACTAGAAAAGGCAGTGTCCTCACAACTATGCTCCTTTTTAGAAAGAAATGGTATCTGTGAGGATTTCCAGTCAGGATTTAGACCGTATAATAGTACTGAGACTGCTCTCATTAGAGTTACAAATGATTTAATCCGATCGTGGTTGTATCTCTCTGTTAGTGTTACTCGATCTTAGCGCTGCATTTGATACTATCGACCACAACATTCTTTTGAATAGACTCGAAAATTATGTTGGCATTAGTGGAATTGCATTGGCATGGTTTAAATCATACTTATCTGACTTTTATCAGTTTGTAGCAGAAATGAAGAGATGTCACACCGATCACAAGTTCAGTATGGAGTACTGCAAGGCTCAGTGCTAGGACTGTTGCTTTTCACCCTGTACATGCTACCATTGGGAGCTATCATTAGGAAGCATGGCGTTAGTTTTCATTGTTATGCTGACGATACTCAGCTCTATATTTCTTCACGCCCTGACGAAACTTACCAATTCACAAGATTAAAGGAACGCATAACTGATATAAAAAATTGGATGACTATTAATTTCCTGCAACTTACTTCAGAAAAAAATGAATTTTTAATTATTGGACAAAAAAACTCCACAAGTAGTAACCTAGAATACTGTCTAACACTCAATGAGTGCTCTGTCAAGTCCTCGTCGTCAGTTAGGAACCTGGGTGTGCTCTTTGATACCAATCTTTCATTTGAAAGCCACGTTTCTAGCATCTGTAAAACTGCATTCTGCCATCTTAAAAATATATCTAAATTACGGCACATGCTTTCAATGCAAAATGCTGAACAGTTAGTTCATGCGTTCATGACCTCAAGGCTAGATTATTGTAATGCTCTACTGGGTGGTTGCCCTGCACGCTTAATAAATAAACTGCAGCTGGTCCAAAACGCAGCAGCTAGAGTTCTTACTAGAACCAGGAAGTATGACCATATTAGCCCGGTTCTGTCAACACTGCACTGGCTCCCTAGTAAACATTAAACAACTCCCTAGTACATTTTAAAATCTTGCTGATTACTTACAAAGCACTAAATGGTTTAGCTCCCCAGTACTTGAGCGAGCTCTTAACGCATTATACTCCATCACGTCTATTGCGGTCTCAAAATTCTGTCCAGTTGATAATACCTAGAATATCAAAATCAACCGCAGGCGGTTGATCCTTTTCCTATTTAGCACCTAAACTCTGGAACGGTCTTCCTAGCATTGTTCGGGAAGCAGACACACTCTGTCAGTTTAAATCTAGACTAAAAACACATCTCTTTAATATGGCATACACATGAAACATTTTTAATTTATATTATTCAAATCAGTTAAATGATTGTTTTAGGCTGCATTAACTAGGTCAGCCGGAACCGGGAACACTTCCCATAACACCTGATATACTCGTTACATCATAAGAAGAATGGCATCTACGCTAATGTTAGTCTCTCTATTTATCCTGAGGTTTACTGCAGTCGGCCGGATCCGGGCCGTATCCAGATCAGATGGTGGACCTGTGCCTAGACATGACCAACGCATCCCTGAAATATCTGTAGAGACCGTGTCAATTAAACTCCCCCCTGTAAATGCCGCATCGACACGACATCCTCATTAAACCCATCTCCGGCGTGATGACTCTGATCTTTCGAATAATCTTACGAATATCTTTCGATTTAATATGACTTCTGACCTGTAATGTTGCCAGAATCATAATCAGACACTATTTGTTCATCGGCCAGAGGAGAACTGGCACCCCGACTGAGCCTGGTTTCTCCCAAGGTTTTTTTTTCTCCATTCTGGCCCCTGAAGTTTTGGTTCCTTGCCACTGTTGCCTTTGGCTTTTGGCTTGCTCAGCTGGGGACACTAAAATTTCAACTATATTACTGATCTGCCCGCATTGACATTATATGATAATTGAAATTAGCTGGATGACATCACCGTTTTCTCCAGAGCAGCCGAATCAAATTCTGTTGCATTATTTTCCTGTTTACCACTGTGAAGCTGCTTTGAAACAATCGACATCGTAAAAAGCGCTATATAAATAAAGGTGACTTGACTTGACTATAATGCCTATTTCATATGCAAAGATGTTATCCAATCATAGCAGTGGGTGTTTATATTGAAGTCTTAAAGAAGACACACCCCTTTAAACCAAAGCATCAAAAAATTATTCTGAAAATTATTTCTGAATTATGACTGCTTTTGATGTAAAAATCCTACCAACATTATACCTCAGGGAACATTATAAAACAATTAAAAATGCATTTCTTTACTCCAAATATCACGATGATCTGTTCCTTTTCATCTGTTAGACTGTCTTTGGTAGTGTGTACACTGCATTAGTTTAGATACAAGCAACGACACATCTGCAACACAATATTGAATCAGCTTGAAACACTTGTGCCTTTGTTTGAAGATCATAGTCTTGTTACGTTACAAACAATATGAGGAACTGACCCACACTTCTCTCACACACACCCATACACACATAGATGTCTTTTGTTTGCAGCAGAGTCTGTTTTTCTTTGTCCATCTGGAGGAAGGGGCTTAGAAGTCATTGTCAAGTTCCTCTTGTTGACCTCAGCATTATGACCCTACATGCTAAATAAAGAAAGTGATGCAAGTTTGACACTCCTCTTGTACAATTCCGGATTTTATGACCTTGATTTAATAGCGGTTGAAATTAACAATGATTTGCAGCTACGTGAAAGTTCATTTTTAAAATTGCAATGTAATGGAAGTAGCGACAGATCTTTTCTTCCGTATTGTGACGTGTATCCGAGTGAAACTAATTATTGACAAAAGAAAAATGTAGGGCAGGGACTTGGTTCTATCCATTGGTTGTTAATTGGATGGAGGCAGATCTGAACATGATCTTAAGGTTAATTTTAACAACAGGGTGGCGTTCAACCAGACTAAATGATTAGAGAATTCCAGTGTACATCACCAGAGAAAAGTCTGCCATTGTCTAATTATGACATTTTGATTAAAAATTACAAGCTCAAAATAATAATAATTAAAGGGATAGTTCACCCTGAAATGAAAATAAAGCCATCTTTTACTCACCCTGCTGTTGTTCTAATGCCCTATGTCCTTCTATCTTTTTCGGACCTCAAAAGGAGAAATTTTGAAAAACATCCTGCACGCGCTCCTTCATATAATGGCAGTGAATGGCGACCAGGCTAAAACTTTACAAAAAGGATACAAAAGTATCACGTAATGGTACAGTGAAATGCGCGACACATATGGAAAGTGTTCAGGAGGCATACTATAAGGTTTTACGGGAAAGAAACCTTATTATTCAGTCAAAATACTGAGCTCGGCCGTTACTCTGTGCACGTTCCTGGGAGTGGGTGTGAGCCGTCAGCAGCCGCTCACGCTTACTCGCACTGTTGTCATGGCACCCAGGATAAGCACACACGCACCATTTTGAGAAATCAGGCTCAATAGAAACAAACATGACTCTCGTCTCTTCTATAAGGTAAATAATAAGAAATAATACTAATAATAAGGTAAACCTCCTGAAGTGAATATTGTGTACTAGTCATGACAACATTGCGAGTAAGCATGAGCAGCTGCTGACGGCTCACACGTACTCCCAGGAACGTGCACAGAGTAACGGCCAAGCTCAGTATTTTGACTGAATAATAAAGTGTCTTTCCCACAAAACCTTATAGTATGCCTCCTGAACACTTTCCATATGTGTCGCGCATCTCACTGTATCATTACGTGATACTTTTGTATCCTTTTTGTAAAGTTTTAGCCTGGTTGCCATTCACTGCCATTATATGGAGGAGCGCGTGCAGGATGTTTTTCAAAATTTCTCCTTTTGAGGTCTGAAAAAGGCATTAGAACAACAGCAGGGTGAGTAAAAGAGGACTTTATTTTAATTTCAGGGTGAACTATCCCTTTAAAAAAGAAGGAATATATCCATGGATAAATCGTTCACAATAAGATGCATTTATAAAATCGATAAGGTGAATTCCCATTTAATGGATAGCGACTTGAGGCAACATGAGTTGACATGGCCTATATTCTGTGTGTCTGTTTAGATTCAAACTAACAGAAATAGTTGTGTGTATGTGTTTTCAAAACTTTTCAGACCCATAAGGGAATAACAGTTGAATTTGCCCAAGACACTGCCAGATCTTCATAGAAGAGTACAAACTCCCTCTTCTCCCTCTCTCCTTTTTAGAAATGGAAGAAGAACTGGTTCGTACTATACCCAGCCAGTCAAAATGGCATTGCACGGCTTGAGTTTTATGATTGCTCTGGCAGCGCCAATGACAAACCTAGCACTAAGAAAATGGACAAGAAGATAATCCGTCTTTCAGAATGCATCAGCATACTCCCTGCTGTCACTGAAACCTGCCCCAAAGAAAACATGGCTGCCTTCTGTGTGGAGACCAATGACAAGACGTACGTCTTTGCAGCTGAGAAATATATTACCAATGAATGGGTGGAGAAGATGTGTGAGATTGCTTTTCAGGTGAGATGACATCATGGAGACTTTTTAAAGGTTCTATGTGGTTAACGCTTGTGACTTTGCCCCTGAGTTTTAAGAAGAATCAGAGACCTGGGGCCGGATTCACAAAACATTCTTAAGAATAAAATTCTTCTTAATTGCCAATTTCTTCTTATTTTCTAACTTAAGAAAAAAGATGAGAATATTTTGTATTCCCAAAAACTTTTCTTAAGAATGTTCTTATCTTTTTTCTTAAGATTGTTCTTAAGATCAAATTTAAGAAGTATTCATATTCTCAAAAAGAATGTTCTTAAAAATCATCGTAAATAATTTCTTAAAGTTAGGATAACCTCCAACCTGTCTTAAATACCCAAATGTAAGTAGTTTAATTAATTTATTGGGTTGTTTCAAATATTAAGCATTACAACATAACATTAGCTAGCTAAATATACATATTACTACTAGTAGGCTACCATATGTGGATGAGTACTCTGAAGTGACACGATCAATAATTTGCGCATATATGATGCGCTCACTCAAGCTATAACTAGCAAGTCACAGGACGCATTCACTCTAGAGAGAGCGCAAGTAAGATGGAGCGCAAATGAATGGGAAAGACCGCTGCATCTTGACACAGGCTCTTTAAAAATAACGATTTTAACTTGTCATGGCACATTAAAAACATGACGCAGAGCGATTAACTCCAGTCAAGCCATTCGCTTGGAAAATAGTCTGCACTCTTATTATGATAACTACAGTAATCTGCAGGCAGTGCAAAAAGATGGGCTGTTTTGAGGTGTTTTTCACTCAGCGAATCTTCAGCTATACCCGACTTTCATTTTCTTCTTAAGTAAAAAAAAATTAAGATGTTCTTAAGAAAATATTTGCAAACTTCTTAAGAATTTTTCAAGAATTGGACATGGGTTAGTTCACCCAAAAATGAAAATTCTGTCATTTATTACTCACCCTCATGTCGTTCCAAACCCGTAAGGGCTTCGTTCATCTTCGGAACACAAATTAAGATATTTTTGATGAAATCCGAGAGCTCTCTGAGCTCCCCTCCATAGACAGCTATTTCATTAACACTTTCAAGGCCCAGAAAGGTAGGAAAGACATTGTTTAAATAGTCCATGTGACTCCAGTGGTTCAACCTTAATTTTATGAAGCGTCGAGAATACTTTTTGTGTGCAAAAAACTAAAAATAATTTATATTATATAATAATAACTTTATAACTTTATTCAACAAGTTCTTCACGTCTGTGTCAGACTCCTATGCTGTTGACGTGGTAAATATATTCCAACGTTTCCGAGTTACATCAGAGCTACGCCAGAACGCCGGCTTACCATTGGCCGAAGCTGTTCACGTGAGCACCCCGACGCATGCATGTGATGCTGACACAGGAGCTGGCCAACGTAAACTGCGTAGAAGACTAACATTGTTGAAGAAATTGTTGAATAAAGTCGTTATTTTTGTTAGTTTTTGGCGCACAGAAAGTATTCTCGTGGCTTCATAAAATTAAGGTTGAACCACTGGAGTCACATAGACTATTTTAACAATGTCTTTACTACCTTTCTGGGCCTTGAAAGTGTTAATTAAATTGCTGTCTATGGACGGGTCAGAGAGCTCTCGGATTTCATCAAAATATTTTTTGTGTTCCAAAGAGGAACGAAGGTTTTACGGGTTTGGAACAACATGAGGGTGAGTAATTAATGACAAAAATTTCATTTTTATGGGTGAACTAACCCTTTAAAAACTTCTTAGAATTTTCTTAACTTCTTTTTTAAGATTTTCATGAATCCAGCCCCTGATTTTTCTAAAAAAACAGGTTTCACAATCTTTCAATTTCACAATGACTGATTGTTGTTTTCCCGGTTTAACAATGAATGAATTCTGTTCAATTATTTGACAAGCGTGATAACCTTTCAACCATGTTATAACGTGGTTATGGATGTAACTGGAACATGAAAATCCATGTCAGACATGTTGGGAATTTCCAAACGGGAATAACACAGCTGCCCCTATACTAACTCAGCATCTCTCTCTTTCTGTCTCACTTTCTCTCTCTCTCCATCTCTATCACTCTAAGGGAGGAAGTGGTTCTCTTGGTAGTTTTGACTCAAATGGACAGCAAGAGCTTCAAATGGCAGAGAATCTCATTTATTACTCCAGAGAGGAAGGTAAGAAGGGACATGTGGCACAGTATTTATTCACTCATGTGTTTTAACAAACTGGGTGTGAGCCAGCATTTTTTTGGATTTTCATTTGAGCTATACAACTCCTAGTGCTATTTCCATAATGTGCAATGAGTTTCTCAAAGCATAGGACTTAGATGTCATCTCCACTCTCAATTCAGTTACTTTTTGGTTAATAGATTGAAGTTATATGTACAGACCAGCAAAACTGATCTGTTATCAGTGAATAGACAGAAATGTTCTGTTAGATGCAAATGGACTACATGCAAATTCCCTGCTCATGTTAGTCACAAAGCCTGAAATATTAGAGCTTTTGAATGTAGTTACACATTCAAGAGCCGTTTCCAGAAAGACATCATTGTTTTTGTAACACGTTTTATTTGAATAGTCAGTGAAAGACGCAAAGGGCTAACAAGCAAAATGGAGGAGGACAGAAAGTAGAGCAGAATCTCAGGCATTTCCCCTACCCCCTCCTTTATTGCTGGCACTCACTTCATCCAGTGCTATGCAAGGTAAACTGTTAAGAAGTCACTGTTAAGTCCACTTAAAGCTTAAACTACCTCTTCTCCTGCTGTGCATTCTCGAGTGTTTCTAGGGAAATAGTTTGTGATCACTTCTGTTTTTAGTAAGGGCAGCACAGACTTCCTCAAAGAGTGTGAGAGCTGACATTTAAAAGGCGTTGCAACAATACAGTCTTGGCACTCTGACTCAATTATCTCCTTTATATAGACATTTTCTGGCATGATAGTGTATGACCGTGGGCATCGGAGTGTAATGTGAATTGATTTTTTTATACGTGTTATAAGTTTGCATGGGAGCATTTAGAGAAGCAGAGGAAAGTCAGGTAATCGGTCATGGCCTTTAGTCTCTGATAAGCAGAAGCGTATCTGTGCTGAATTTAGCAGGGAAATAGCATACAGGACCCATCAAATGAAAAACATCCTAGTTGTTCTTTTTATATTGAGGGTTGTGAGATTGATTTGAAAAAGACCAGTGTTGGCTAATTTCCTGAGATTCAAAGAATTTTCAGTTTTACTTATAAGCCACAGAACTTACTTCTGTTAGTCTTGTCAGTACACAAATTTAGGGCTGTAACATACACTCCTGTCACAATTCAATACAATTCACAATACTGAACTCACGATACAAGACTATCGCGATACTTTAAGCCAAAATAAAGAAGAGGGGTTTTTTACTATTATTATTATTATTATTACTACTTCTAAGACATGTGGTAAAAAGTTAAAGTGTACTGTTGAATAAAATGCTAAATTTAGTATTACATCAGGGGAGGACTTGGACTTGGTCCTAGTCCTCAATACACAGGGCAATAGTGACATCAGAATAAAAATATTAATGATTCTAAAGCTGAAAATACAGAATTATGTTAGACATATGCTTACACTCTGTCACTGACTACATACAGTATGTTTAAAATAATGTCAAAAAGGGCCTCCTTTTTGACAATATCAGGACCCACAAATATTCCCCCATTGCATTATTATACATTATATTCAACATTATACTGTATATAGTAGTTTAATGTTATACTGTCACTAAACCTTTCATTTTTCTCACGCAGTACACTCACGCTTTCAATGCAGACTCTCCCACTGCTCACGATGTCCTGTCTCTCCCTCTATTAATTACTAAAAACACGATAAGGTGATTTAAATGATGTTTGTGCTTTCATGCGCTTCAGGTGATCAATGCAATCAACTGTTGATCAGTAAATCTATTATATAAAATGATTGTGTCTCTTCAGAAAACCGCTCGATTGATTATTTTTATGATGCCTTTATGACCTTTTTAGGGATTTTACGTTTTAGGGGAAGAGACTTTAAATGGAGGGACAGAAATTCAGAAATCTCTCAGGTTTCATAAAAAAATATCTTAATTTGTGTTTGGAAAATAAACAAAATGAGGGTAGGTACATAATGGCAGAATTTTCATGTTTGGGTGAAGTATACTTTATAAATACAGTAAGCTGAAACTAATTTTATATCGCGATACATATCGCTCACATCACTAATACATATTGTCATATTTATATCACGATATATCGATTAGGGATGTCAATTTACACAAATTCCCATGATCGATCGTCGTTTAAATTAACGATCAATTTATCGATGAATTGTTAGCCTTAATACTGCATATGTGTCTACATCAGTGGCTTATAGCCAGCATGACAGGGTGTGCAAATGCTGCTCCTGACCCTGGTATTGTGTCCTTGTTTAGTTTGGTTTTCCCCCTCGTGGGTTTTGTTTTGTCTTATTTTTATGATTTAATAAACACTTCCTCCTGCAAATGAGTCCTCACTCACGTTATACTTACCCGCACCTGACAAAAACACCATGTTCCTCACCAAATGAATGAGAAGGGGTTTTAATCTAAATAAAGGGCTATAGGATTGTAAAATGAGTTGATGTGATTTATCATTTAATTACATTACTTATTTAATAATCAAATATAACCTCTAATACAACGTGTCACCAACACCGCCTCAGATCTGTTATTCGGAATGTGAGGACGCTCTTCCTGGAACAACGCGCTGAACACAGCAACTAAACCCAATGAATTCACAACGATTTATTAAAATAGTGTTCTCAGTAATGTTATGTAATATGACAGTCCCACGTTATTTAGCTCAAAGAAATGCATCCTACATGAGATTGATCAGATATATACAAAATAAACATAATATTAAAAATTACATCTGCACAAAATGACGCGAATGTACAAGTGAACTTGAACTAAGTTACGTGCTATTCAGAATGCGTGACTCATGTTGTGGACGCGCTCTTCCTAGAGCAACGCGATGAAACAGGCAACTAAACAAAAACATTCACAATGTTTTGTTACAACATTGCTCTCTTTATAATGTTATGTAATATGACAGTCCCAATCATAGTCATTATTAGTTGTGCGTTGCTGTTTGAGCTGCACGCTGAAGCTGAAGATGATCACCAGCTAGCTTTACTACTGCTCTAATTCTTAACCAAATGCATCCTATATGAGATAAATCAGATATAGATAGGCCTACACAAAATAAACACAATATTACAACTTGCATTTGCACAAAACAAAAGGTTGCGAATGCACACGCAAACTTATAGTCATGATGAAGGTGTAACTCTAGCTGTAAAATGGTCCCAAACAGGACTCCGGCACACTCGCTTCATTTTTCCTCCTGTGTTTCGTGGAGCAGCATGCAACCCTGCTTAATTGATGATCGATATGTTTGATCGATTAAATGTATTATCGACAATTAATCGATCATCGATTAATCGTTAACATCCCTAATATCGATATAATGATATAATTGTTATACCCCTACACAAAATGTTATAAATTGTACATAATCCTCCATATCACCACATAACAAATTAATAATCCCAACTACTATATCTAATTTTATCCGCATACATACAGTACACTCAAATCTTGTCAAGTCTTGACTTGCTTCAAAAATCAACTTAACTGGGGAAAAAAATCTTATCTGCATATATTTAATGCTATTAAGTTACAGTGACAAAATAACCTAAATAAATCACTATGATTAGCATATATTACAGCTGTTCTGGTGTCATAATGAAAAAAAAGCCTCATTAAAATAATGAAAAGAATACAGTGGGGAGAACAAGTATTTGATACACTGCCGATTTTGCAGGTTTGCCCACTTACAAAGCATGTAGAGGTCTGTAATTTTTATCATAGGTACTCTTCAACTGTGAGAGACGGAATCTAAAACAAAAATCCAGAAAATCACATTGTATGATTTTTAAGTAATTAATTTGCATTTTATTGCATGACATAAGTATTTGATACATCAGAAAAGCAGAACTTAATATTTGGTACAGAAACCTTTGTTTGCAATTACAGAGATCATACGTTTCCTGTAGTTCTTGACCAGGTTTGCACACACTGCAGCAGGGATTTTGGCCCACTCCTCCATACAGACCTTCTCCAGATCCTTCAGGTTTCGGGGCTGTCGCTGGGCAATACGGACTTTCAGCTCCCTCCAAAGATTTTCTATTGGGTTCAGGTCTGGAGACTGGCTAGGCCACTCCAGGACCTTGAGATGCTTCTTACGGAGCCACTCCTTAGTTGCCCTGGCTGTGTGTTTCAGGTCGTTGTCATGCTGGAAGACCCAGCCACGACCCATCTTCAATGCTCTTACTGAGGGAAGGAGGTTGTTGGCCAAGATCTCGCGATACATGGCCCCATCCATCCTCCCCTCAATACGGTGCAGTCGTCCTGTCCCCTTTGCAGAAAAGCATCCCCAAAGAATGATGTTTCCACCTCCATGCTTCACGGTTGGGATGGTGTTCTTGGGGTTGTACTCATCCTCCTTCTTCCTCCAAACATGCAGAGTGGAGTTTAGACCAAAAAGCTGTCATTGTCTCATCAGACCACATGACCTTCTCCCATTCCTCCTCTGGATCATCCAGATGGTCATTGGCAAACTTCAGACGGGCCTGGACATGCGCTGGCTTGAGCAGGGGGACCTTGCGTGCGCTGCAGGATTTTAATCCATGACGGCGTAGTGTGTTACTAATGGTTTTCTTTGAGACTGTGGTCCCAGCTCTCTTCAGGTCATTGACCAGGTCCTGCCGTGTAGTTCTGGGCTGATCCCTCACCTTCCTCATGATCATTGATGCCCCACGAGGTGAGATCTTGCATGGAGCCCCAGACCGAGGGAGATTGACCGTCATCTTGAACTTCTTCCATTTTCTAATAATTGCGCCAACAGTTGTTGCCTTCTCACCAAGGTGCTTGCCTATTGTCCTGTAGCCCATCCCAGCCTTGTGCAGGTCTACAATTTTATCCCTGATGTCCTTACACAGCTCTCTGGTCTTGGCCATTGTGGAGAGGTTGGAGTCTGTTTGATTGAGTGTGTGGACAGGTGTCTTTTATACAGGTAACGAGTTCAAACAGGTGCAGTTAATACAGGTAATGAGTGGAGAACAGGAGGGCTTCTTTAAGAAAAACTAACAGGTCTGTTAGAGCCGGAATTCTTACTGGTTGGAAGGTGATCAAATACTTATGTCATGCAATAAAATGCAAATTAATTATTTAAAAATCATACAATGTGATTTTCTGGATTTTTGATTTTAGATTCCGTCTCTCACAGCTGAAGTGTACCTATGATAAAAATTACAGACCTCTACATGCTTTGTAAGTAGGAAAACCTGCAAAATCGGCAGTGTATCAAATACTTGTTCTCCCCAGTGTAGTTTGGCATTCTTTCTATAATTTTTATAATTATACATTACAAAAAAGTTAGGGCTGTCCAAATTAACGCATTAACGTATGTGACTAATTTTTTCACTTTAATGCGCTAAAAAAATGTAATGCAGCATCCGTTTTTTTCTGTCATCATTGACTAGCATTACATTATATGACCACGCTATCATTCATTCATGTGCTATTAAACCATTCGAGCGTGAAAAGACGCAAACAAAACTTAAATCTGTATAAACCTGCTGCTGTCTGTCATTAAGGATGATCAAAGAACAAAAGACTGAGAAAATCACTCACTGCTCTTGACTGAATAACATTTGTAGCTTTAATAAGGATCTAATCTATATTATTTTATTTATAATTTATGCAGTGAAGACTGTGAAGTGTTTGATAACTTTATTCAATTTCTGTATATATCCTACCTGTTAGATCAAATATTTAAAATATACTATATTTATGTTGTTTTTACATTAAGTTGGAGATTAAATGTGAAATTATATACTAAACAAAAATATTATTTACTGTAAATTATATACTTTATACCTTAAAAAATAAATTTGAACTCTTTAATGATTAAGATATGTATACTCAGATGTATTGAAAATCTAAGGAAAATATGTTTTTACTTTACATCATATCACATTTTTAGAATTATTCAATTGAACCTGTTCTTGAAAATGGTATAAAAGTTTTTCAAAACCATTACAAAACTTTTATACATACATTTTAAAGAGGTTTCTTTTTCTTTATCATGGATTTTTCTTTTTGCCATTGACCCACATACAAATTATACCTGACTTGCAATATTATATCTGAAGTGAACTCAGAACATTCCATTTTCCATTTTGCAGTTAATGAATTTAGGGTGAGTGTCCAGAGGACAGAAGCATCAGAGCGCTGTGGTCTCTCTGGTAATTACTGGCTCAGGGCTAATGTGGACAACCTTATTCTGAAGGACCCCAAGACTAAAAAGGATTTACTCATATGGCCCTACAAACTTCTCCGTCGCTATGGAAGAGACCGGGTGAGTTTTATTTTCTGATTTTGAACTGTCCTCAATTAAAGCATACAAAGATTTCAAACCAATACAAAATCAGTGTAGAGTGCTAAAAATGGTCAATTGCATGATATTCAATGCCACTGAATATCTTCTGTAGGAGGGTAATAGTTGATAGAAGACCTTCAAAATTGACAGCCTCGACATAGTCAATAGACACCCACACATTAGCTTGCAGACAGCACACATTGTGTCTAAAATAAAATAACGGCTGTTTGCGTTAAACCAACATTGTTGCAGACAGCTGGCCTCATACTACAGATGACATGTAAAGCAGGAACTTAAGCCACTGTTGTTTCCAACTCTGCTTCCTGTCTTTACTATAGAAACTGCCCTGGTACAGGAAGCTGGCCTTCCTCTATCCCTTATGAGTGGGCAGAAGGCAGAGCTAATGCGGTGGATGACTATTGAATGCAGGTCATGATGGTTTGAAAAGATGGTCCTAATTTATATTAGGTGTCTTTAACGACTATATACTCATGTAAAAAAAATTGTTAGGTACAATTAGGGATGGGACGATTACCGGTTTCACGATAAACCACAATAAAATGTACTGACGTTAGTATTATCGTTTAAAATTTAATTATCATTAAAACCGTGTTTGATTATTGCGATTTTGAAAACTTACGGTAAATCCTGTCGAGCCAGCATCAGTCTGGCGCAGGCGCAGCGTTGTTTTTTGAACGAGAAGAAATGGCGGAAGGCAGTGACAGCGCTTGGGAGAATTTTCAGCCTTCTAAAAGGACCAAATCTGAGGTGTGGACATATTTTGGCTTTTACAAAAGTCCTGAGGGAAACTTAATCGAGGATGGTCACCCTGTCGCTGTCGAACGTCGCTGCAATAGGGGGTAAATACTTCAAATCTGCCGAGTCGTCTTTGTGACCATCACCCACTGTTGTATAGTGAATGCAAGGCAAGTTAACTTTGACCTCAATACCAAAACTACATCTGGGAAATAATTGGACACAAAATGTTGTTTTGAGTTGAAATATTTCACTCACTTGAAATTAACATGAAGCTTCCGCGAAGAAAAGTTTGCAGCAAGTGGCTTTGAGCCAAAGACTAACGAAGTTCAGACAAGACTATTAAGGATGCCATTTAAGGGATAATAATGTAAATTCATTGTACACTTATTACACAGATTTTTACCACACAAATACTGGACCCACTTTATATTAGGTGGCCTTAACTGCTATGTACTAACATTTTAATGAATCATTTGATACAATGCACTTATTGTGTACATGCATGTTTTTACATTGTACTTACATTTTTAAAAATACCTGCATGTAATTACATCTGTAATTCATTTCTGTAGTTACATTTATAATTACACCGTTGACCCTTCCCTTACACCTAACCCTACCCTTAAACTTACCCATACCACCACACCTGTCCCTGACTTTACCCGTATCCCACCTCAATATCAGCAAAAGTGTTTTGCAATACAATATGAACACAATAAGTACATTGTACTTTTACATTTTTTGATGTAAGTACATAGTAGTTAAGGCCACCTAATATAAAGTGGGGCCCAAATAATTACAGGGACATATTGAATTGAGTCTAATGTTTTAAATCTTACCTGTTTATAAATCCATTTTGTATAGCGTACAAAACAATCGAACAGACAAGATGATCATAACAATATTATAGTAGTATTAACAGTAAAGTCCTCTGATTTCATTTTCAATACAATCAAAAACGGAGATGCAAGACAACAAGTTGCATTTGAATGAATCGAGAGAGCGTGTCCGTTGTGATAGATGGATGCGTTGTGTTATAATGTGTTGCTATTGACGACGGTCATTATAAAGGAAGGAAATGCCACAGAATAGAATCTTGCTTAAAAAAGTGTTTTGTTTGTTGATTTTCAAATATAAAACTTGTTCAAAGGTTTTCAGTGTGTGCGTCAGTTCTTTTTGAACACTTTCATCTCATTTTAACAAAACCGTGATAATATTGATAACCGTGATAATTTTGGTCACTATAATCGTGATATGAAATTTTCATACCGTCCCATCCCTAGGTACAATACACTTATTGTTTTCATGTTGTATTGTAAAACATTTTGCTGCTATCAAGGGTAAGATTAGGGACAGGTTTACTCTGGTATGTGTAGGTTTAAGGGAGGGTTTAAGGGGTATAAGTCAGGTCAACAGAGAAATTAAGTACAGATTTAACTACATGTAGGTATTTTTTAATTATAAGTAAATGTAAAAACATGTATTTACACAAAAAGTGCATTATATCAAATTATTAATTTTAATTTTATTACATAGTAGTTAAAGACACCTAATATAAAGTGGGTCCAAAAAGGCCAGTGTGCTGGGTCCATATTGGGTTTCTGGAGGTTCATTCAAATAGCACGTATGTTGTGTACAAGAAAATTAGAATAAAAGTGAAGAAATGTTACAAACATGTTGTCACATTTCTGACATGCTCTGCAGGTTATGTTCTCTTTTGAAGCTGGGCGACGCTGTGAATCTGGGCCGGGGAACTTCACCTTTGAGACAAAGCAGGGGAATGAAATATTTCACATTGTTGAGGAATCCATTCGGGAGCAGAAAGCCCAAGCTGAAGAACGACACCAAAGCTTTCCATCATTAGACTCTGACTGCCCAGCTCTCCAGCAGATCCGTGCTGCCATCTCAGAAGCAAACAGTCGTGAACCAGATGGAGATTCTGGTGGTAGCAAGCCTGGGTCTGCAGATGGTGTATTTGGTCGAAAGGAGAATGATGGGAAAAACTTAAAGGGCCGAAGCCTTCCAGAGCCGCCTCCTCCAGTTGGTGGGACCCCTCCACGATCTCCCATGCCTCGTGGGCCCAAAAATATGTTAGAGGACCAAAGGAGTCTGTACTCGGAGCCTGCTGACTCGGTCCGTGCGCCGCCCAGTCTAGGAGACTGTTTGTACTCTGACCCAGTGGACAGTATCAAAGTCATGCCCACTCCTAACCCACGCCTCAGGCCGACTGGCGAAGAGGGGGGTAGCCACCACTCAGGAATCAAGCCTGAGCCATTCTACTCAGACATCTATGATCAGATCAGTCTGGACTTGGTGCAAAGGACAATGGCATTGGGACTTGATGGGCGAAGCAGGCACCCTGCAGATGGAGGTCCAACAGAGCACATCTATGATGAGCCAGAGGGACGTGCCGGATCTGCACTGCCTATCATCACGCTTTATGATGAAGCACGGTTGGAAATGCATCCCTGGAAAACCAGGGGATTGGAGGAGCCTCAAAGTCATGAGGTGGCTCAACAACCGCTTCCAATGCCCAGACCAAAAGGCCCCAAACCTGTCACAGCACCCAAACCAAGCAAAGTAGCACTGCCCAAGAAAGACCCTCTTCCCCTGCATCAAAATAAAGGCAGTGCTAACCTGAACAACAATAACAGCAGCAACAGCCATGACAGCGTGGAAGTTGGTAGAAGAGGTGCTGGTGCTGGAAGCAACATGGACATGTACAGCACAGTATCTAGAAATCAGCCTCCAAATGCGTGGCATCCTACCATGCAGTCTCCAGACATCATCTACGACAACTTAGGAGACATTTGACTTAACCTGTGTCGACATTTAGGCAAGTCATGGATAAAGGAAATGTGTCCACGATTAAAGAAGGGAGTGTTCAGTGTCAGGGCTCAGATTGAAACCTTAGTCATGTAGTCACTGACTGTCAAAATGGCTGAGCGCTAAGACTATACAAAACTTTTGTGTGGATAATGCCCTCTGAAAGGGCTTGTACTGGCATATTCCAGAGTTTTGCACTTCTTGGGCAAAGTAGTCCTGTTTTGTAAATCTGACTCTGTGACTTGCATATCGGAAGAGATTATGAAGCACTTGTCATAAAACTTGGTTCTCTTGCATGGGGAATTTGAGTGTTGTTGTCTGAACCTTATCTGACATATCCAGTTTAATGGTTGAAGTGCAGAGACTGCACTGGCAGGTCAGTTATTGCACATACAAACCTTGCATCGTTTTGCATGGAGATTGTAGCAAAAGGATACTAATCCACTGCCGTGTGTGCGTGTGTGTGTTTTTTATATGTATGAGTGTATGTGGATGAGTCAGCAGCTGTGCTGTTGTTCAACATGATCATGATGATGATGATGATGATGATAATAAAAATTATAGTACAAGAGAATACTTTTCGATTTCCAAAAATGTACAAGTATGTGCACATCCTAGGAAAAATCTGGACTTCTGGTTGTTAAGGGGGCATGAAAATTACCCTGAATACCCCATCCTTCACTCTCAGTCCCTTATTCATCTAGTCCTCTGTCGTCCTGAAAAGCGTCTGACATCTGAGGGATAATCCTGATGCAAAGTGAATATTAACCATCTGTAGAATAGTGGCCTTACTTCAGATGGGAGTTGGCTGAGTTAATATGTGTCTGCCTGGCAGTGTGTGAAGGTACAGACTGTTCCCTGTCCTGTTTTCATTCTCGTTCCCCCTCTCACTCATTTCCTTTTGTCCTCTCTCCAGTCTCCCCCAGTCTTTTCTTCCACTGCTAAAGTTTTTTTCTTTTATGTGAACCGCCAAAATCTGATCTATTCATCACATTCTGCTGTATTTTTTCAATGTTTAGTGCTCTTAAGCAGAAAAGCAGTGAATGTGTTGACAGAGCAGAGTCTTTCATCTAAAAAGAATGCATTCATTTGGTCCAAGGTCTGGCTAAGCATAGTTTACCATCATACTGGGTTGCAGTGGTACATTTTAACAGCGGATTACTCATAGGTATTAAAAAGGAAGTGGACTGACAATACCTCTTTTCCTCTCTCTTTTTATCATTGTCATTTGTAATCCATATCATTTGTTAATTTAGTTTGACTTTGACAGTTATTTGTCTATTGAATTACTTGTTGTTGGATATAATACAAACATACTGAGTAAATATTTGAGACAAGCTAAATTTGGTGTAAACTTGGTTTATCATACTACACACAGATGCTTTCTATTTAAAGAACCACATTACCACCAAAACTTTAAATAGTGTATGTGTTAAAGAGGTCAAGTTATCAGTTTCAGTTTGGGCATCATATGGATAAAAAAGGTGCACACTGGTTCAGCTTGGATGCACTTCTCATGTTGTACTAGTTCCTGTTTTTCTTGAATGTTCCGTTTATGTTTTCGTTCTGCTGGCCACTTGATGCTTGGATAACCAAACGGAAAACAGAACTGAGCTGTTGTTCTCTAAAGTTTGAAGCAAATGATGGGGAAGTGCATCCGTTTCTTGAAAATGCTGTCTTTCAACCAAAATTCAACTCAACATGATTTCTGTACTAATCACCCAATATGTGCATTACTGGATACATAAAACATACTCCTGAAAAGCATGCACACTGGCAAATGATTATTTAAAATGTTTTTGGAAAAACCTTATTACTGATTCTTATTGTTATAAATAATATAATCAATATATGTTTAAGCAGCATTAATATATAGTAAATATGAATTATATTGTTAAATATCAATATAATCAATAATACACTGATTTATAACCAATAATGTATTGATTTTGGAAAACTGAGAACGGCAAGATCGTTCAGTCAAATTTTAACAGTTCTTTTTAATGGATACCTTTTATAACGTATTCTGACACCAAAAATATATTAGGCTTGATTATTTGATTATTCATGTAAAATATCAGTTTTTAAGGTTTTTTGTTCTTAAAAGGGCAAAAGCAAAACATTAAACAACAGCAATGAATATTTTTAAAAACATTTATCCAAGTAATAATATACATAGTGTCAACAGAAATACAGAATGTAATATATAAATAAACACTGTTTATAAAAATTGTATTAGTATAGTGTATTGGTTTATAAAGAATGTACAATATTAAGAAAAAGGAAAGTAAAAAAAAAAAGGATTCGAAATTGAAAGTAAAGAAACAGAGAACTACTTCATTTAACGGTTTAGAATGAATAAATTGAATCAGATTGTTTAGATCTGTATTTTAAACAATACTGTGAAAACACAAGTTAAGTGATTTGGCCACTGGTCCCTAAAACAACACATGCTTAACACATTAGTCGATCAGAAGCATGAGTAAGAGTCATTTGGAAAACAATAAAAAAATTTAAAAAAAAAAACGACTGAACAAGTTAGGAAATTGTGAACGTAAAATATGAAAAAGAGAGGAGAATGACGTGAGATCTTCTCTCTATGTCTGCTTTTTCTGCCGTTTGCACAATGCCAAACCTCACCAAGATGTCATAAAGACAAGGCGTAGGCAGTGCCAGGTGGGTGGAATGGCGGAAAGCTTAATGAGGCAATACTTGATGGGCTCTAGTAAGAGAGGCCCATTGAGTAACATTAGAGCTCTGACCTCAGTCTGCTTTCAGAATCGCATCCCTCAGCTCTCACAACTCTAAACCAGCGCCTCCAACACTGAACCTTGTTCCGCGAGGTCACAGAGCTTCACAGAGTGACCTCTTTCTGTCTTTCTCCCTCTCTTTGCTCTCTGTAACTCATTGAAGCCTTGAATTCTTGCTCAGCTGAGTACAGTGTGTTTCCCTTGGGGCTGTACTGGCGGCTTCCATAAAGGAAGACAATGGCTCTACTTTTCCACAACTCTGGCCCTCTTCCTCCTCAACTCTCTACAGAGCCTTCTAGCCACAGCATTTACACTGAGAAGGCAGTTCGCTCTCTTTAAACAGCCTTTCTTCTTGTCTTTTTACAATTATGTGGTTTTGTATTTTATTTCTTTTCAGCAGCCTCAGCAGCTCACAACTATTTTTTTTGTCAAGATTTTCCCAGTTGCGGTGCAGCCTTTGTTAAACGGTACGGCATGACGGTTAGTTTAATTACTCCTCCAAAAGAGCGAAATCATGCTGTTACTATGAGGACTGTTTTAATTGCAAACATTTGGGTAACAAAACAGCTTGCATACTGGGCGATTTTTCAGTGCCAGTCTCAAAGTTGCTGACATTTTTATTTGGAGAAGAAATTAGGTTATTTATTTTGAGGTGTAAAATTGTATTCTGAAAACCAAGGAATTAACTAAGGAATAGTTGTCATGTTTAATTTTAAAACTTCTAAAAATAACAGTTTTTTTTTTTTTTAGTAAAAGTGTTTTTTTTTTTTTAGTATTTTTGTCTGTATTGCTAGCTGAAGGTGTATATTGAGTTTTTAAAACTGCTTTGTGTTAGATGAGAGAAGCAGGGATGCACAGAACAGTACAGTGTTCTCTGAATAGTAAACGAAGTTTGTATAGCACATATACATTTCAAATTAGTACATATAATAGTATATATCCGGTCATGTGCAAGTATGTAACATCCTGTCTGTGGGAGTTTAGAAACGACTGCTCCGAATTTCTGGCTGTGCACAGCAGTTAGTGTTAGTCAGTGTGAGTGTGAATGTGCGATTTCCTCTCACAGTGAAAGTATTATGCTCTCTCTCTCCTTACTGGATGATCAGAGGGTCTTCCTCCTCATAGCTGTCCTGGAAAAAGAGGGCAGGGGCACAGGGTCGTGAGTGGCTGAGGTTTAGTGAAGGGCGAGGCATCTTGTTTAAAGGAATGGACGGAAGAGGGGCCACTGTGGCTCGCGCACGACTCTGAGACTGCCGACCCTGCAACCAAAAATGACAGCACAGGAAAATTAAGAGAGTGAGCAAGAGCAAGCATAGTGCCAGATCATGTTAAACTCTCTACCACAGGACTCAAGTTTGGCTGCACATTTTAAAAGAAAATCTTATTCAAGACTCAACCAAAGCAATGACTAGAATTTCTGTTTGCTAAGAAGTGGAAGAATGGAAAATGTAATTTTGCTCCTCCTCCTCCAAACCAAGCTTTAAGTGTCATTGTGATTTCTAGCACTCTGTATATGCAGCTTTAGCCCTTTTAAGCAAAAAATTCCCATCTTGCACAGATTTGGTTAAAATCTAATTGAAAGTATTTTGAAGCAGAACATTGATATAAAAATGAAATACATAGGAAAGGTTTCTGCAATGTTTCTAGGTCACTAATTAAATAAGTGAAGTTGCTACATTGATCATGTGACTCTTTGTACGAACAGTCAGATGTTCCATTTCCACTGAAGCTCAAGATGCTCTTGCATGCTCATCTCAAATCATGCTCCCTATCAACTGATGGAACTAACATGCTTTATTTAGAATATAAGAGCCACTTGTTACATCTGTTTTTCAGAAAAATATCTTCTATTTATAATGTGTGACATCACAAAGCACTTGAGGTTGGAAAATTGGTCATGTTGAGTCGGATTGTGGACGGATTCAAAATAGGAACCCATTTATTTTTATTGCTCTTTATCTCTCTCATTCTTCTTGTCTTCCCCTTGCGTGGGTGTTTCAATATTAGGCCAGTGCCTGGTTTCGTTTTTGCTCTCTGGGGCAATAAATTTCCCCTTTCAACATCCCACACACACAAAGAATTTCTCAATTCAACCATTTGCCACAGTCTTTGTTGATAGATGGTTAATAGAAAGATATTTCCTCTCTATTTATTTGCATTTTAGTTTGTTTTCTAAAATGTCAGAATTAGAGCTGAACTAAAATGGCACCATGTTGACATTTTAGTTGGAAGGTTACTGAAGTTTGACACATGCCTCTTCTTTGCTTTAACCTGATTACATCTAATCTATCTAGGTCAACTTAAGTCAACACTACTGGCACAATATCAGGTTTTATGCAATATTTTATGTGATGTTTTAATAATGGAGCCATGACAAAACTATTTCTTAAATTTTCCCTAGAACATCAACAAACTACTCAATCATCATAATAATACCAATAATTCTACAGCCATCAACTCTAACTTACTGTCCAAACTTCAGATCATTCAAATTCTAGACAACACAGATCTTTATTTCTTTTCTACTTATTTCTGTGTTGCACATACTGTATCTCAAACATTTTGTTCCATTCTACTCCTCTAACCTGATGCTGCGTGGAGCCCTCTGGTGGTCGACTGGCGCCCCTGCGATGGCCTCGGCCCTGGCCTTGTGCTCCAAATGGTTGTGATGAGCGGGTGAGCAAACTTCTAATTCTCAGGTGCAGGTAAAGGTTGGAGTCCAGACAAAGAGGGTTAAAAACAGGATCCTTCTCAAGCTGCTCTAGGGAGCTCTGGACACAGTGATCACATGATCATCATGGAGGTGTAACATGATTAAATATGATTAAAGATTATTACATTTTGTAAAGTGTTAGTGAACTATTTTGTCATGTCATTTCAAACCTTTTGTGGAACACAAAAGAAGATATTTTGTATGTCTTTTGTATATTGTATACAAAGAAAGTCCAAGGTTATTTGGACCCCAACATTCTTCAAAATATCTTCTTTTAAAGAAAAACAATTCACACAGGTTTGGAGTGACACGAGGATGAGTAAATGATGACAGAATTGTCATTTTTGGGTGAACTATCCATTTAATACTAGTAATTACCAGATTCAAGTTGTATGTGAATTATTCAGTGTTTATCAAACAATGACTGTTCATTATGTCAGGGCCACGCATTAGATGTCTGTCTTTATGTAAAGGCACCTCCACAGTGGCGAGTGCAGGAAGTGGTGGGTCCTCCATTGAGACAGTCAGACAGCAGGGCAGCATCAGTTCTCGTGTCAGCACAGGTTTTAAAAGCAAAGAGAGTGAACCAGAGGACTGAAGTACATAGTAGGAGAACACACCAGAACCTGAGCCTGATCCTGGCCCCGGCTCTGAGCGCACCAACAGGAACCAGTCACGGGTCTGACAAACAGAAATATATAGTGTAGTTTTCATGTACATAACAGATTATCACACAGCTGTGCTCTATGAACACACACATATACAGAAACACACAGTCAAGCACTGACTTTTAGTATGTGGCAGAGAGCATGAAATGTCTGGTGGTTTGTTTCTATTTCATCCCAGTCCAGCTGCCAGCATAAGGTTGGTGTGATGACGAGTGGTAGTCCATACAGCACTGACTGACACACTCCATCGGCATGAAGAACTCTGTTACACACACAAACACACACAACAGCTAGATCTAAAGGAGTATATCTTTAAATTAATGCTTAATTATTGAACTAATTAATTAAAATATATTATTTCTATATATTATTGGTATAAATTCAGTTATTGGTTTATCTTATGGAATATACACTCACCTAAAGGATTATTAGGAACACCTGTTCAATTTCTCATTAATGCAATTATCTAATCAACCAATCACATGGCAGTTGCTTCAATGCATTTAGGGGTGTGGTCCTGGTCAAGACAATCTCCTGAACTCCAAACTGAATGTCAGAATGGGAAAGAAAGGTGATTTAAGCAATTTTGAGCGTGGCATGGTTGTTGGTGCCAGACGGGCCGGTCTGAGTATTTCACAATCTGCTCAGTTACTGGGATTTTCACGCACAACCATTTCTAGAGTTTACAAAGAATGGTGTGAAAAGGGAAAAACATCCAGTATGCGGCAGTCCTGTGGGCGAAAATGCCTTGTTGATGCTAGAGGTCAGAGGAGAATGGGCCGACTGATTCAAGCTGATAGAAGAGCAACTTTGACTGAAATAACCACTCGTTACAACCGAGGTATGCAGCAAAGCATTTGTGAAGCCACAACACGCACAACCTTGAGGCGGATGGGCTACAACAGCAGAAGACCCCACCGGGTACCACTCATCTCCACTACAAATAGGAAAAAGAGGCTACAATTTGCACGAGCTCACCAAAATTGGACAGTTGAAGACTGGAAAAATGTTGCCTGGTCTGATGAGTCTCGATTTCTGTTGAGACATTCAGATGGTAGAGTCAGAATTTGGCGTAAACAGAATGAGAACATGGATCCATCATGCCTTGTTACCACTGTGCAGGCTGGTGGTGGTGGTGTAATGGTGTGGGGGATGTTTTCTTGGCACACTTTAGGCCCCTTAGTGCCAATTGGGCATCGTTTAAATGCCACGGCCTACCTGAGCATTGTTTCTGACCATGTCCATCCCTTTATGACCACCATGTACCCATCCTCTGATGGCTACTTCCAGCAGGATAATGCACCATGTCACAAAGCTCGAATCATTTCAAATTGGTTTCTTGAACATGACAATGAGTTCACTGTACTAAAATGGCCCCCACAGTCACCAGATCTCAACCCAATAGAGCATCTTTGGGATGTGGTGGAACGGGAGCTTCGTGCCCTGGATGTGCATCCCACAAATCTCCATCAACTGCAAGATGCTATCCTATCAATATGGGCCAACATTTCTAAAGAATGCTTTCAGCACCTTGTTGAATCAATGCCACGTAGAATTAAGGCAGTTCTGAAGGCGAAAGGGGGTCAAACACAGTATTAGTATGGTGTTCCTAATAATCCTTTAGGTGAGTGTATTTAAACACCTGTTATGTTGTTGTGTGAAATAGTTTAATCAGAGTACTATTAAACAAACAAAAAATACACTATTTATGATTCCTTTTTTTTAAAATGATAAACATCTTGCAGATTCTGCAAGGGGTATGCAACCATGTGATGTCAACTGTATATATAAGCCTATTTTTTTTTTTGGTGAAAAAAAAGTTTTTGAAAGAAATCAAGCGTAGCGTCAGTTCTGGCAGGTCACGTTAGTCAAGCTCGCGTCAGCTGACTGTCAGGTGATCACGTCTACCTATAGGAATACGACGTCTATCACAGCATACATATATAAGCTCCTTCAGTATTATCAGCTGCTATCACGTTTTCCAGAGCTAATTTACCCTCCTCCATCCCCAGCTCCTCCTCTCGTCCAGTCAGGATTTGGTATTCTGATTCCCCTTTAATCAGAATAAATTCCCAAATTATTTTGTACATTTAATATCGACATTAATTATATCTGCGATACATTATGTTGGTTCTGTTCTGTTTACCCTAAGGTGGGTTATTGCTGCTCTCCCTGCTTTTATCCATGCTAGGCTACATGGATGCGCAGGTAGTTCTTGCCCAGAACAGAACCATACCGCCAATCCAAACTGTATGCTAATAGTCGATCAATCATCTTTGACGATAGTGGTCCTGACAGAAGGGTCTCTTATGCCCACCATGGCTGCATTTATTTGATATAAAATACAGTAAACTAATAATATTGTGAAATATTATTACAATTTCAAATACATTTTTTCTATTTTAGTTTATTTTAAAATGTAATTTAAGAGTAGCCATTTCTCCAGTCTTCAGTCACATGATCCTTCAGAAATCATTCTAACATGCTGATCTGGTGCTCAAAAAGCATTCTTTTTATTATCAATGTTGAAAACAGTTGTGCTTCTTTTTTTTAACTTTTAATATTTTTTAGTATTATTTAATGAATATGAAGTTCAGAAAAGAACAGCAATGTTTTGTAACATTATAAAAGTTTTTACTGTCATTTTTGATAAATTTAATGCATCCTTGCTGAAAAAAAGTATTAATTTCTTAAAAAGTGTAAGCGCAAACGGAATTATGCAAGGGTATGTCAAATTGGCCTATAATGGCTAGGTGGGGACAAGTGGTATGATTGTATCACAGTGCCCGGAAGAATGACCTCACGTGCATGAAAATCATATGCAAAACACTCGACAGGAATACAATGTATGACTGTGTGTTGGAAACAGAGGACTCAAACAGAGCAGTCTCCGTAGAGCATATTGACGTTTGCATAGATTTTTTTTATCCTCTTCTCCCTCACACAGCATACTTTTACATTACATTAACTGTTTCAGAGGCTACATACATACTGTGTTTTTGTGTTGCTATTGCATATATCTGAACATTATTAGCCATCAAAACCACTGTTATGGACTTTCCCAGGTCTGTGATGTTTTATATTACAATATGAAACCCTTTGTGAGTTACGTGGCAAAACCCTTTAAAGTTAAAAGTCGCGCTTATGGCTAATCTACTGTCATTTGCTTACAGCTTAGCTCCTAAAACAAAATTTAACTACAGATTGTACTTGACAACTCGTAGGCGCTGTGGTGAGGGGTTGGCCAGACTCTTGTTTGGGGGCTGGAAATCTTGCGTGCTCTCAGTCCTCACTACAAGGTCAGTAGTGCTGGGAAGCAGGGCTGGACTGAGAAGTCTCTCCTTCATGTCACACTTCAAACAAACTGCAGAGGGGGACATGAGAAAAAGCAAAGTCACATACACATACATAGGGCCCTATTTTAACGATCTAAGCGCATGGTCTGAAGCGCGTGGTGCAGGTGCACTTAGGGCGTGTCCGAATCCACTTTTGCTAGTTTTAAGGAAAAAATGGTCCAAAAGGGTTGTACCTAGTCTCTCAATGAGTCATGTGTGTGCTTTGGGCGTAATGTGCATTAAACTAATCAGACTGTCATCTCCCATTCCCTTTAAAAGCCAGGTGTGGATAAAAGCCAGGTGCGGATAACATGGCGCATTGCTATTTACATGGCAGAATATAGACACCCTCAACCTGATGAGTCAGTTTAAATACATGTATTGCCACGATTGGTCAAATAATTAGCCAATTTCATTCGTCATTACTGCAAATAGGTAATTCTGATACATGCAATGACTATCCATTATGACATGTAGGCATTTTTATCTTTATGTACACAATAATAATCTTTTACATTGTAATGCTTTTATTTTTTGTGTTTGTTATTGTTTGTGTGCTGCTGTGCGTCCCTGTGTGTGTAAACAAGCAGAGTGTACACACGGTGTGCACCCGCCTATAGGCGCATATTACTAACGCGTCCTTTAAATAACACAAAATACTGCACTATTGACTTTAGACCAGGTTTTTGTTGGTCAATGGCGCAGTCGTTTTCAGTTGGCTCAAAATAGCAACACGCCAACAATGCGCCTGAACACACAATTTTTCAGACCAACACACCCATGGGCGAACAGATGGGCATGAGTGCATTTGCTATTTAAACAACTTGAGTGCTGGACATGAAAATGATAACTGCGTCGGGCTGAATCTAGCAAAAAACATTTGCGTCGCGCCTGGCGTTGCATTGCGCCGGGTGTATGATAGGGCCCATAATAAGCAGAGTTAGCAGACACAATACACAACACAAGCTTCACTAAAATATTCATTTTGGAGCTGCGTACGGCAAGAAATTGATTTTTCGAATAAATATTTTAGTTGATAAAACCTACATCTAAGTCTAAAATACATTGTTAAAATTCGTTTACAAGCTGTGTATACCTGGGCTTGGCCTGTTGTTGGCAGGGTGAGGTGTAGAACCCTGTGCTGTGAGAGAAGGGGGTAACAACAAGTGCAGTTGTTCTCTGTCTCCGCTCTGGTCATGAAGCCACATTTTCAGAGCACTCTCCAAGGCAACAACTGTGCCCTCCACCAGCTGGATATCCATCTCTGTCCCCAGCATCAGACTTTCTACAGGAGGAAGGGAAATACAGTACCCCGTTGAATTTATGAGAAAAAAGAACTGAGATAAAGTTATCCACCTTAGTTTTCAAAACAGAATTAAGCTAATTCAGTAGCCTCCATAGGTAGTGCAGTAAATGGTTAAACTATTTGTTTACAATTACGATAAATTTAAATAATATAATAACAAATACCAGTTTGCAACATCAAGCAGCATATAACAGACAGCTAAAATAACAGGAAGCAGCTGAGACTGGAAGTTAAAAATGGCTGCACACGCTCTTACGTTAAAAAATAAGGTGGATATCACACTCCTGTTTCAAACTCAACTCAAACCAACTCAAACTAGCAGCATAATTGTTCAGGGGTTCATCCTAAAAAGGCTGTTCAAATCAAAGCGGTGTTAATCCATGACCTTTTTCTTAATTATAATGGCTCTGTTATGACGTTTAACCCCTAAACTTCATTCTATAGTTAAAACAACATCTGGCAAATAGCAAATATGGGTGCTTCTCAAATGGAAGGTTGCATCATGAGGCTGTGTCCTTCCTAATCCAGTCCTTCGGAGGCTTCTAGGCTAGATTCCACTTCACCATTAAATGCTAGAATGAAATGGTCTAGTAATTACGCATGGCTACATCACACGTTCCTGCCCCCACTGTCACAGCACAAAAATACTATTAAAACTTAATTTTGGAAAAATACTTTGTATTGAAAATCTTTATGTTAACTGGCTTTCTATTAATGTAATACAGTGAATGATGGTTAAGTGATTAATTTACATTATTATTTTTATCTTACAGACAAGCTTTCCATCAGTTCTTTTTCGTGAATTGGAATGTGTGCATCCTTAAAAAAAGAGCTGAATGAAGGATTTGAAACAAAGACTGCCTTCCAAGGAACCGTCAAATTGAGACGGCCTTCGGCAGCCAAGATATGCAGCCTTACTAGGACACAGCCTTCCATTTGAAAAGCACCCTATGTCCTGTGAGACAAAGTTTGCAGTATTCAAAACAACCAGTAGAGGATGCTGTTAAACCAATTCTCATCATTCATCTCATCAAGGATAAACATTCCAAAGACAGCTTGAAGTGTCTCAAAATTTGCTTGTGCTGTGTGATATTTAATCTTGCAAATATTCACATAGATGTTTTATGCTCAGTAAATTTGTGATGTAAACCAGAATCCAGTTTCACCTGGCTAAAACTCTCATTTCTAATTAAAATGACTGATTGTACAGAGATTATGAATAATCTTTCAAAGTCTCACATTAGAAATATTTATATTTCTGAACTTAACATAAATGTCAGTTAAATTTCTTAAATTTATTCAAGAAAATGCTGGCATTATCTACTCATTTACTATTGTCAACTTTATTAAGTTAAACATGAGAGGAGAAATTTTGATGAACCGAAGCATCAAAAGGATGCAAAGCACCATCGTAAAGTAAAGATAGTGACCATTAAGTGACCATTAAAAAAACCCATTAGAAAGTAAAGATCGTACTAAGTACACTAAAATTCATTAAAAAGTAACCTTGGAACTGGCGAGAAACACCGTTTTTATTCGCATTTGATGATTTGAACCCTGGTTAACATGCTAATGATGACCCGCAGATGGCGCCGCAAGCTCGTGCAGCACTGTCCAGAAGCAATCCGTGCTTGAAATAAATGTATTAGAAAATTGTCACACTTGCAGTGTATATAATTCAAAAGACGAGAGGAAATGAAAGCAAAAGGATTTTTAATGAACATAGTAACACATTAGCATAACACTATCAACATCAACACAAGACAAAGGACTAATGAAACTGGGGGCTTAAATACACAGGGATGGCAATCAACAGAACAACGAACAGGTGAGGACTAATCAGGAACCATTGTAACAAACAAGTGGCGGGAAACCTGAGAAAACTAATACAAATCAAAACACAGGGACAAGAACTAAAGCAAAACAGAATCTACATGTCACAAAAATGTAATTTTTTTTCAGTTTATTTAATAATTGTATAGGCCTAAGGTCATTTGACACTTTGAACCCAGGCTAACATGCGAAAGCCTGATTTATACTTTCATACTGCGTGCTCCTCCCCAAACGGACCAGGCATTTATACTTGACGCACTCGCCGTTGAGAACATACAACTAAATTAAACAATGATCGCTTAAATATTTTCTAATTTCACTAAACATTTTCATTTAATTTTGGGAACATTTCTATTAAACATGGACCTTTATTTTCATTAAAAGGATGTATTTCTGCTATTGTAGGCTCATTTTGTAAATGTAAGCAACTAATTTAGACACGCAAACTGGGTGCCGTACCTGCTTGGCCAGATTCACCTTAAAGTCATGCATATTCGGAAGCAGAACCGCGTGGAAAGTTACAAAAAATGGCGTGCACACTGCCACGCAAAATGGGTTTGCGCGCACTCAATGTGCACTTCTACCAACAACGCGATTGACGTCATTTTTGCTGTTCGGCCCGACATTGGAGAAGTGGCTTCTAATCCTGTTATCAGTGGGATTTCTTTTGTAATTTTGTCTGGCTCAATCAGACAATGATGGGCGGAGTTAGGGTAAATAGCATCTGCCAACAAGGCTTACTATTTGCACTGTAAATAGACACTTTGTAAAAGTAAAGTGTATCATAAAAGTGATCCAAGTGACTTGGGTGCTATATTCCAAGTCCTCTGAAGCCACGTGATAGGTTTATATGATGAACCGAAATGTAAAAAAAAAAAAAATTATTTCTTTTAACAAAACATTGTAAAATGGTCACGTCTGTGCTGTATGGACATAGTTGCGAAGAAACTGAAGAAGCAAACCAATCTTTTCTCCTGTATTGTGATTGTGACTTGGTTCTGACTAGATTTTGAAATGGCATTGCACTCCAAAGCAGAAGCAGATGGACATGAGCTTGCAGGGGCAGAGTTTAAGAGGACAAAATTATTGGTCCTGCATACGTCACCAGAGAGAAGTCATTTTCACTGGAAGGTCCACTTATGACATTTTGATTAAACATTAGAAGAAGAAAAAAAAGATTTAATGTATGCATGTATGAATTGTTCACAACTAAATCTATAACATGCATTTAGAAAATAGGATGAAATTTAATTTCATGCTGACTTTAAAGTGGAAACAGTTAAAGTGGAAACTGAAATTATGTGAACAATCATGGCCACTCTCTCTGGACTCGGAGTCCCTCTAAATTATTCATGTGTTCTCTAGAGTGCTATAGGGTCTTAAGAGGGTAAGGGGGATTCACAGTACATCTTTAATCTTTCATTCCCAAACAAACTCAATTTGACAAACACACTGCTGGAGTAAGAGGAGAAAATTAAATCCATCTCAACCATGGCAATCAATGGGGCACAATTGTACAGTTCTGGTGAACATACATTCTGCACAGAAGGTTAAACTTAAACTCTCAGGGTCAAAGCAGCATTTATATCAATTAGATACAGTTTATTAAAAGTAATTGCTCATTCCTATGCCTCCAAACAAACTGTCAGCCTACATTGGAATCAGCTTCTACTGTATCATTGAGTCAAATGTGCACTAATGAGGTGCAGAACAGTTTAGGTCAGCAGTCCTTAAATTCAAGTACTGAATAAATACAGCCTATTACTGTGCATCTCAGTGCTCTTGCTCATATGCAGTAGATGTGGCCCAGATGGAGAGGGTGAGAAAAACACAAGTGTGAATGGAGAGTGTAAAAGGCTTAGAGTAAAAGGCAAATGACACACATCCTCCGTATCACTTCCTTTTGACACATAGATTGCATCTCCTGATGCCACTTGTCATTATCATTCTTTTTTCATATCAAACTATGCCCTTTTCAATTTAATTACAGTCCTATTCAAATGTGCTTGCTGCTTTACTGTTTAAACGCCACTTTAACCCTTCTTTCCTCTTTTCAGATCTGTACATTCACAAGTTTATAAACTGATTCATGCAGTTGTAAGAGGTCTGCTTAAATCAATGTTTTGAGAAGTGGTGCTGTGCCTATAAGCTATGCCTTTTCTAGTTCTAGGGGGTGCTGTTGGGGCCTGACAAACCCTTGCTATTTGTATCAATTAAAGTGCCCCTATTATGGCATTTGAAAGGTTCCTATTTTGTTTTGGGAGTCCCCAACAACAGGTTTACATGCATGCAAGGTCAAAAAAAAAAAACTTTCATTGTCTTATAATATGCATTTATTTTTACCTTATTTGCTCAACGACTCCAAAAGCATTCACTCAACAATTAATTTTTCCAAACCCCTCCTTTGCGTGAAGCTAACCTGCGGTGATTGGTCAAATGACCCAGTCAGTTGTGATTGGTATACTGTGTGCAGCGCATGTCGGAAATGGAACGCCTATCACCATTACTAGATTACGGCTTGTCAAGTGTTGAAAATTTTATACAGTGTATGAACAGACATGGCATCAATTTTGCCTTACCAATTTGAGCCATAGTCCGACAAGGAAACGTCCAGAGTTGCTGATGAACCAGAAAGTCAAATTGCAAACACAACTGGAGCAGGACCTCAATGGTAAGTGTCAATGTAGTTTATGGCACTTCAGGCTGATTGAACATGCAGAAATGGAGTAAGAATGTCTGAGAAGTGACGTGCTGTAATCTGATTAATCTTGCTGTCTGTCGCCATTTGTTAGTTCAGTGTAACGTGTCACAGACAAATTAATTGCCAAATTTATTTAGGTGCACGTGTGGGAACTGTATCAAAATGCCAAGCGAGGCTGAAAATGCGGGCAATATGCTAATGTTTTGTCTTGACGTCACAACGAAACGGCTTGGGATTTCAAGGTAGACAGAGCTTTTATTTTGCCGGGTTGGAATGAAGACATTTGAGTTTGTGTGTGTTTTAACAAACTGTATTATTTATTTATTTATTTACTTATTTATTAATTAATTGAAGTACAATCTAATGTACATTTTATCAAATTAAACGGTGAAATGTTCATTAAGTGACTGCAACTCTATAGAGATGAAGTTCATGTGTCCTCATATAGTGAGACAACAGACGCTGAAATTCATCACGAGTGTCACGCGCGCTTCAGTATGTGTAAAGTTAGACAGAGACACGGCACAACATACAGACTTCAGATTTCAATAGCTGTTTTTATGACCTTTAATATTCACAGACACTAGTCCGTATCGATATCTAATTCATTGTACAGCGATACATTTGATCTATTCATCCAAAAATTGCCAAATTCTGTGACGTTCCTCTTTATACAGTAAGTTCAATTTGTGACTAGATTCCGTGATTCCATCCTTGTTTTCTGCATCGCGGACATCATATGGCTCTACGTGGTATTTGCAGTATTAAAGAGAGTTAGTTTTGTGAGTTATTTATTGTTGTGTTCTAAAGTTATTACCATTAGTGTAAGAAGGATATGCAGTTAATAGAGGTCCGCTCTCAATACAGTCTACATAGCGCTCGCCGCTCTTCATGGCCACTTGATAGATACAGCAGCTGTTTCAGCAATGCACCGGTATAGCGGTATTTGAAAAATTCATATCGGTTGCGAAATTGAAACTGGTTTACCGGATGAACCGGTTTACCACCCAGCACTACTACTACTCAGAGTCGACTCTTACTTTTAATGGACAATAACTTTATATACGGTGCACTTTCAGATTTAAAACTTTGCAGGATGTTTTCATTCACTATCTTACACACTACATGAAAGGTAATTTTCAAAAATCCATAACAGGGGCACTTTAAAAAGAGGCAAAAACCTGTTTGCAGTTTTAGAAATATAATCTGAAATGAGGACATGAAACTAACATATCAACATTTTAGTGGCTTAGTTTACTTATTTTGACAGAAGTGTTAGGATCCCAAGTTTAAAAAAACAAGCTTGAAGCCTTTACAAAGTGTATTTTGCTCTGTAAAAAAGAAACCTCTGATTTCAAGATTAGAGTCATTCATCAATGTAATGCAGACAGAATTTTTTTAATCAGGAATTTTCCCTAAGTGTGTAAAAGATAGATCACCCCAAATCCATTTACACAAACTGTGAAACATCCATATCCATGTATCTCGATGACTGGACTTCTCTAATAGCTTTCGGTGAAGATAACAATCTGTCAGGCCACAGACTGGACAACTCATTCATTGGTGAATACTACTGGGGGGGTAATTTATCATTTTAAATCAAAGTGAGATCAGGCAAGTTTTGACTTAACATGCATCATGCCCCAACTAAGTACATAATTAATTAGTTTTTGTGATAATTGAACAAATCAACTTATTCTCTGATGTAACAACAATTAAAGATTATTTCTCTGCGTCCATTATCACAATAAATGATGACAATTGGGAAATACAGTGTCAGCATGTACAAAATGAATATTAAAGGGTGATGAGTAGCCATCACCTGTACACACACCTGTTAATATTTTGATGGAATCATAACCATATCAGCTATGACTTGCTGTGACCTTTTCCACTGTCAGCACTGAGGGTAATTTCCTGAAATACAGACTGAGTTCAGCCTCTGTACAGGATGGATACTCTTCCAGCTTAGCACACATGGAAAAGCAACAATATGGAAAATTTCAGTTGAAGCTACTCTTATCAACAAAAGTAAAACCTCAGACATTTGACAATGCATCAATGAGAAAAACATTTTTATAAGCATGTTAAAATACAGAGGCAATATATGTGTGCCAACACACACACAAACATGCACATAACAGTTTTTAGCATTACCAAAACAACTTTAGATCCCACTGACTTTCAATGTATGGAGAAAAGAGACATTTTTAGAACATCTTCTTAATCCACAGAAGAAAGTTATACGGGTTGGAAAGACACGAGGGTGAGTAAATGATGACAGAATTTTTGTGTGAACTAACCTTGGGTGATTAATAGCCAAATGTATGTTGCTCAAAGGCTTTGTATATGTAAAAATAACCAACTACAGTTTGCTTTTTATGCAATGTTTATGGGGCAGTCTTTATGAAAGGTTTCAGATACCTCACATTCATAATAAAAAAAAATGGCCCATAGCCATTTTGAAGATTTGGTGTCATACATGTCAAGTTATAATTGTATACTGAATACCAGTTGTATCAATATCAGTTTTAGTAAGCTTTAGTAAGATTTTATTTTTAACAAATTAATACTTTTATGCAGCAACAATTCATTAAATTGATCAAAAGCGACAGTAAAATTAATTTGATGTACAAATAATGTTACAATAGATTTGTATTTCAAATAAATGCTCTTCTTTTTAACTTTCTAATAATCAAAAAATCCTGAACAAACGTATCATAAATAATTTTTTCTAAAGGATCACGTGACACTGAAGACTGCAGATACTTAGAAATCAGAAATTTGGGTTAAACAAATCAGTTACTGACATAAACTGCCTGCCTGCTCAGGGTAAGCATGGCATTTACTGTACCAAATTTAACAAAGATGTCTCTTTGTTGTGTAACAATTTCGTCAATTGTCATTTACATTACAGATACAGACACATCAAACTGAAAGAGTCAACAAGCGGAGCCAAACATAAAGCCCCTCGCTCTTTCATCGCTGCATTAAACAGGTAAGGCGCAAAATTAAAGACTGCAAACTCAAAATAGCTCTCCTGTTTTTAAGAAGAGAGAGTCAAAGACAGACCAAGATCAAAAGCACAGAAAGGGAGAGAGAGAACATTTTACTTTTAAATCCTCTACAAACAGAATCATCACCATAGTCACATTCTCATGGGAAATGCACACTAAGTGATGAAACTGAGTGTGAGGACAGACCACCGTGCCAGCCAGACGCTCCCGCACACACACACACACACACACACACACACACACACACACACACACACACACACACACACACACACACACACACACACACCCCCACCCACACCCACACCCACACCCACACCCACACCCACACACTCCTACACACATTCATCATCTCATTTCAAAGAGCTACGTTTTCTCCATTTTGGAAAGGGAAAAAAACAGAGATAGAGAGGCAAATCTAAATATCCGAAATGCTTCTGTTGCTTTACAAAAAACAAAAATGAGTCTCTAGCCTTGAATCATACGAGGGCAAAATGAGAATTTAGGTCACTTGAATGTTATACTAGCACATAAAAACAACATGCAAAAGAAAACCCCAATTAGTTTCAAGGGCATGTGTCTTTTTAATCTGTCTCTCAGGGCAATGCAAGAACAAAACCTCCATCCTTTGACTACAAATGATTTACAGACATGCTTGTAGTAAGTTTCCTATGAAATGTCCTTCTAATGTTTTGGCATGTGGGCAGAGGACATAGATTCTACATGATCCAAGAGAAGAGCCAGCTGAATGTGTACATCCTCAGAAAAAGACTCCTACTGATGAGTCAGAGTTATACTGTCCTATATAAATGGGAATTTATGGTTGTTCTTTGTTCTGCACATTCGCTGCAGGCAAAAGATGTTTTTGACATCATCCTCCTTACCACATTCTGTGTCCTTTATTGCAGCCAGGCTTAAGTTAGTGCACCGTCCTTCATGCTCACACTCTTGTTTTTATGTGTCTGACATCTTCCTTTCTTTAATTTCCTTATTGTTTTTCAACTCTACATCTTTAATCCCCCTTTTTTCCTCCAGTTCCCCTTTTCCCAGTTTCATCTACTCTCCTTCGTTTCCGCTTCCTCCACTGTTTCTTTTTCACCTTATAAGTGTTTCTGCTCTATGGATTTTAACCTCTAATCTAATTTGTCTCACCTATTAATCCCACATGAACATTTACAGTATTCAAAGCAGCTTATAGTGCATTTACAAAAAGTACAGTATGTGTAGTCTCTGTTAATCAAACCCTTGACCTTGGCTTTTGAGCTCTATAAAAAGAGGAACATTCAGGTTTGCGAACCAAATAATACATTAATTAACTAGCCCTCTGAAACCAGGGCTTAGCCACCTTATTTTTAATTTAAGAGCGGGTGCAGCCATTTGTAACTTGAATGTGCAAGGCTTCCAGTGTCATCAGCTTTCAGTTATTTATAACTGTACAAAAAAAACAGTCCATCCGTTATGCTGCTTGATATTGCAAACTGGTATTTGTTATATTATTTTAATTTATTATCATATTCATAAACACACTGGTTTTTAGTGCAAAATGTTTTACCATTTAATGCACATTGTTATTCTTCTAGTTATTTAGCTATAGTGCCTAATGAATCAGAAGTCTCGCACATTCACAGAAAATACCTTACAAAATAAAGTAGATAAGGCTCAGATCGAGAAACTATGGACCAATAGATGAAGCAAAATGCTGCTGATTCAAACAAGCAAATCAGACATTACTGAGAACTTGTTTCTACAACATGAAACTAACCACTAATGAAGTCAGATGAGGATATCGCTAAGAAGTATATCTGAGACCAGCCCTGACTGAGCAATGAAAACAACATTCAATCCCTGTGGATTGATGAAATTATATTTGATTGATAAAACATGGTGTGTTTCCAGAACTTGGATAAAGTGTTTGGATTGCCTCTAAAAGATTACAAGTCTGTCTTCATTACTCTTGCACTGATGGCAAGTTGCGTCAGGAGTCTGTGTGCGTAAGAGACTGTTTCACCTGATATAACTTAAGCCACTCTTTTTGTTATATTTAGACTCAAAAGTGACACCAAAGTCTCCACAGACACAAAAGTGATGACTCACAAAACTCACTAACCGCTACAAACAGTCAGATAATAAAATATGTAGCATTTAGTATACTATGCAGTATACACAAGATCTGGAGATGTTAGATGTACAAGCACATTAAGAATATTTAAGATGCCTTAATTTCACTAATGTTGGTAATGTTTTTGAAATAAGTCCCTTTTGTTTATTAAAGGTGCAATCAGTGATTCTCTACAAAGACATTTTTCGTAATGCTGGTTGAAAGTTTCCTTATATTCTGATAGCAATCACTATGTTAAGCGGTCTAAATGTATTTTTATTCATATATATCATCTGTGGAAGGCGTAGGTACGGAATGATATTCCAGACAATATTCAAAAGGAATTGCAAATTGTATTTGCAATTGCATTTCCAATTTGTGCACGCATATGTTGTGACATAATGGAAACACAAATGCGTGATTTGCAATTGCGTTTGGATTTTCTTTTCCGTGTATGTAACATGTCTGCCAAATTTCAAATGGAAATGCAAAGTCCGTTTGCAATTGCATTTACAATGACTTACGAGTTATGACACTGCCATTTTGGAATAGTAATAGAAAATCACCCATTTGCTATTTCACTTCCTCCGCGTCCTGCCACAACCCTCACAAAATTCAAATGGAATCGCAGTCCCCTTTGCACTTGCATTTCCTATGTCTAACACAGTCAACTGTCAATCAGTCTTGAGGGCGGGGTTTATTGATATAGTCGGAAAGTATGCCACGCCCTCAAGTGGTGGGAAAAGCACTGTTTTCATCGCTATTCATTCCTTTAAGGAAAACGGGGAGAAATATCCAATAAATGTGTCTATTTTGCATCAAAAAACGTCGTAAAACTGCTGTGTTTTTTTTTTGCACTTCAAACAAATCCAAAAACCTGGAACTAAGTATTTGTCACCTGCCAACCAAACAAAAAGAAACTAAAAGAAGACTGCTCTGGTAGCAAGCAACTTGTCAAGGAGAAATGAAGATACATCTGTGGAACCCCACAACTAAGCAGCATGTGTATGTATTAAATGTCAAAATAAAGATACAAATATAGTTGAATGAATATGAATGCATTTAAAAAAAATAATGTTGAATAAAATGCTGAAATGAAGCAGAATTCAGAGCATCCTCCTACGAAACGAACATGAACTGCGATTGAATGTCACTTACTAATGTAAGTTTTTTTTTTTTTGATTACTTCATGAGCACAGTCATGAGCACAGAGTCATATAGACAACACACCACTCAGATCATGTCAAGTTTCTACAGATTCTCGGATTTTAACTCAATATAATTCACTGTGGCAGCTGGAACTATGATGATATTCATCTGATACATGCCGACTGCAGACACAGCAGTTTTCTTTTTGCTTATTTTTTTTCTGGTTGCCAGGTGAACATAAAGTCAGTTCTGGATTTTTGACTTTGAATTTAAGTGAAAAAAAATTGGCCTGTTTTTATTGCCAAATTCCCCGTTTTCCACCACTTGAGGGCGTGGCATACTTTCCGACTATATCAATAAACCCCGCCCTCAAGACTGATTGACAGTTGACTGTGTTAGACATAGGAAATGCAAGTGCAAAGGGGATTGCGATTCCATTTGAATTTTGTGAGGGTTGTGGCAGGACGCGGAGGAAGTGAAATAGCAAATGGGTGATTTTCTATTGCTATTCCAAAATGGCAGTGTCATAACTCGTAAGTCATTGTAAATGCAATTGCAAACGGACTTTGCGTTTCCATTTGAAATTTGGCAGACATGTTACATACACGGAAAGGAAAATCCAAACGCAATTGCAAATCATGCATTTGTGTTTCCATTATGTCACAACGTATGCATGCACAAATTGAAAATGCAACTGCAAATACAATTTGCAATTCCTTTTGAATACTGTCCGGAATATCATTCCATACGTGGGACCATAAAATGTGCGCTCAATCATTTCATTCGGTCCGAACGAAATGATACCATGTGTTCCCTGTCAGTCGACACGTGTTTGCATGCCACTGCACAGGCTGTTCACGCAGACACCATACGTCATCAGCACGTTCATGTACGCTGTGCAGACAGAGCGAGAATGGCAGACAAGCAGCAACAACCAAAGTGCTCTTCTGAACCAACAACAAGTGTCACTGGAAAAAATTATACGAAAAGAAAGACAGTGTTTGAAAAGGCTACGACGAAAAACTTCTGTATCAGAAAAGAAGAAAAAACAAGAATTAATATCGGTGTAGCTTTTCCAAGATGGAGACAACTGCAGGAGTCAAGGGGGCTGAAAAGATGATGGCCATGGTTGCATTATTTCTTCTGGACAGGTAGGTACATGGTATTATTAGATTTTTATGTTTTGATAATGCATTATGTATGTAGTTTGTGAACCTTTACGAATTTGCTCAACGACAGAAGCACCCAGAGTGTAATCGGAAACCCTGTCATGCAATAAATATTATTACTATACTAACGTTACGTGCATATATACTCTGCTCCGCATCGTGACCGCATTACCACCTCAGGTGTGCATTATTTATCTAATAATTCAACGGCACGTTGTCAATTATTCCTTACACACTGACACGTTTTGCTACACAACCGAAAACTTGCTGCATCTAATTCCGTTTTTAAAAAGTTGTTTACATTCAATAGTACTGTTACTCCTTGTACTGTAAAGTTCTCTCACAGGTGAATGACACATAATGTGTAATCCAATAATGTCACTTGTCGTCTCGCTTCTGGTCTGTTCGCGTTCATGTGTTTTGAAGGAGATGTGGCTTTGGACGGCAATTTGCAGGAAGGGTGGGACATACGCTTTCAATGCTAGCAGGCTAAAGTTAGCATTTCCCAGATGACTGATTGCACCTTTAAGGCTGCATTTATTTGATCAAAAATACATATTATAATATTGTGAAATAGTATTACAATTTAAAACAATTGTTTTCTATTTTAATATATTGCAAAATGTTATTTATTCCTGTGATGGCAAAGCTGACTTTTCAGCAGCCATTACTTCAGTCTTCAGTGTCACATGATCCTTCAGAAATCATTCTAATATGCTGATTTGGCGCTCAAGAAACATTTCTGATTATTATCCATGTTGAAACAATTGTGCTGTTTAATATTTTTCTGGAAACCATTCTTCTTCTCAGGATTCTTTGATAAAAGTTCACAAGAACAGCATTTATTTTAAATAGACATCATGTATGTATCAGCATGCATTAAAAGCATAAGCCTACTCAAGATATGGAGATGTTAAGTGTATGTAAGCTATAATTCAGAAGTCTCTGTGTGTTTTAGAACCTAGTGGTACGATCAGAGAGGGGCACAAAATCAGTTTAGGGAAATTTCCCTTTCACTCTTCTGTGCTGGTGGAATGATCTTCCCTGAGTCACTTGCAATTTCAAGAAATGATTACAGAATTTTCTTTTCAATTTTTTTCTAAGAGAAACTTATTGAATCCTGGTAATGCACCGCTCATGTTACTGCCTCCTTAGGATGAATTGCTTTGTTGTATTGCTCAATTTAAATCACTTTGGATAAAAGCATCAGCTAAATGAATAAATGTAAGCGTAAGAAAAGAGATTATGAATTGCTAGGCTATGAATTTTTAGCTGCAGTGTGATGAATGAGTTAGCATAATTGAAAATGTACAAGATGAAACTGAAAATGAGAAAACATGCAATGGCAACAGATGGTTGGTGCACACAGAGCGCTAAGCCTTTCAGCACAATTCACAAATAAAAAAAAATGGTTCATTCTGTCTGTTGTCGAGGCCAGTCCTGCCACATGGGGCTAATCTACAGACCTATTTTGCTGTGAGCTTCTTAACAACTGGCAATAAATCCCAAAAGTTCCACATACTCACATCCACTCACACTTTATCTTACCAAACAACAGCCTGAGTGACATTAACATAGGTCCTGCTTTTCACATCAGCATGTTACCCTAATCACGCCATGAAATTACCATGGCAACACTACAGACTCAAAGGAGGGGTGAGTTGGAGAGAAAGAGAGAGAGAGAGATGGGCATGGGTGGTACGACAGGACCCTTCTACTCCCATGGCTCTCCCAAACCACATCGCTAAATCTGTCACTTCTGAAATGAATAAAAACAGGGTTGCAGACTGAGAGGGGGAGAAAAAGAGGCATGGAATATATGAGAAAAATAGCAGTTGAGAAGTAGAAGTTTAGGGGGAGATGGAGACAGACTAGACATGTTGTGTTGTCTTCTAGGTAGCCAGTGGTGAAACCATGACTTCAACAAAGTGAAAGACGTTGTCTTTTCCATATGTGAAAGAGATATACATTTAAATTTTTAGGACAACACCTTATTTTTTGGACTAGGTTTCTGTGGTAAACAATACTGCAGTACCAAAAATTTAAAACCAGAACTGCACACATTTCGGTATCTGATGACAGTTCAGCATTTACCCACGTAGGAGGGGACGTTCTCACAACCTGGCGCAACGTTCCCTAAAAGTTCTCTAAATGTGACGAAAATCCTGAACCTTTATAGAACATTAGGGACGTTCCTAAAACGTCCTCTTTTGGTTATGAAAGTGTTGCAGTTCAAGGTTCCTTATATGACTTTAGGGGGACGTTCCATTTTGCTTATTTTATGGTCACATAGCAACATTACAAAGAGGACTTTTGAGATGTTAACAGAACGTTCCCACATGGCCCTCTGTTGGTCATATAATAACGCTCCCGATATGACTTTAGGGGGACGTTCCATTTTGGTTATTCTATGGTCACATGGCAACGTTACAAAGAGGATATTTGGGACGTTAACAGAACATTCCCACATGGTCCTCTGTTGGTCATATAATAACATTACTTATATGACTTTAGGGGGACGTTCCATTTTGGTTATTCTATGGTCACATGGCAACGTTACAAAGAGGACATTTGGGACATTAACAGAATATTCCCATACGGTTTGCTGTTAGTCAGATGGAGACGTTTAATTCGGGACTGTGCTGCAACATATCTTGTTCAGTGCAGTGGTCTCTACACTACATTACCATAATGTTTGCAGGACCTTTAGGGGACCAACCTAGAATGTTATTTTTTGGTCCTATTTAGGTCCTTACATCACGTTTACTGAATGCTTTCAGAACATGTTTGAGTGAATCAATGTACACTGGGCTGCTTTTCAAATGAGGGTCAGTAAAACACAGGATTTGCACAAAAGTTGCTTCTCAAAGATGGATCAATACCAACTGTTTGTCCAACTTCATATTCAGAACATGTAAATACTGCATGTTATATTTTGTGAATGTGCTTGATAGTACGCTGACGGCTAATGTGGCTTAAGTTACCATTGCCTCTGACTGTATTCACAGAGATCAGAGCTATGTCATTAGTTTTATTTTTAAGAAGTAATAAAAGTGCGCTTCTGAATTGTACAGGTGGTGAGAATTTTCGGGCTAAAAATCTCTGGTCTCTGTGAATACAGTAAGAGACAAATGGTAACTTTAGCCACATTAGCACATTCAGAAAGGTGATTTGCAAACACACACATTATAAATTTCAGTACTGTTGCAGTACATGTTCTGGATATGAAGTTGGATCATGAAGGGTTGGTATTGATCCATCTTTGAGAAGCAACTTCTGCTTTGAGAATGCAAATCCTGCGTTTTACTGACCCTCACTTGCAAAGCAGCCCAGTGTACATAGATTTACACAAACATGTTCTGTAAATGTGATGGAAGGACCTAAAAAGGACCAAAAAATAACATTCTAGGTTGGTCCCCTAAAGGTCCTGCAAACGTTATGGGAATGTAGTGTAGAAGGAACGTCCTATAGTAATGGTCCCCTAAACATTCCCAGAACGTCCAGAATGTTCCCTGAAGGTCCGTCAAATAACGTCCTCCAACCCTTAAAAGAACTCCACATTGTGACCATCTCGGAACGTTCTAGGAACGTTACCAGGCGACGTTCTGAGAACATTAAATTTCCAAATAAAATATGGTCCCCTAAACATTCGAGAACGAGAACGTCCTGAATGTTCCATGAAGGTCTGCCAAATAACGTCCCCGAACCCTTTAAAGAACTCCACATCATGGCCGTCTCGGAACCAGGCGACGTCCTTGACACCAGCGGGGATGTTCTGAGAACGTTCTGGGAACATCAAATTTCCAAATAAAATATGGTTCCCTAAACATTCCGAGAACGTCCTGAATGTTCCATGAAGGTCCGCCAAATAACGTCCCCGAACCCTTTAAAGAACTTCACATCATGACCGTCTCGGAACGTTCTGGGAACTCCTCGACACCAGCGGGGACGTTCTAAGAACGTTCTGGGAACGTAAAATTTCTAGCGGGGTAGTCAGTATGACATGCAACAAGCCAAGTAAGTGATAGAAATGCCAGAAAACACAAACGATATTCTCGCTTTCAACTCACTGAAAATATGGTATTACTTTGAGTACAGATAAAACAAAATACACAGAAACTCCACATGATGTTTTAAAGAAACTAATCTAAACCTTTTCACCAATTATTCTCCCTTATGTCATCTGTAATTTTTTTTCTTTTACAAAGAAAAGTTTGCATTTAAACTGTAATGTCCGAGGTTACATTTTAATTTATTTGTATTAATAATAATAATAATATTATATATATATATATATATATATATAAAATGTTTCTCCATTGTGTTCTCCTAAAATGTTGTGCCCTATTGCACCAGTCATACACAAATCAAACACAATATTTTGTTTGGATTTCTAAGTTGAAGCAGCCTTTATGTTTAATGGTAAGGTTTCATGCAGGGTTGTTAATACAATCATTTTCAGTTTCATGTCACCCGTCATCTAAGGTGGTTTATTTGTTGCCTACAATAAAAGGTACAGTACAAGAGCTCAGTAACATACCGAAGCCAAAATTTTGGTATCAATCAAACCTTACTTTGTACAAACCAGAAATCCAGCATTGATGCACTGAACTTATTTTAAACTAGTGTAAAGAAGCAACTGCTTACAGTGGGGAGAACAAGTATTTGATACACTGCCGATTTTGCAGGTTTTCCCACTTACAAAGCATGTAGAGGTCTGTAATTTTTATCATAGGTACTCTTCAACTGTGAGAGACGGAATCTAAAACAAAAATCCAGAAAATCACATTGTATGATTTTTAAATAATTAATTTGCATTTTATTGTATGACATAAGTATTTGATCACCTACCAACCAGTAAGAATTCCGGCTCTCACAGACCTGTTAGTTTTTCTTTAAGAAGCCCTCCTGTTCTCCACTCATTACCTGTATTAACTGCACCTGTTTGAACTCGTTACCTGTATAAAAGATACCTGTCCACACACTCAATCAAACAGACTCCAACCTCTCCACAATGGCCAAGACCAGAGAGCTGTGTAAGGACATCAGGGATAAAATTGTAGACCTGCACAAGGCTGGAATGGGCTACAGGACAATAGGCAAGCAGCTTGGTGAGAAGGCAACAACTGTTGGCGCAATTATTAGAAAATGGAAGAAGTTCAAGATGACGGTCAATCTCCCTCGGTCTGGGGCACCATGCAAGATCTCACCTCGTGGGGCATCAATGATCATGAGGAAGGTGAGGGATCAGCCCAGAACTACACGGCAGGACCTGGTCAATGACCTGAAGAGAGCTGGGACCACAGTCTGAAAGAAAACCATTAGTAACACACTACGCCGTCAAGGATTAAAATCCTGCAGCCCACGCAAGGTCCCCCTGCTCAAGCCAGCGCATGTCCAGGCCCGTCTGAAGTTTGCCAATGACCATCTGGATGATCCAGAGGAGGAATGGGAGAAGGTCATGTGGTCTGATGAGACAAAAATAGAGCTTTCTGGTCTAAACTCCACTCGCCGTGTTTGGAGGAAGAAGAAGGATGAGTACAACCCCAAGAACACCATCCCAACCGTGAAGCATGGAGGTGGAAACATCATTCTTTGGGGATGCTTTTCTGCAAAGGGGACAGGACGACTGCACCGTATTGAGGGGAGGATGGATGGGGCCATGTATCGCGAGATCTTGGCCAACAACCTCCTTCCCTCAGTAAGAGCATTGAAGATGGGTCGTGGCTGGGTCTTCCAGCATGACAACGACCCGAAACACACAGCCACGGCAACTAAGGAGTGGTTCCGTAAGAAGCATCTCAAGGTCCTGGAGTCTCCAAACCTGAACCCAATAGAAAATCTTTGGAGGGAGCTGAAAGTCCGTATTGCCCAGCGACAGCCCCGAAACCTGAAGGATCTGGAGAAGGTCTGTATGGAGGAGTGGGCCAAAATCCCTGCTGCAGTGTGTGCAAACCTGGTCAAGAACTACAGGAAACGTATGATCTCTGTAATTGCAAACAAAGGTTTCTGTACCAAATATTAAGTTCTGCTTTTCTGATGTATCAAATACTTATGTCATGCAATAAAATGCAAATTAATTACTTAAAAATCATACAATGTGATTTTCTGGATTTTTGTTTTTGATTCCGTCACTCACAGTTGAAGAGTACCTATGATAAAAATTACAGACCTCTACATGCTTTGTAAGTGGGCAAACCTGCAAAATCGGCAGTGTATCAAATACTTGTTCTCCCCACGGTATATGTCCTCTTGAAGTGGGGTTGATAACATATGCTTGATAATAATATTTAGATAATAATTCCTGCATGGAGAAGAATATACCACAGAAAAAAAGATGCCTACCTGCTAAAGATTAATATGGCAGCCAGGAAAAAGACCATCACAAAATATTAGCACAAGAACCATCCTACAGTTCCCATTTCATACAAATTATAAAGAGATCAGGGGTGAGAGATGATGATTTGAACCTGGGTCTCCATGAGCTAACAGCTCACACACATCCTGAGCATGTGCACAGTCCACTGCACCACAGCTCTGACTGACATGCTTTATAGTGATGTAACAGAAAGTGCATTTCAAAGACTCCCTGATCTATTTTGTGAGAAGCATATTTGTTATGCATTAAAGATGCATTCCTCTTTTTGCACATTATTCACTTAAACTGTTGTACCATAAAATCAGAGGTCAAGTATCCAGTGGCTCCAACAGTCTCAGAGTGTGTTCATTGAATAAACATAAACTTTAATGTTATGGTAATGTAGTCACTTGAGAGAGCAATTGAAATCTCTTCAGCTCAAGAGTTTAACAATATACTGCAAAAAGACTCCAGTTTGTGGTTACGAGAGCATTCGTCATGATAACAGCAACAATAGCTACAGTTCCCCAGCACAGGGTATCAAAACAGGGTTGAATTACTAACCTCAACTGAGATTTATATGCAGAATCTGTCATGGGAAAAATGCAAGTATTGTTATCCAAACTTCCAGAGTAATCTTCTCTTCCAAATCCTTTGGCATGGCCCACCCCAACTTCCAGGTAATGTCAACACAGAAAACTACGCTCGTCAGGATATTTAATGGTGTCTTAAAGGGTGAAAATTCTGTCATCATTTACTCACCCTTATGTTGTTCCAAATTGTATGAGTTTCTTTCTTCTGTTGAACACAAAAGAAGATATTTTGAATAATGTTGGTAACCACCAGACAGTTGACGGTAGCCATTGACTTGACAGAATTTTCATTTCTGAGTGAACTATCCCTTTAAGGAGTGTATGCATTACAAGTGCATAAGGTAAGTTTTACCTAAAAAAGAATAATACATGATACTGCCGTCACCACTCACCAATATGGTTTACTATAAATATGGTATTATGGTGTTCTACTGCAGTGGTTCCCAACCTTTTTTATTCGAAGGCCCCCCTCCTCTCCGAATCAATACTGCATGGAACCCCCTTGCAGTGTTATTAGTGTTATTACTTTTCAACTTTTCAAAATGTTATTTTATTTTTTTTAAACAAAACAAATTCAAGCTATATTAACCTTCAGTGTTCTTTTTTGCAAACATACTTTGCAGACATTCTTTATAACTTAAAAGTACTTACTCTGCTCAGTTATATAGTACAATAAGTACAAATAAGCACAAGTCAACCTGCCATACCAAACAAGACCACAGGGAGATGCCAAAGGGCCGCATATAACTACTATACGGATCCATTCATAATTAATAAACACTAAAATACAAATGAAAAATAAAATAATTCTGAATGTGTGGAAACTCAGCGATCTGAAGGTGGCTTGATGTCATCAGTGAACAGTTCCTCTGTCAGAACAAACAATCATGTCTATGTTTGGAGCTGATGCCCGTACATAAACACCACTGATCCTCAACTTCTCCAAAACACGCTTCTTCGGCGAGCATCCGTTATAAAACACTCACAGTCCATTCATTTTGACAACTACGTGAATATATTGAACTGCGTTCATGCAGAAATATGATGTTATAGCGATCAGTGAGCCGAGAGCGCACATACACGGTTTGTTTGGGCATCAATAATAACGTACTTGCGCGTGCCTAATGTATGACTTCTGCATGTCACTGTAATCGTCTTTACCTTCATTACAATCGTCATCCAAACAAAACTTTATTCAGTGAGCCGAGAGCGCACATACACGGTTTGTTTGCGCATCAATTATAACGGACACGCGCGTACCTAACGTATGTCATTGCAATCGTCTTTACCTTCATTACAACCGTCATCCATCAAAACCTTTTAGCGACACTGGTTTTCTTTATCCAACTGAAATGTGTAGTTTGCGTATCCTGTGTTCATGAAGCGGTTGGGTGTTTTGAGCCGCCGTTCAGTCTGTATTTCACACAGCGCGATTAGAAACGCCCTGGGTTGCTCCGAATCCAAAACAATCACAGAATAGCCTACGTACGAGAGAGGTGGTTTTCTTGTTGTAATTTTTTATTTTATTTATATAATTTATCTTTTATTATTTAACATATCAATAATACAATTAATGAATTATATTAATATATTAAAATGTATTTTAAGTTATCTCGCGGCCTGTGTTAGCCTGGTGATGAGAGGTAGCTAGTCAAAGGAAAGGGTTGTCATATGAATTTTACATTTTAAAATAAAATTTATTATAAATAAATAAGATTTATTTGATGGAGTGCTGCACAGATGGTTTTTCATCCCACAAATTTTTCCATCTACATACTGGAACTCATTTAAAGGGATATTTCACCTAAAAATGAAAAATCCTGTCATCATTTATTCACCCTCATGTTGTTCCAAACCCGTAAAGACATGCTGGGCAGAATGTTCATGATATTCTTGTCCATGCAGTGAAAGTGAATTAAGAAAAGAACTGCTCTCATTTTGATCTATTCCTTCAACCATAATTCAATATGGAAATGGTGCAGAAGATTTTAGGCTTGTAACTTCAATAATTATGAAGTATGAACACATAAACATGACAAACAACCGTGAACCTAAGAGGTTATTTTGCCACCATAAAGCAAAACAGCCTAAAACAGACAAAATATATATAAGACAAAATTAATATATGTTTGTGTGATACAAAGATGTTTATGTGTCACCTCCAAAGTAGGGCTGAACGATTAATTGCATTTGATATGATAAAACACGTTTTTTTAACCGCAAAGGCTGCGATTACACTCTGGTCATGTGACATGCGAGAGTAAAGCAGTCTGCAGAAGAAGCATCAACGGCACATTACGCCTACAGGCCTGGCCTATAGGAAAGAACAGTTTGTGTTTAATCTATCTAATATTGTCTATACAATAGGGGTGGGGGAAAATATTCTCTCTCCAATGATTCTGGATCAATTCTGAACTTAGATTGTAACTGCAGGTGCGCAATGGCGCTGCGTGTGTTTTAGAAACACCCGTATTCTGCTTGCTTCCATTTCCTCTCACACACACACACACACACACACCACTCGAACCATAAAATAATATTTCATAACGTTCGGAAAGGTTGAAGTGAATTACAATGACATTCGCGGGCTTCACTGCACAGGATATGCGCTGTGAGAAACGTGCGCTTTGCTTGATGTTACGCTTACAGTGTGTGCTCTCGCCCGCCTGTATTTTCCTTACAAATGCTCTACGAAGGCTTCATTTATGTCGTTTGGAATGCAGTGTGCTTATATATTAAAAATAGGAAACTCACTGACAGAAGGCTTTCAGTTTCAAATGCTCGCGCCGCGCTTTGTGAAGAGTGCTCGCGCATGCGGCTGTGCGCGTCTCTCGCGCAAATTTAGTCTCTGACGCAAAATTAATGTAAACACAGTCAGTAATGTCTCAAGGAATTAAACAGACAGGACAAACCACATCTTATATTTCAAAAGAGATCTGTGCATTAGTGTGAATGCAGATCTTCCGCTGTCTATGATGTCATCATTAATAATCAAGCAACAGTAAAGCTGAGAAAGAGAAAATCACTCACAGAATGGAAAACATTCAGATACTCTTAAATACTGAAAGCACTCTTTGCTCATTGCTTGTAATATGTTTTTTTGTTCCTCTTTATTAGCTTTTATGTTTTGAAGCTATATTAGTTTATATATTTAAAATTATTAACATGCAATTGTAAATTTTTTAATGTGTAATTATTTTAAAAAGTACTTATAATTACATATATAATTAAAAAGTTTTAAGTTTTATTAATAAGATTAAATTTATAAGTGACTCCCAGAATCGGCATCGGATCGTGAGGTGCCTAAAGATTCCCACCATTACTATACAATTATTTATTGTATAATAATACAGAAGATAAAGAGTTTAAAAAAGAATCACACATTAAATCACAATCGCAATATTGGTAAAAAAAAAAAGTCGCAATTAGATTATTTTCAAAAATCATTCAGCCCTACTATGACTAAATTCGCAAACTTGTTTTCATTCACTGGTTCCTCATATAATGAGATACAGTTGCAATCAAAATTATTCAACCCCCCAAAGACTGTAATAATTTACAAATGTAAGCTTTTCTAAAGATACAGAGTTTTTTAACAATTGCATCTATAACAGTTTAGTGGCAAATTAAAAGTGATAATGTCAAAATATAATGTAATGCTTTTGAGTTAAAGGATTTAATACAGCCTAATACAGTTATGTCATAATTATTCAACCCCCTATTCAACAATGCTGTTTTTAGGTCACTTATTTGTATGGTATGGTACAAAATTGTGTTAAAACACAATTAAGCCTTTGGAAACTGATTTAACAAAACTGAATTAGCTTGTGCTGTTACACATTCATACATTTAGCCCATGCATGTGCTAAAGTTGAGTAGCAAATATGGCCAAGTCAAAAGAGCTAGAGAGAACAAATTGTTTTATTACATTAGAAAGTCTATGGCTACAAGAAGATTTCCAAAACACTAAAAGTTCCTAGAGACACAGCTGGCAGCCTTATTCATAAGTTTAAAATGTGTTGTACCAGAAAACCTTTGAGGGTGTTGAAGAAAAAGCACAATATCATTAAGGGGAATAAAATGTTTGATCAAAGCAACTGAGAAAAAAGACTAGCAAGATGACCTAATGAAAGGAGGAAAAAACATTTCAATGCAGAGTATAAGAAGAACACTAGACAAGCATGGCCTTCATTTTGGGACATCTTGCCGAAAGACAATCTTGACCAAGAAGAACATAAAAGGCCAACTTGAATATGCTAAAATTCATTTGGATAGAACTGTGGAGTTTTGGAAGAATCTTTTATGGAGTGATGTGACCAAACTGGAACTTTTTGGATCCATGGATCAACGGTATATCTGGTGCAAAAAAGGCAAAGCTTATGAGCAGAAGAACACCATCGCCATAGTCAAATATGGAGGTGGTCCTGCAGGACAGTCATCCCAAAGCAGTGTTTCCCCTGCCACTATATTAGGGGGACCTAATATAGTGGCAGGGGACTATATTAGGTCTATAATCACTCATTGCTCTTGACTGAGAACTTTAATACAGTAGCTTTAATAAATTAATGTTTAATTTATACAGTGAAGTATATATCATGTTTTATTTTTATAATTGTTCATTCAGTTTCTTACTTGAATGCTACTGTTAAATGCACCTACTGTAGCTGAAAAAATAAATCACTGTTTATTTCATTTATTTATTATGTTGTGTATATGTAATGTGTATCTTTGTTCTTATTCTTTTTTATAACAAAGATAAAATAACGACAAAGATTTTTATCTTTGCCGCTTTGGCCTAAATGTCTGCCATTCTTTTTATTTTATATTTTGTTACCTTGTAAGGTTTTGTTTTTAAAATAGGGAAAATAGTTTGGCTGTAATGCTCAGTCACTTGCAAAATAATAATAAAACCAACATGAAAAAGAATTGTGATAACACCTTTTTAAGTGTTTTTAAGAGTTTAAGTGTTTGTGTCTGTGTCCGTCTGCCCTGGGGAAACACTGCAAAGTAAACCTCAAAATCTACTGAAGCTTTGTTAAGGGATCAGTCGTAAAATGTTCTTGAGTGGCCTGTACAGTCTTCGGATTTAAAATCTCACTGAAAATATTTGGTGGAATTAGAAGAAATCAGTGGTAACGTGAAAGCCAAAGATTATCAGTGATCTGGAAGCTTTTTCAAGCAAGGAATGGGCCTAGATTGTAGTAGAGAGGTAACAGAAGCTTCTAAGCACTTACAGACAGCGTTTATTGGAGGTTATAAAGAATAAAAGATTCTGCACAAAATTTGACTTTTGGGGGTTGAATAATTTTGTACATGAACGTTTAGAGGTAATTTGATTTTTTTCATTTTTCATCAACTTTACATTCACAGAATCACTCAAATGTGTATTAATAAACTTTCTATAATAGTTTACTGATGCCTTTGTTTAATTGTTTTCATAAAATTTTGTTCTTGGCAGCAAAATGTCTTGCAGGTCAAGGGGGTTGAATAATTTTGATTGCAACTGTATATGGTTTCACTATGTAGTGCTTAGCGAATTCATGAACCAGTGAGAGATTTTGAAAATGGCTCTAGAGTCATTCATCATCTGAACATTTTGAGTTGAATATTAGTTGAATATTTACAATAAATGATATATAAGAAGAAAAAAAAAACTTGCAAACATTTCAAAAACATGTATTCCTTTCACTCACATGAGACAGTAATTAGCAAATGACAATGATCCAACGATCCCATCAACTCCCAAAAGGGATGGGTATCGAGAACCGGTTCCAGTTTAGAACCAGTTCCAAATTGCCCAGAACCGGTGATTCGATAAGAAACGCGTATTTCGATTCCGCTTACTGTGTGCGCATTTTATTGTGATTTTTAACCATTTGAGCGCAAAAAAGACTGTTTTCACGCTGTTTTCTGTGCTGCAGACACACACACACGCTGCACACACACACACACACACACGTGCGCACAGAACGGCTTCTCATAGTGAATGAATAGTGCGCGATAATGAACTGAGTTCTCTTCCTCGTCTTTTTGCACAGCATGCGACAAATACACACAAAAATGTCAAAATACTCTCGTAAACACAGTCGGTTATGTCGTTGACAGCAGATTTTCTTGATGCCGTCTCTATGATAACGTTAATCAAACAACAAAAGACGAGAAAATTAACTTGTTGTTCTAGACAGAATAACTTTTAACTATATTTGTAATGTATAGCCTATATTTTATCAATAAAGTGCAGTGTTATTTTACATTTGATTACAGTTTCTGTACCTACCTGGTACCTTTGTTCAACTGTATTTATTTGTGGAATATTTGTTCTTTTTTTAATTACTGAGTGTTTACTTGTCTTTAATAATGCTTGAAATTTATATTAGGCTTTTTTTTTTTTTTTTTTTTTTTTGCTATGGTATTTTTAAAATAATAGCCTAATAATAAATGTGAATGATATCTAAGTTTTTTTTTTTTTTTTACCCTATTGGAATCTAAATTAGGAATCGATAAGAATCGGAATCGATAAGCAGAATCGAAATCGGAAACGTTAAAAATTCAAACGATACCCAACCCTAATTCCCGATGGTCAAAATCCCATCCTACATTTTTTTCTGGTTTGAGAAGTCGTTTTTACTTAGATATGTGTCACAATAGAAAAGGGAAAGACGATCACAAATGTTCACACTGACAGTGATTAAACAGCACCGAAAATCATTTTAAGTTCAAGTGCCCCTTTCCTGTCAACACTGACAAAAAAATGGTAAATCAATTTTTAAAAAAGTATGGAAGGAATTAAGTGGTCTGAATGAGTTCACTTTATACAGAACATGACCAAGATACAAACAGAAACATAATCTCAGCTCTCTCTCTCTCTCTCTCTCTCTCTCTCTCTCTCACACACGCGGTCTTATTTCCTTCCGCAAGCACACAGTGTCAGAATGTTAATTGTGAGGTCCTCCTCACATTTGAGTTTGTACATTGGAAGTTAAAAACAGGATGTCAGACAGGGAGGGATGCTAGACCTCAATGTCGGTCTAGCTGCTCACACCTAAGTTTGTAGGGCAGCTATATCAAAACAGAGCCAGTGTTTTCACATATGTGTGTGTATGGTGAACTGACATGAGGTTCTTATCCCATTAGCTGCTCTCATCAGAACAATCAATAATAAAGCTGGTATGGACTTGATCCAGCAAAACACAATGGACTACATGACCTCAAACTTCCTTTTACTAGACATATCTGTCAGACAACAACAGTCCAGTCAGATTAGTGAACCATCTGTGACTATATAGAACAGGGGTGGGCAACTCTGGCCCTCGAGATCCACTTTCCTGCAGAGTTTAGCTCCAACCCTACCCTAATAAAACATGCCTGAACAAGCTAATCAAGGTCTTCAGGATTACCAGTAACAAAGCATTGAGACAAGGTTAGCAAAAAAAAGCGTAATGCTGCGGTACGCAGGAAGGAGACCAGAGGCAGTTTTTTTTAATGGATGTCAATGGAGGAGAGGCTTAACTACACTTAATAAACTTCTTCTGTGGGAAAACAGCTGATCATTTAATGAATTGACAGCCTATCAACTAATCTTCAACATGTTTGTCCTTGTGAAGGTTTTTAATTCATCATAACTAACATTCCTTTTTCTTGCAGGATTATCATTTATATGCTTTTGAAAAATAATGTCCCCAACACTTGGGCCAAAGTGAAGTGTGTGTTGAAATAACGGATGCAGATGGACAAGACTAGACGTCAGTCTAAATACAGTGCATCCGGAAAGTATTCATAGCGCTTCACGTTTTCCACATTTTGTTATGTTACAGCCTTATTCCAAAATGGATTAAATTCATTATTTTCCTCAAAATTCTACAAACAATACCCCATAATGACAACGTGAAAGAAATTTGATTGAAATCTTTGCAAATTGATTTAAAAAAAAAAAGTAATAAGTATTCACAGCCTTTGCTCAATGCTTTGTTGAAGCACCTTTGGCACCAATTACAGCCTCAAGTCTTTTTGAGTATGATGCTACAAGCTCGGTACACCTATTTTTGGGCAGTTTCTCCCATTCTTCTTTGCAGGACCTCTCAAGCTCCATCAGGTTGGATGGAGAGCGTCGGTGCACAGACATTTTCAGATCTCTCCAGAGATGTTTAATCGGGTTCAAGTCTGGGCTCTGGCTGGGCCACTCAAGCAAATTCACAGAGTTGTCCCATAGCCACTCCTTTGTTATCTTGGCTGTGTCCTTAGGGTCGTTGAACCTTGAACCTTCGCCCCAGTCTGAGGTCCAGAGCACTCTCAAGCAGGTTTTCATCAAGGATGTCTCTGTACATTGCATTCATCCTTCCCTCGATCCTGACTAGTCTCCCAGTTCCTGCCGCTGAAAAACATCCCCACAGCATGATGCTGCCACCGCCATGCTTCACTGTTCATCAGACCAGAGAATTTTGTTTCTCATGGTCTGAGAGTCCTTCAGGTGCCTTTTGGCAAACTCCAGGCGGGCTGTCATGTGCCTTTTACTGAGGAGTGACTTCCGTCTGGCCACTCTACCATACAGGCCTGATTGGTGGAGTGCTGCAGAGATGGTTGTTCTTTAGGAAGGTTCTCCTCTCTACACAGAGAAATGCTGGAGCTCTGTCAGAGTGACCATCGGGTTCTTGGTCACCTCCCTGACTAAGCCACTTCTCCCCTAATTGCTCAGTTTGGCCGGGCGGCCAGCTCTAGGAAGAGTCCTGGTGGTTCCAAACTTCTTCCATTTACGGATGATGGAGGCCACTGTGCTCATTGGGACCTTCAATGATACAGACATTTTTCTGTACACTTCCCCAGATCTGTGCCTCGATACAATCCTGTCTCGGAGGTCTACAGATAATTCAGATAATCGTTAACTGTGGGACCTTATATAGACAAGTGTGTGCCTTTCCAATTCAAATCAACTGAGTTTACCACAGGTGGACTCCAATCAAGTTGTAGAAACATCTCAAGGATGATCAGTGGAAACAGGATGCACCTGAGCTAAATTTTTAGTGTCATGGCAAAGGCTGTGAATACTTATGTACATGCGATTTTTTCGTTTTTTATTTTTAATAAATTTGCAAAGATTTCAAACAAACTTATATTATAATTACATATATACTTATATCATAATTATAATATACTTATAATTAATACTTTAAAAGAATATACTATGCAAACAATGTTTACGCAGGGCTCAACATTAAGCCTTAAGAAACATTAAACAATAAGAAATCAAATTAAATCATTTACACTGAAAAACTGCATTATGTTATGAGATTGTTTTAAATATTTTTTGAAAATACAAATAAGAAATGTTGGAAGAAAAAAAAATGATACTTTTAAACATGAAACTAAACTGCCAGTAGGTGGCGGCAAGTAACCATCTAAATGAGTGAGTCATTCATTGAAACAATTCAAATGGCTGATGAGTTCAAGAATGAGGCAGTTGTTTTTGAATGGGTCATTGAATCTTTGACACAACCGATTTGTTCAAAACGCTGAATCATGCAGTAATGAAACACGGCTGAGTGTTGATGTGAGATGTGCTATGGTTCTGCTGTGATCTTTGTTTGGAACTATTTTCGCTGCTGAAATAGAACAAAAACAGTCGATATTGCATCTAAAATGCAAATGACTTAATATTAACCTCTTTGATTATTTAACCTTAACGTATGAAATCAGTGTCACATTTTCAATCGTGATGGTATTCAGGAAGACAGCACTTTTGGTCGTGTGATGTTGCTTAACTGTATCATATGTTATAAATATAAAAACTCACATTTTGAATTTGTATTACCGCAGTATGCTAACTGAGTGTGGGCTGTGCTCATTTGGTTTCGATTTCTCCTCGAGAGACTGTCCAAGCCTCAACAATTAAATAAAAATATATTATAGTTTAAATGTATATTAAATGCAATTAACTGAACTTTAGAGTGCTTTTTAGACCCACTTAAGTAGGACTTATGTATATCATTATACATGTAATTTCATAATTACAGTATTTTTATTGTCTTTGAAATATGGTTAAATACTGCCGGATGTACTTACAAGCATTTATGGTAAACTAAAATATACTTATTTAATTTCTATTAAAACTTGTATGTCATGTTTTTAAATATATTTGTAATTACATATTTTTAATGAAGTTGCAATTTAGTACATTTAAAATATATTAACTTTAAATGTAATATATGTGCTTTAGTATGTTAGTCAACACATCAAAATATGTATACTTTTTTAAAGCATGACAAAAGATTATCAAAATTTAAAATGTACTATATATGTGAATAAAAGCCTAAATTCAATCTGTTCATCATATAAAGTGATCCAGTCTCTTCAGAAAATTTGGTCTAAACTGCTCGATTCATGTGGATTAGTTTTACGATCTCTTTATGAACTTTTTGAAGGTGCAAAGTGGTAGTTGCGTTGACTATTAATGGAGGGACAGAAATCTTTCAGATTTCATTAAAAATATCTTAATTGGTGTTCCGAAGATGAAAAAAAGTCTTGTGGGTTTGGAATGACATGAGGGTGAGATGGATGACATGAATTGATGACAATTTTTTTCATTTTTGGGTGAACTAACCCTTTAAGTGTGTTAAGAAACAGTCACGTAAGTGACACTCTTTAAGTACACTTAAGTGGCCTTTTATTTAAAAAATATTACAAATAAGCACACTTCTTTTTGTCACAACTGGTGGTTGTAGATAGCCATATGACAAAGAAGATGAATGTCAAACTAAAGTCTTAAATAATAATAATAATCCAAACGCAAACACAAATGAATCAAGGCAGGAATAGCACAACCACATGTATACATACTGTAGACAAGACTGAAAAGACTGCAACTTAAATAGTAAGGCAAACGAGGGTAATTAACGACACACAGCTGAACTGAATGAATCATCATAATCAGTAACCATAGTGACTAAAGAGTGGCGGGAAACTAGAACAAAGGAAACATGTGACTGAAGATAAACAAACTAAAATTCCAAACGTAACAGAACCGTGACACTTTTTCACAAGAGCAGACATTATGCAATCTCTAGCTCATCCCACTTTCCAGGGTTTCATCCTCTTTGGGTTTGAGGCAGTGGGAAAGCCAAGAGATTTGCTCTATTTTTACTCTGTTAAAGAATTAAAAAGAGCACTCCACCCTTTCAACACACTCAAAGCACTCAGGTAAATATTCAGCTTGGAGAAGAGGAAAACATTGAGACATTGAGCTGCCACACACCAACTAGAATTTAAATTAACAATCTTAAATTCCTCACTATTGACAGTCTATAAATTATTGCAGTGTACGTACGTGCCACCCAGATTTTAGAAGTTATTAAATGAAACCAATAGATTATAAAGTACTATTTGGAAAAAGTAAATGTAAATGAGAGTGCAGATAGGGACACAATCGTTCTTTAAAACCAACTGGTCAACTAGTTGTTCAGGCAACCCACTTATTAGTCGATTTATTTTAAACAGGAGGAGAAAGAGAGATTCCTTAATTCTAGGCAAAGATATAATTTCACGTTGTTTATAAATGTGCAGACATAAACTTGCTTCGTCATCCCCTATATTTGAATCATCTTCCCCTGCCCGCCCTTGATGTCTAAATTACTACCTATCAGATCACACAGAGATTTGAATGTTTGGCTCTGTTTTTTGAATTGATGTCTGGTTTGCTCTTTTACCCTGGGAATCTCATTTTACTCAGTCTGTGGTATGAAATCCTGAGACTGTCGACCGCAAAACCTTAATTAAAGTAATTAAAGAAAACAAGAGAAAGCTCAGTTTTGGCAGAAACGTGAACGCAGCACAAAGCATCACCCGAAACCCCTTTTGAATTGAGATTTGTTGTGTTATGTAGCTGATTTTTTTCCTTAATACTCAAAGTATTAAAAATGTCTGTCTGCCTGTTGAACTCTCCGTTAATCCAATGGTTGGCAGATGTTGCAGAACATTATGACCATATTTGATAAGTATAAAGACCAATGCTCACCTACTTTCTCAGTGCCTAAGAATATGTTATGACTAAATATGTCCTCCTACCTTCCTGGTCATCTTCTGAAGGTGGTGTCTCAAGGCTACAGGCTAAAGATCTGTCTGAGAGACTCTGCTGTAATGTGATGTGAACCACCAGAAGCCTGCGCAGACTCATCAGATCCGAGTTTTTCAGATCCTGCTTCAGCTGTTTGAGGACTGTCTGTCCTGACTGACAGGTTAATACGGTCACCTTGAAAAAAGTAAATTCTTCAGTTAGAATGCAGTTGATAAGTCCAAAATCAGCTAAGCAGGCATGTCTGCCAACCCAATTTTTGGTAAATGGATTCAAGATTTAAATAGCTGTATGTTTCTCTGTATGTCGCAAGTCATGGCAAATTTCTGCTGACATTTCCAAACAATACTCACACAGTGTACTCAAAAGGCAAATGGTCCTTTTTTATGATTGCACAGATGAAAGCTGATTATGGTCATTAGCTCTCACTTTTTTTTTTTAGCTGTCTCTCTTGTTGATATACATTCCAACTCAGAATGTGAGGGAGATAACTCTCACAAACTACACAGCACAAAGCATCTTCTCTGAGGTTTAATTGTGTGTAGAATATGTGACCGTAGAACATATTTATGGATACAAATAAATCAGTCATCAAAGCTGTGCCACATAAATAACTTGTCCAAATCATTGCTACATGATCTGTTGCATATTTGAATAGAGAGTCACAAAGACAGTGCTGCAATCGCATACATCAAAGATTCTGTCATCTCTCTCATCTTATGATGACATCTGTGGCATAGTTATAATGGTGTCTATGTCTAATATGTATGTCACTGCAAAGTGAGACCATATCCATATAAACCATATAATCCCATTTAGGGCACAAAAAATATTCTGTATAATCTGATTAAATGCACTTGTCCTCTGCTGTGCTTCCTGTGGTGGACAATAGTGCTGAGCTTTAATGGAGCCTGCTGAGAGGAGAGTGGCTGCTGAGGGCCATGTGGTCTGTGTTAGTGCGCCAACATCTTCATTCAAGGCTAATAGTAGAGGGTAAATGAGCTTTGGATTCATTGGTAGGAAATCTGAATGTGAATGCCTGTGCTTTGAAGAGGCCCAATACAGACCAGACAATTTCTTTACTTGTGATGTGAGGTTTAAACAAAGCAGTGGGGTAAATTACTCTAAAATGAAGCCAGAGAGCAGATGCATAGATCGAAAGGCAGTGAATGTTGATTTGAAGGATGAGTTACCAGGGCAGCAAGACTGATTACTGTATACGAGATTAAGGCATTTATGGGAGAAAAATCTAAAGAACCCATTATTGTGACATATTTTCAGGACAACTGAGCACATTTTACCACCCAATATTGATTAGTGTAATGCGTTTGGTATCGTAACTTTTTAATGGTTTTCATTACTGAAATTTAATTTTTCCCCAAATTCCGTGTTTTCCATTTGAATTTTGTGGATTCCATTTTTAATGGTTTGATTCCATTTTAATAATAAAAAGGATTCATACTATTGTCTATTAAACTTTCTATGCATTCTGTGTTTTATGGTTTAATACAAACGTATTTAAAAATGTATTTAATTAAATTAAATGAAATTTAAATTGGGAGGCAAACAACATGCAAACAAAATTGTGTGATATTGTGTGACATTCCTCCAAATTTTGCCAAATTCCGTTACATTCCACGTAATACAGAAAATTTCATTTTTATGACTGGATTCCACAATTCAGTCCGCACTTCCACATTCCGGAAAACATAGCACCCCAAATACAGTATTTTTACTGTGCATTATATTAGTGTATTAAAATGTGCAATGATTGCAACAGTACAGTACAGACTGTACAGTACATGCAGTACAATAATTGGTGGTACCACCATGCATTAATATTTTAACATTTATACACTCACCTAAAGGATTATTAGGAACACCATACTAATACTGTGTTTGACCCCCTTTCGCCTTCAGAACTGCCTTAATTCTACGTGGCATTGATTCAACAAGGTGCTGAAAGCATTCTTTAGAAATGTTGGCCCATATTGATAGGATAGCATCTTGCAGTTGATGGAGATTTGTGGGATGCACATCCAGGGCACGAAGCTCCCGTTCCACCACATCCCAAAGATGCTCTATTGGGTTGAGATCTGGTGACTGTGGGGGCCATTTTAGTACAGTGAACTCATTGTCATGTTCAAGAAACCAATTTGAAATGATTCGAGCTTTGTGACATGGTGCATTATCCTGCTGGAAGTAGCCATCAGAGGATGGGTACATGGTGGTCATAAAGGGATGGACATGGTCAGAAACAATGCTCAGGTAGGCCGTGGCATTTAAACGATGCCCAATTGGCACTAAGGGGCCTAAAGTGTGCCAAGAAAACATCCCCCACACCATTACACCACCACCACCAGCCTGCACAGTGGTAACAAGGCATGATGGATCCATGTTCTCATTCTGTTTACGCCAAATTCTGACTCTACCATCTGAATGTCTCAACAGAAATCGAGACTCATCAGACCATGCAACATTTTTCCAGTCTTCAACTGTCCAATTTTGGTGAGCTCGTGCAAATTGTAGCCTCTTTTTCCTATTTGTAGTGGAGATGAGTGGTACCCGGTGGGGTCTTCTGCTGTTGTAGCCCATCCGCCTCAAGGTTGTGCGTGTTGTGGCTTCACAAATGCTTTGCTGCATACCTCGGTTGTAACGAGTGGTTATTTCAGTCAAAGTTGCTCTTCTATCAGCTTGAATCAGTCGGCCCATTCTCCTCTGACCTCTAGCATCAACAAGGCATTTTCGCCCACAGGACTGCCGCATACTGGATGTTTTTCCCTTTTCACACCATTCTTTGTAAACTCTAGAAATGGTTGTGCGTGAAAATCCCAGTAACTGAGCAGATTGTGAAATACTCAGACCGGCCCGTCTGGCACCAACAACCATGCCACGCTCAAAATTGCTTAAATCACCTTTCTTTCCCATTCTGACATTCAGTTTGGAGTTCAGGAGATTGTCTTGACCAGGACCACACCCCTAAATGCATTGAAGCAACTGCCATGTGGTTGGTTGATTAGATAATTGCATTAATGAGAAATTGAAGAGGTGTTCCTAATAATCCTTTAGGTGAGTGTATATCTGTAATTTTGTCATGTTACAATTTTAAAATCTAGGAGATAATAACATTAGCTTACTATCCTTAAAATACCAATAACTCTCTTACACTGCAAAAAAAAAAAAAAAATTAAGAGTCCTATGAGTAGATTTTATCTTTTAAATGTCTTTTTTCTACTGATTTTTGGGTTAAAATGTGACAAAATTGTCCTCTTCATGAGATTCACCCATATTTAATAAGAAATTAATTAATTTAATAAAAAATTTAACATGCCAAAATCATTTTCCTTACAGACAGACAATTAAAAGCACTTTTAGTTTTAGCGGTGGAAGTTCTCACCTCCACACAGTTGCTATTGAAGTCCCCATGAGCTGTATGGCACATGTATTGTTTGAACTGCTGCAGGCTGTCCAGCACTGCCTGTTTAAGGAGTGACCCCCGTTGCCGAACACAGCCCTCCTGAGGCAGAGAACGTAGCTCCTCTACACAGGACAGCAGACGTGTCAAATTGCCCTTAACTTGCTGGTGAAGAGAATGAGATGAAGGAATGAACAGGTTGGAAGACATTAAAAGACAGATACTTTTATTTGTCTATTAAACACCTACCTACTGTATCGCACCTAGTAAAACATGGATACAAATACACACATACTCATTCTCACCACAAAGGGTAGGAGGCACTCCAGCTGTACACTGATGGCAAACACGCTAAGCAGTGGCAGACGAACAGGTCCTGCCAGACTACTGGCCAGAAAAAAGAAATTTTCCAGGGCCTGACACAGAACAGTGCACGTCTCTGACCACCAGGGTGGCGATGCATCTACGATCAACACACGAGAAGGCAGTCTGGTAAAGGATGATGAACTGCATGCTTGGAGGATGGAGAAAGAGCAGGATCTGTTTCTGGCACTCATGGTTCTCCTACACAGGAACATGAATATGGATGTAATTATGCTGAACTAAAATCAAATCTGGAAATATCACAGAAAATGTACAATAATATTCATTCACTGATTGCCTAATTTACAACTTTTCCAGGTCAATTGTAAGTGATGAGCAGTGTATGTGGGTGTTTTGTTTTTGGGTGATGAAATATCAATCTTCCCCCCATGCATAGGTAGAAACCTAAATAAGAGCAGACTAACGTCAATCAAAACCAAGACCCACTTCCACTTGTAACAATTGAGATTAGTTTCAAAATTGGACCAAGGAAGTGTTTGGAAATGTTGGGAAAAAAAGAGTGACTAATACCTGTAATACAAAGTCACATTTCATACTGGAACACATAATGAATACTTCAACAGAACAAAATGTCCCGTAATGTCACCACAATAACTTAAGAGGGGACATTAGGCTTAATCAGTCAATATGAACAAAAATGTTCTTCTGAGAAAAGAAGAAAGCCTGTGAAAAAAAGAGACTCCTTATAAGTTCTTTTTCCAAAGCTGTAAAACACAAAGAGTGATATTGTTAACCATACCAGGGCAGATGGGGCAAATTGGTTAAATAAGGCAGCAGCTTTCTGCAATCTAAGGACTCATCAATGCTATCCCACTTGACAAGAGAGTTCTTTGAGCGCACTAATGCTGCGCCTCGGGCCTTTCCCGCCGCTTAAGCACGACACAGGCGACAAAAGACACTTTGTCTGCCCTAAAAACAGCTCCACAGACTCACTGCCCCGAGATGAGCAGCAGATAGTGCTGATGGGAAAGCTGAGGAAGGGTGACGAAAGAGCAAAGCAGGTGTTACTTCAGTATTCATGTTACAATTCACTACAAGTAAAGTTACTGGTAAGATTCAGTAATTCGGGCACTGTCGCGCGCGCTCTCTCGGTCGGTGCATCTCAATAGGGCTTCGTTTAAGCACTGTGAAGTAACAAAGGTTACTTTTGAATGAATTTCAAAAACGTCTAGATACTGGATGCTCCAAAATATAGGCCTTGTTATTATTTTGACTCATATAGTGGTTAAAATATCTACAATTACTTTATATTTACCCTCCACTCGTTACAGACCGCAGAATAACTAAACGACATTTCCACCGTTGGCTTTCACTGAATCCCCTCCCCCACTCCGCTCGCTCATATTGATATCGATTCGTGAACAAATCGTTCTTTTGAGTCGGATCTTGTTCGGTTCTCGGGTAAATCGTTATTTTGAACTGGTTCATTCATATCAAGAACTACACTAATGCCACGCGCCTCTCTGGAGGATAATATAATATAATATAATTAGCAGAAAAGTGGACAAAGAACATATCAATCAATCAGTTTGTATTCCCTTCCTTTTTAAATTTACTGAGGACACTTTTAAAATTCTCATCGCTACTCCCCAGGTGCAAGTCAAATTATGAAATCTAATCTGTGCTGTTCAGTTTCCTGCATGAATAAAATCAGTGATTTGCACAGGGATGGTTGCAGACTCACTTACTGAAGCCTTAAGAGGCTTTAGCTGAAGGCTGTGTTGTGAAATCAGTACTGACACATGAACACACACCACCTCTTCGTTATAGGCAGGAATCAGCGTGAAACTCCCACATCTGTTCATTGGAGATAAGGGAAAGCAGGCAGAGGCTTCAATCCCAGTAGTGACGTTGTTGCCGAAATTGCCGAAATCCAAGCTTTGGAATGCTTGGGGACATTTCATCTCAAAACAGTTTGTCTACAAGTTAAGAAGGAAATGGGAACGCAAGCCGTTTACACATGGAGTTTGTTGAGATGTTTTGCACTCTGGGACTTACTTTGCCACTGTAACATGTGAGCAATTACCAGAAACAATTTAACATTTCACTAAGCATTCCAGACGCCTCTCTTTAAATCCAGCAGAGCCGAACTCAGGTTCCCATGTCTTTAACCAATAGGTTTTTTTTTTTTTTTAACATATAAGCACATACTTATTCAGATGAACATCCTCTAGGGTCAACAGTGTTTTCAGAGAACTCAAACAATGACTACTCTCCTCAACCTGATGATTGCAAAGTCTGAACCTGTTTATAACACATCAGAATAAAAGCTTTATTTGCGTATTATTTCCAGTGTTAATTTCTTATGCAACCATTATTATTACGGAACAGGGGATTAAAACATCATGCTCAGAAGTACATTTTTCCACTACATTTTTTTTCCAGAATTGGCCCAATATGCAATTAGGCCTACTCTCTTTATGCAAATTCAAAATTTTATTTTGTTTGGTAGAAAGTGGGAGGTGATTTTATCCACACTGTCAATCGTTGTTAAATATGCACAATAAGTATGTTCCATAGTAAAAGTACCATGTAATAAAAAACCATGCAATAAAAAAACTATTATGGTTTTTAAGTAAAAGTTGCAAGCAAGTAGTTACTATTTAAATTTTGCATAGTTTTTCTTCATTTTCTTACCTAAGTGCACGTAGTGCCCCTGAAAATGTCATGGAAGCATAAAATAGTCTCATAAAGATATTTTTAAACAATAAGATTTTTATTCACCACCTTGCAGCCCAATTACACATTGTTAGACTAAAGGTGTCATATAAAAACATTATTTGTTAAACTGTTTCTTTATTTATTAAAAGTCTTTACTCTTAAAAATAATAATAGAGGGGAGAATTATTTTGCATAACCTATATTTCTCCATTTTCAAATGATCAATGTTTGATTAGCTCTTTCTCTGTATCCATAAGCTTCTTAATCTGAAATCTGTTCTGCCGTGAACCCAATCACTAGATTTACATTAAAAAAATAATAATAATTCTTGCCCCAGATTAGGTAAATGCTTCTTGTTCTCATGTTGATGGATGTATAGAGAATAAAATGTTGATCCCCACTCAGCAGTATTACATCGTCCCTTCAGAGCACAGGTGGGGGATTTGTGACTTGCTTGACTAAATGAAGAAAATGACTTGACTTTGACTTGAGAATGAATGAATTGAGACTCGACTTGAACTGTGTGACTCAACAATATATTTATAACAACTGAAATTATATTATTATAATTTTTTTTAAATCGTTGCATTAACAATTGATAAACAAAATGCAAGAACCAGAACCACCAGCACCACTGATCAAAGTCTGCGTGACACTGCACAAGCACAGAAAAAATGCAGCGTGCCAAATGGAGACAATCTCCCAAGATTCTTTTGCTGCCTTCAATACTGGAAATTTCCTAGTTGTGATTATGAGCTTGTCGCATTCAAGTTGTTGGAAAGAACTGGAATCATGGAGGACACCAGGTGTTATTCTTGCCTATTTATAAGGAAAATCTTATTAAAGCCAAAATAGTGCCCCATTTATTAAAAACCGAATAAACATTCACCACGCTATATCTAGATAGTAAGCTTGCTAATTATTCATATACGTAAATATACACAATGTAGCTGTTGTGGACCAGTCACAGCAGCAATCGTTCTCACCTCCGCCATATTTAAAGTTTATGGCCCGCCCAAACTATCGAAATATCGGGGTATCGAAATTATCCCAGAGCTTCCCAGTGGTAAATATGACTTGAAAAGGCATTCATGTCTAATTTTTAACTAGGAAACTCATATTTATGATAATTCCGATAGCACGTTAAGGCAGCATAAACACTTCAAAATTTAGGCCTATTTATAAAAGGAAATTTGCCGTATGAACAATTTGCAAAGCCAGGATACCTGACACGACCATTACAACCTCGAACTTCATTCTGCACTTAAATAAGAAAAGCTAACCTGTTTGTTCTAATTAATTTGACTAATGTCTAGAGAGAATAATGTGCGCATGCTTCTTTATACAAAATTATGTTTTTAAACATACAATACCGTTGTCATCTCCATGTAAACCACCAAAATGTGAATTTGTGAAAACACATGCGTATTATGTGTTCAGTTTGTGGGCATGTAGTGTTTCTTTGTAGTGTACAAAGTGACATCACCAACTACTGGCCTGGCATGCATAATACAGCGTTTTTAGTCGTTTCTGCAGATCCATGTCAACGGGGATCGTTTTGACAACGTTGTCGCCTGTACGAGAAACTTTGCAAAAATGCAAAGGAAAAACTTTTCTGTTTTTAGTACATTGTTGTTTAAGCGTAACCTTAGTTGGTTTCACCTTGTTTTCCTTTTTCCTTTGTTCCCCGCTCTTCATTTGTTTCCATAGCAACCATTGTGTTCATCTGTGTCTTGTTTAGCCTCATTGTTTGGCCTGTGTAATTAAACCCTCTGTTCAGTTCCTTGTGTCTGCAATGTTAAAGGTTGGTTTGTTACTTTTGAGTAGTTCTCCAATGCCAGGTTGTTTTGTTTTGGTTTATTTAGTTTAATAAAGGCTGCTGCTAACAGATCCTCTACTTGACTCATTGTGGAACCAACCTGTGACAATATCATTTACTAACCATATTGTTCCGAATATAAGACTATGTTTTTTTCTTAGAAATACATCAGAAAAAAACGGGTTTGTCTTATATTCAGGGTCTAGATATTTACATGTCAACAATACACCTGCAACAATAGGTGGCACCAAATACGGCTAAAACGAGTGTGCCAAGAAATATTGTGTGTCATAGGGCCCTATCATACACCCGGTGCAATGTGGCACCAGGCGCGACGCAAGTGTTTTTGCAGTTATCATTTTTGCAGTTATCAAGTCGTGTGCCACGTTGTTTAAATAGCAAATACATTTGCGGCCATTTGTGCGCCCAAATGGGGCATGCTGGTCTGAAAACGAGGTGTGTTCAGGCGCATTGTTGGCGCGTTGCTGTTTTGAGGCAACTGAAAACGAATGCGCCATTGACCAACAAGAATCTGGTCTAAAGTCAATAGTGCAGTATTTTTTAAAGGGTGCGTTGCTAATATGCGCCTATAGGCGGATGCACAACGCGTGTAGCACACAAACATGCCACATATAAAAAATAAAAGGATTACAATGTAAAAAATTTTTTTTGTGTACATAAAGATAAAAATGCCTACATGTCATAATGGATAGTCATTGCATGTATCAGAATGACCTATCTGCAGTAATGACGAATGAAATCGGTTACTTATTTAACCAATCGTGGCAATACATGTATTTAAAGGTTGAGGGTGTCTATATTCCGCCATGTGAATAGCGAATCCACCATGGTGCAAGAGCAACTGGCTTTTAAAGGGAATGGGAGATGAGACTCTGATTAGTTTATTGCACGTTACGCCCAAAACACACCCATGGATCACTAGGTACAACCCTTTTGGACCATGTGGTTGGCGCGCAGACCGTTTTTTCCGTCGTTAAACTAGTGGATTCAGACACGCCCTAAGTGCACTTATAATATATATACACTCACCTAAAGGATTATTAGGAACACCATACTAATACTGTGTTTGACCCCCTTTCGCCTTCAGAACTGCCTTAATTCTACGTGGCATTGATTCAACAAGGTGCTGAAAGCATTCTTTAGAAATGTTGGCCCATATTGATAGGATAGCATCTTGCAGTTGATGGAGATTTGTGGGATGCACATCCAGGGCACGAAGCTCCCGTTCCACCACATCCCAAAGATGCTCTATTGGGTTGAGATCTGGTGACTGTGGGGGCCATTTTAGTACAGTGAACTCACTGTCATGTTCAAGAAACCAATTTGAAATGATTGGAGCTTTGTGACATGGTGCATTATCCTGCTGGAAGTAGCCATCAGAGGATGGGTACATGGTGGTCATAAAGGGATGGACATGGTCAGAAACACCAATTTTGGTGAGCTCGTGCAAATTGTAGCCTCTTTTTCCTATTTGTAGTGGAGATGAGTGGTACCCGGTGGGGTCTTCTGCTGTTGTAGCCCATCCGCCTCAAGGTTGTGCGTGTTGTGGCTTCACAAATGCTTTGTTGCATACCTCGGTTGTAACGAGTGGTTATTTCAGTCAAAGTTGCTCTTCTATCAGCTTGAATCAGTCGGCCCATTCTCCTCTGACCTCTAGCATCAACAAGGCATTTTCGCCCACAGGACTGCCGCATACTGGATGTTTTTCCCTTTTCACACCATTCTTTGTAAACTCTAGAAATGGTTGTGCGTGAAAATCCCAGTAACTGAGCAGATTGTGAAATATTCAGACAGGCCCGTCTGGCACCAACAACCATGCCACGCTCAAAATTGCTTAAATCACCTTTCTTTCCCATTCTGACATTCAGTTTGGAGTTCAGGAGATTGTCTTGACCAGGACCACACCCCTAAATGCATTGAAGCAACTGCCATGTGATTGGTTGATTAGATAATTGCATTAATGAGAAATTGAACAGGTGTTCCTAATAATCCTTTAGGTGAGTGTATATTATGTAAACACAAACTTTTATTTTGGATGTGATTAATCGTGATTAATCGTTTGACAGCATTTTGCTGTATATATATATATAAAAGTTTGATGCCTGAGTCTGCCTGTCCTTTTTTTTGATGCTGTTAAAAGCATGAAATGGACCTGCGCAAGCCAGGCAACTGCCACTGGGATGAATAACGGGTAGCTTCATTATAGATTATAATAAATTATGTATTGTATACCTTCTCTGACCAGAAAAAAAGAAGCAAAGCACATGAAATGACTTGCATTTTAATGTATCCTAACAAATGTGTTTGTTGAAATGTGTGGTGTTTTTATGGCATTACACATGACTTAAGTGAAAGTCTCGCTCACTGCCTTTTTTGTGGTTTTTGCTGAGCTGTTTGTTCTCGGGTACATAAAAATGCATGTAATGGCTGTTAAACATACAGAGTAGAATAAGATTTCATGCAAGTCATAAGAGATGATATCACTAGTGTTATAGCTGTGAAACCATGATGGGGTCATCATGCACTTTCAGGATCCTATGAGTCCCGTCTCCCCACTCAGTCATGAATTTAATCCTTCAGAATAAGATTTACTGTTCTTTGACCTCATTTTCTCGCCCACTGGATGGCCTTCTGGGTGATTGCATCAGCTCCAGATTGAGTCTCTATTTGACAAGGTCATGGCCTTACCAAAGATGTGTCATCTGGGTACAGGTGTCTGGGGTGGATTTACAGTACTTTTGGCATATTTTTTTAACTTAGAAAAAGAGCATAAATACATTAGATACTAAAAGGTGTACTGCAGTGTGCAGCCCTTTTTACTTTGTCAATTATTTCTATGTAAAAATTATATATTAAGAGACAGAAGTGCCTTACATTTAGCTTTATCTGTTACAGTGCCTGTTTTTTTCTGAACACATGGAATACTGCATGCAGATATAGATCATAAAAATGTGTGTATGTGTCTGCATTAAAAATATACGTCAGATAGTTACGTTGCTGCATTGAATGGCTCTATATAGAGTGAAAGGAAGCGCTAACAGGAATGCTAGACAGCTAGGAAGCTAAAGGGGCTCCCCTCATTATCCTATTCATGAGTCTGTCGCATGCTGCTTGATTATGTTGTGAGAGAATGGAGGTGAGAAGGCAGAACCAAAAGGAAAATCTTCACACCTCTTCCAATAAAAAGCTTTTGAGACTTGTCTTTTTATATATGGTCTGAATGGAAAAGACATTTAAATACAGTGCTCAAATTTTATCCCAAAATTGCACTGCTCCGGTTTTCCTTTGTTTCTTTTTCACTCCCCTCAGAAATCATCAAGTGCCTTTGAGAATCAAGGGTCTTCACAATTGCAATTGGCGCAAGTATTTTTTTTTAAACCTAATCCAGTCCTGTTGTCATGGAAATGGTCCTCTCAAATAGAGCTTTTGAAAAGTCTTGCATGAAAGATGATTTTGAGGGGGTTGGATTTGAGTTGTAATCTTCTCCCACATGAAAAAAAAATGACGGTGAGAAAAGGTGGAAAACTGACTGATGATTGGAGCTTTATTTTTAAAATGCGGAATTTGCATGTTCTCACTGAGAATATAAAAGTCTCTTTTCTCCCAAAACAGTGTTTAATTTAGTGAGATGGCATGGCACTTGAGTTCAGAATGATTTCTGAAATTCTAAAATGTCATTCAGAAATATGTTACTTACAAATACTGTACTTTTAAAATGATAATTAATTGAATTGTCATTAGATAATTTATTTTAGACTATAATAGCAATGTCATATCTTTGGTGCATTGCTGGACTGTTTGATTTCACTAAGCAAAAACAAACAAAAAAAGTTTATATATACACCGATCAGGCATAACATTATGACCTAATATTGTGTTGGTCCCCCTTTTGCTGCCAACAGCCCTGACCCGTCGAGGCATGGACTCCACTAGACCCCTGAAGGTGTGCTGTGGTATCTGGGACCAAGATGTTAGCAGCAGATCCTTTGAGTCCTGTAAGTTGCAAGGTGGAGCCTCCATGGATCGGACTTGTTTGTTCAGCACATCCCACAGATGCTCGATTAGATTGAGATCTGGGGAATTTGGAGGCCAAGTCAACACCTCAAACTCGTTGTGCTCCTCAAACCTTTCCTGAAGCATTTTTGCTTTGTGGCAGGGTGCATTATCCTGCTGAAAGAGGCCACAGCCACCAGGGAATACCATTTCCATGAAATGGTGTACATGGTCTGCAACAATGCTTAGGTAGGTGATACGTATCAAAGTAACATCCACATGGCAGGACCCAAGGTTTCCCAGCAGAACATTGCCCAAAGCATCACACTGCCTCCACCGGCTTGCCTTCTTTCCATAGTGCATCCTGGTGCCATGTGTTCCCCAGGTAAGCGACGCACACGCATCCGGCCATCCACGTGATGTAAAAGAAAACGTGATTCATCAGACCAGGCCACCTTCTTCCATTGCTCCGTGGTCCAGTTCTGATGCTCACGTGCCCACTGTTGGCGCTTTTGGTGGTGGAGAGGGGTCAGCATGGGCACCCTGACTGGTCTGCGGCTATGCAGCCCCATACGCAACAAACTGCGATGCACTGTGTATTCTGACACCTTTCTATCAGAACCAGCATTAACTTCTTGAGCAATTTGAGCTACAGTAGCTCGTCTGTTTGATCGGACCACACGGGCCAGCCTTCGCTCCTCACGTGCGTCAATGAGCCTTGGCTGCCCATGACCCTGTCGCCGGTTCACCACTGTTCCTTCCTTGGACCACTTTTGATAAATACTGACCACTGCAGACTGGGAACACCCCACAAGAGCTGCCGTTTTGGAGATGCTCTGACCCAGTTATTCCAGCCATCTAGGCATCACAATTTGGCCCTTGTCAAACTCGCTCAAATCCTTATTTTTCCTGACAAAATGTTCACTTGCTGCCTAATATATCCCACCCACTAACAGGTGCCGTGATGAAGAGATAATCAGTGTTTTTCACTTCACCTGTCAGTGGTCACAATGTTATGCCTGATCGGTGTACACACACACATATGTATATATATATTGGACAAAAAGAGCAATTTATTTAGTTTTTTAATGAACTGTCTGTTTACTGCTATTTACTACATATGTTGCCTTTAAACTTCTACTATCACTACAGGAAATTGTGGAAAGATCATTTGAAGGGTGTGTGATTTTTTCCACAGCTGTTTTTCTGGTAACCTGTTTTTTTAAACAGGCCCAAACCAGTCACAACAGCACCCCTGTGGACAGGAAGTGACATGGTTGACACAGGAAGTGTGCCAGTCATTGCTCATGACGTAGACTGATGTGTTTGTTTTTATTCACTGAAATATATTGCTCATTTTTCCTCTTAAGAGAAAAACAGAATTGCATCATCAGTTCAGTGGTTTAGGCCTATATAATGTGCTTTTCTTATCTTAACTTTCTTTCGTTCTGGTTAAAAGCAACCATCCAACAGCTCTGGGGTCCAATGGTTGAATCACTTTGCAAAAAGTGTTGCTTTAATGTTCTCTATAATTCACAGCCTTATCTGTCATGTCTCCTGAGGACTCTACCAACCTGTCTCAAGAGAAGATTAGAAAATGTTGGCTGGGGAACCTGACCTCTGAAGTACTTCTTTTGTTCAAACTGTGTTCCTGATTGAAGTATGGAGAATGAGAGCAACAGGGCATGGTTAATGACTAATTTCTTTACTGAAATAGGGCATGACGTGTTGAATGCACTGCAAGTACAAAACACAATGCAAAGCACATTTGAAATGGACATTATGCAAAATGGAATGTGTTTTAAAAGTGCCTTTGACATGTGAGTAGTTCTCTTTCTGAATGAAAAAGGAAATCTCTCTCTCTCTCTCTCTCTCTCTCTCTCTCTCTCTCTCTCTCTCTCTCTCTCTCTCTCTCTCTCTCAGGCTTTCTTTTCCCCCACCCTATTTTTAAAGAGCAAGGCACCAGTCTCAGCACTGGTTTCCTCAGTTACAGCCCCTGTTGCTTGAGGTACAGGAAGCAGGTAGCGGAGATGTGCGGCCTCGGGTCAGGAAGAACAGGAACAGGATGTAAAGTCCTCAAATATGGACTTTTCCCTCTGTGAAAACAGTGGAAAAGAAGCAATACTGTACTGCCAGGAACACTAAATGTGCCAAATTAGCACTAGAAGTTTACAGGTTCTTGTTGTTGCTACACATGGGCAATTTCACTTGAACTATTTAAAAGACTATTTAAAGGGCACCTATTATGCAAAATTCACTTTTACATGGTGTTTGAACATAAATGTGTGTTGGCAGTGTGTGTACACAGTAATCCTATAACGGTAAAAATCCACCCACTCCTTTTTTTTAATCCCCATAAATCATAAGCAGTGTCTCAGAACAAGCCGTTTGCAGATTCCTGGCAAAGTGACGTCACATGTCACAGGCCCCGCCCACGAGTGTTGATGCCGCCCTCAGAGAGCTGTACAAGGTCTGCCATGTTTATCTCCTTGCCAGAGCATTTAACAGCAGCATTCAAGAAATGTGTTCTACTAAAGCTACTAAAGTTCATTCAGTCAAGAGCAGTGAGTGATTTTCTGTTTATCTTTTGTTGTTTGATTCATATTAACAGCAGATATAGCAGTAGGTACTGTATATTACACTGCTTTCACTTGAGTACACAGATCTAATATACACACAGGATTTCTGTACTGGCTGCATACGTGCACAGACATAACCAACTGTTTTCATGTGAACTTTGTGTGTTTCTGACATAACCTTGTGTGCATTTGACAGTTTATTCGCAATAACACATGAAAGAGAACTAGTGTAGTTTAATAGCCTACTCACGGACGCGCCGACATCCAGCTCTCTGTGCGCATGCGTCGGGTGTGTGTGCACAAGTTGAGAGCATAGACTGTAAGGTTGAGAGTGATATGGCTTTAAAACGCATGCAGATGATAATATTTCATGATGAACTGCAATGTCACCTGAGCGTGTCCGCGATAGAGATGATAATCAAAGCCAAACAGATGTATCATGTTTCAGTTTTCATTCGCGTGTTCACTGGTGTTCACGAGCTGTGAAGGCTCTGGGGTGGGGCAGAGCCATAAAAAGAGAGTTGCGACAGGCTTTGATCTCGCCGCCACGTGGTCACGTGGTTCATAGAGCTCTCAATATTTCCAAACAACTCCGCGCTGTCAATCTGTTTGAATAGGATTAAGCAGGATAGACAGCAGTTTCAATATATTTGCAGCAATTTCTGGTAAATATTAACACAATATGTGCATCGACTTCGACTAGGCTTTACAGTAGCATTTTATTCTGGGGAGAGATAAAGAAGAGACAACGTTAATGTTTTTCTTGAGTGATCTGGTTATTTTATTTGGGTCATGTGAGTGCATGATTGTTGTAGCCAACCACGGGCATTTCTGTTGAAAATAATGACCAATCATATGTTTAATTTACCGGGAATGAGAATCCATATCAATCAAAACAAGTTTTATACAGTCTCAAAACGCTAAATGAATTTTAGTGCAAGTTTGCGTTTTACACGAATCTTCTCATTATCTACAAATCCTCTCATCATAAACAAACAAAGCACAGACACGATTTAAATAAAGATTTATTGTTAAGTTTAGTCAGAAGTTTTTTTTTCATGAGACTTTGATTTTCCCTACAATTAGCCTATATATTTAACACTTCAGCACAAATAAAGTAACAAAAATAGATATTTTAATGTTATAATAGTGATTTGATAATCTATAAAAATTTATTCAAAAGAAGAGAAAAAAAGGCTAATGAGTCAATAAGTGTTCCTCTTCCGCCATCTACTGGTTATAGTGGTGATTTCTTTTATCATTTCAATGTTGTTAACGTCCTAATGTTATTTTATGATACTCACATAAGCATACACAATAGGTGAATATAAATGAATGATGCTAGCATATACAGAATTTAACCCAAGAAAGTTTTAAATAGTGTTTAAAAAAAAGCAGGGCAACCAATTTAATTCAACTCTTTATATCCAGGCGCTAGATACGTTATTCCTTGAATAGGCTTACTTCATAGAAACGCATTCGACAGAAAGATCTCAGAGAGACTAAAAACTGTTGAAATATGACAGATAGCATCTGGATATAGTAGCTGTTGCAGTGCTGCTCACGTTATCTAACTGCAGTTAGAGTCTAACGATCTATTATATAACAATAAACATTAACTCTAACGCGCTTCATAAAATACCACTTCTATCAATATTCCTGAGAGGTCAACTAATGCCATAAAATCTCAAAATATGCAGTAATTTCATCAATTTGCCAGCGAGTGTGCTTGAGAGACACTGAAATGAATGGGGTTTAATGCTGGAACTATTGGTTGTTTGGAACTATTGGTCGCTCCGTGACACGCTTTACTTCCGCATTCCTCAGTTCCTATGGAAGTCTATGGGAGTGTGGTAACTCTGTTTTTCAACGGCTCTGGGGTGGGGAGCAGCAGCTTATTTGCATTTAAAGGAGACACACACAAAACAGCTCATTTTTGTTAAACCCGAAAATTGGCATTTTCAAAATGGTATATTAAATGATCTTTTAGGAATTTTGATCTGAAACTTCACAGACACACTCTGGGGACACCTGAGACTTATCTTGTAAAAAGGGGCATAATAGGTGCCCTTTAAACACCAGAGTTGCCAGTGGACTTAATGTGCATTGTGTAAGATCATCATGAAAATTTTTTTCGTAGGAAGCTAATTAAGCTAAATTGCATAAGGTCCATTCTACAGAATTGGTGCAAACTGCTGTCCCACAACCAAAAAACACATTAAAAAAGCATTTAAGTACAAACCCGATTCCAAAAAAGTTGGGACACTGTACAAATTGTGAATAAAAAAGGAATGCAATAATTTACAAATCTCATAAACTTATATTTTATTCACAATAGAATATAGATAACATATCAAATGTTGAAAGTGAGACATTTTGAAATGTCTTGCCAAATATTGGCTCATTTTGGATTTCATGAGAGCTACACATTCCAAAAAAGTTGGGACAGGTAGCAATAAGAGGCCAGAAAAGTTAAATGTACATATAAGGAACAGCTGGAGGACCAATTTGTAACTTATTAGGTCAATTGGCAACATGATTGGGTATAAAAAGAGCCTCTCAGAGTGGCAGTGTCTCTCAGAAGTCAAGATGGTCAGAGGATCACCAATTCCCCCAATACTGCGGCGAAAAATAGTGGAGCAATATCAGAAAGGAGTTTCTCAGAGAAAAATTTCTCAAAGAGTTTGAAGTTATCATCATCTACAGTGCATAATATCATCCAAAGATTCAGAGAATCTGGAACAATCTCTGTGCGTAAGGGTCAAGGCCGGAAAACCATACTGGATGCCCGTGATCTTCGGGCCCTTAGACGGCACTGCATCACATACAGGAATGCTACTGTAATGGAAATCACAACATGGGCTCAGGAATACCTCCAGAAAACATTGTCGGTGAACACAATCCACCGTGCCATTCGCCATTGCCGGCTAAAACTCTATAGGTCAAAAAAGAAGCCATATCTAAACATGATCCAGAAGCGCAGGCATTTTCTCTGGGCCAAGGCTCATTTAAAATGGACTGTGGCAAAGTGGAAAACTGTTCTGTGGTCAGACGAATCAAAATTTGAAGTTCTTTTTGGAAAACTGGGACACCATGTCATCCGGACTAAAGAGGACAAGGACAACCCAAGTTGTTATCAACGCTCAGTTCAGAAGCCTGCATCTCTGATGGTATGGGGTTGCATGAGTGCGTGTGGCATGGGCAGCTTACACATCTGGAAAGTCACCATCAATGCTGAAAGGTATATCCAAGTTCTAGAACAACATATGCTCCCATCCAGACGTCGTCTCTTTCAGGGAAGACCTTGCATTTTCCAACATGACAATGCCAGACCACATACTGCATCAATTACAACATCATGGCTGCGTAGAAGGATCCGGGTACTGAAATGGCCAGCCTGCAGTCCAGATCTTTCACCCATAGAAAACATTTGGTGCATCATAAAGAGGAAGATGAAACAAAGAAGACCTAAGACAGTTGAGCAACTAGAAGCCTGTATTAGACAAGAATGGGACAACATTCCTATTCCTAAACTTGAGCAACTTGTCTCCTCAGTCCCCAGACGTTTGCAGACTGTTATAAAAAGAAGAGGGGATGCCACACAGTGGTAAACATGGCCTTGTCCCAACTTTTTTGAGATGTGTTGATGCCATGAAATTTAAAATCAACTTATTTTCCCCTTAAAATGATACATTTTCTCAGTTTAAACATTTGATATGTCATCTATGTTGTATTCTGAATAAAATATTGAAATTGGAAACTTCCACATCATTGTATTCTATTTTTATTCACAATTTGTACAGTGTCCCAACTTTTTTGGAATCGGGTTTGTATTCAAATCTTAATGTTTACTAAGATCCTTCTATTATCTATTGAAACCCACAATGATATTTAAAATATCAGTAAGCTTAAGTCAAGTCAAGTCACCTTCATTTATATAGCGCTTTTTACAACACAGATTGCTTCAAAGCAGCTTTACAGTGATAATAGGAAATTAATTTTGCTTTAGAAAAAAAGCTAAAGTAAGTTTTTGAGTGATTCATTTCTGTTGTAAAAACTGATTAGTTATTTAATTTGGCGCTACTTAAACAACACCATCCTCAGCTAAAACAAAAAACCCCCAATGCATTCCGGACGCCCATCCGCACGGCAACAGCACCTGGTGGCCAGAGAACGCAAACCATGAAATAGGTTTTGAAATAGTTTTGAAACTATACCACCACCATCCCCGCGCGAACCCCAAAAAAGGCGAATCTGTGAAAACGGCGACTGCATGTACGCAAGCATTATGTGTTTAGCCTATAGGCAAGCGCGTTTGAATACATATGTGTGCATATATGTAGGGGAAGGGAAGGGAAGGAGGCCTTCACAGGGGAGTCTAGTTGACACGGTCCCTGTCGACACTTCAGGGTTGCGTTGTGGTCATGTCTGGGCGCAGGTCCACCATCTGATCTGGATCCGGCAGACTACAGTAAACCTCGGGATAAACAGAGAGACTAACATTAGCGTAGATGCCATTCTTTTTATGATGTAACGACGAGTACATCAGGTGTTATGGGAAGTGTTCCCGGTTCCGGCAGACCTAGTTAATGCAGCCTAACAATCATTTAACTGATTTAAATAATAGAAATTGATAATGTTCTGTGTATGCCATAGTAAAGAGATGTGTTTTTAGTCTAGATTTAAACTGACAGAGTGTGTCTGCTTCCCGAACAATGCTAGGAAGACTGTTCCAGAGTTTAGGTGCTAAATAGGAAAAGGATCAACCGCCTGCAGTTGATTTTGATATTCTAGGTATTATCAACTGGCCAGAATTTTGAGACCGCAATAGACGTGATGGAGTATAATGCGTTAAGAGCTCGCTCAAGTACTGGGGAGATAAACCATTTAGTGCTTTGTAAATAATAAGCAAGATTTAAAAATTTATACGATGTTTACTAGAGAGCCAGTGCAGTGTTGACAGAACCGGGCTAATATGGTCATACTTCATGGTTCTAGTAAGAACTCTTACACTTAATAGCCTAGGCCTATATATAAAATCATAATTTATTGGGTACTTTCAATTGGAAGGTGGCTGTCCCGAACCCTAACCCCTAAATTTTAACTTATGAAAATGATATTGAAATAATTTTTGCATTTTATTCCATTGCTGTTTTTAAAATATCTTTTTGATTTAAAAAAAAAAAAAGTGAAAGTAAAAAATTTTTTTTTTATATTTTCTTTGTAAATCATGGCTAAATCTAAAATTGTTCCATATACCCTCAAATAGGGCATTATTTGAGGGGACATCCATTTGTAGTGGTGTCCGAAACCATGGTGGACGTTATTGAGTGCACTCATTCTATCCCACATTGCACCGCAATAACGAGTGTACAGCCGATGTACACTCAACGGCTGTCCGAATTCACGCACTCGTTTTCATTCACTCCTTCAAGTAAACCGTATTAGTGGACTAACGTAAAGAATAATTAAGGGTTTAGGGGGTGATTTCGGATTCAGCCCATGAAAATTTATGTAAAAAAATGTGTCTGGCATTTTCATGTCACTACTGAAACAGTGTATGTTTTTGTCCATTGGCTGAGACTGATTTGAACTACACCCCTACATTTTACAAATATCCCTGTGTCCCTCTCTCTCATAGCTACATTGTGAGCAGATAGGTCCCATCATTTTGAGTTAAATGTGTTCAAAAGTCTGAAAATCTGTGCGTAACTTTAAGGAAAGTCACTACCAAACACATTTTTTCTGCAATTAAGCACACTTTTTTGGGGTGTTATTCCATAACATTTAGTTTTTATATGTGTACAACTGTTCAGAACTGTGATAGGTAAACATGTACTGATTAGCATCTTTGAGCTAGGGTCAAAAGTATCTAAAATTGTCACTACCAGAACAGTCACGACCGAAACGTCATCGTTTTGGTACTGATTAGCATATTTGTGCTAGGCTCAAAGGTATCTAAAATTGTCACTACCGAAACAGTCACGACTGAAACGTGGTGAAGTTTCGGTTGTGACATGGTTTTTGTTGGGTGTTATTCCATAAAATTGAGTTTTTATGTGTGTACAACTGTTCAGAACTGTGCTAGCTAACCATGTGCTGATTAGCATCTTTGAGCTAGGGTCAAAAGTATCTAAAATTGTCACTACCAGAACAGTCACGACCGAAACGTCATCGTTTTGGTAGTGACAAAAGGAACACATAAATCCTTTATTTGGGTGAAATAAACAAATTTTTTGTACAGTTATGCAAATCATTAGTATTTTAGTATGTTTTAGTTAAAATTCTGTAATGTGATGTGGTCGCTACCAAAACATTAAATATAAGATATATTAGATATATAAGATATATTAAAATGCAAGACATTTAATCTGCTTTGCTTCCTTTTTCTGGTCAGAGGAGGTATAATACATAATTTATTATATGAAGCTACCCGTTATTCATCCCGGTGGCAGTTGCCTTGCTTGCGCAGGACCCCCTTAAAAGTGCAAAAAATAAAGGTCCATTTCTTTTAACAGCATCAAAAAAAAATGGCTGACTCAGGCATCAAACTTTTACTATATATATATATATATTAGGGCTGTCGATTTAACGCGTTAATTAGATTAATTAGCTACGGTAAAAATAACGCGTTAAAATTATTAACGCATTTAACGCACTTGCCCCGCCCCAGGCCAACGTAGGTCATCTAACATTTCATACAGTTGATTGAATATGATGCAGGGCAACAATTTACTGTGTGATGAAGCCTATAGAATGCAGTTAGAATGTATCTAAAATTCAAGATATGGTGCAAAAATGTTTTACTCGGCGCGTTTTTACACTGGGCACGTTTGTTGTGGTCTGTGCGTTCAGGCATTATCGAATTCGGTACCCAGCTCGCAGCTGTCGCATGCGAGTCGCAATTTTTCGCAATTTTTTTTTCATGCGACTGGCATGACAGCTTTCACTTTACCAATTTTTCATGTGAACCGTGCCCCGTGTCGAACTAAACTGCCAGTGTGAAAACGCCCTCACATTTACATCATGATATACAGTATAAGCAATATCACGATTAACGAGTGCAATAGGTGCAATATCACACGAGTTGTTTTTCTGTACAGAATAGCACGAGACGAGTGCAAATGCGATACTGATCTCATACAACAGTTTAATAAAATAAATAAGTTAATATTGTGTTGTTTTAGACACAATATTGTCTGTTTTGCCAACGAAAATATAAAGACAAAGCAGAACTGTTCGTCTCCGAGCAATACACTTCTGAATCCGCGTTTTGAACGAATCAGATGAACCAATGATTCAATGGACCATAAAGAGAACCATTTACATTTGAATGAATGACGCAATGACTTACTCAATTAGACATTTACCGCCACCTACTGGCATTAAAAATAATTTCATATTTCCATATTAATAAAAACAAACATTAAAGGCATAGTTCACCCAAAAATATTTCTTTCTGGAGCTACTTTTTGTAATGTCTATTTGATTTTTTTATACAATAATGACTTTAAATGATCTTTTGGGAGTAATTTCTCAGCCAAATTTGATGTGCGATTAATTTGCGATTAATTTGATTAATTAATCGCTACATTGTGTAATAAATTAGATTAAACATTTTAATCGCTTGACAGCTCTAATATATATATATATATATATATATATATATATATATATATACACTAAAAAATATTGGGACACCCCAATCACTTCCATGGCCACACCGAAAATCACGACATCAAACATGGGATGTTTTGTCAAAAATAAAGTATATTGAATTATCAACTAATATGTTATGATAGTGTTTGGTTCAATGTATATTCAAATGAATGAATCCTTAACTTTGAAATCAGTATGACTAGAAATGTGTACCTTGGATATTATGCAATTTGCATACATACAAAATTTGAGGAAAAAGATTTAGAAACATTTTTTTCAAGATGTTTCTAACTCTGACTTTGAACCAATTCTGTAGAATGGCCCATAAAGGCACTGACAGATGACATACTGTGACTGATAAAGTGTTCAGTGCACCGCTGTCATGCTTTCATATGGCAGGCATTTAGCCATTTTTAAAATATATTTTTAGAATATTGTTGTCACGGTTATGCTATTTTTAGTTTCATTTTCATGGACTTTAGTTGCTACTAAATATCTTTATTTGAGGTTAATCATCCTTGTCTTCATTCTTGGGACCCAGTGCGGTCACAGCGGTTGCACCAGCACCACCCGGCGGCCCTGTCGTCATGAGCATTAACCACAAGCCAGAGCCCACCACAGATCCAGATCCGAAGCTTGCCAAGTTTGACCAGGTGTGTGAACCTGTATTGATGTTCATCCCTGAGTCCACACCACTTCGGCTCCATCAGGCTCTTTCTTCCCTCTGGCTCCACCGTTGTCCTCACTCCCACTGGCTTCACCCTGTTCTGCCGAGCCCCCATTTCCGCCTCAGTCCTATGAGTCTGTGGCTACGCCTTGACCCTCCAGTGCATCGGTCACCCTGGATCTTCAGCTCCCTGGCTCCACCTTGGCTCTTCCCTCCATCGATTCCGTCGTGGGCCTTCGTTTTGTCACTGCTCTGGATCACACTATGGCCCTTCACTGCTGCATCTCCTCCCTGGCTCCTCCCTCCCTCCACTCCCCTTTGGACTGTTCTGTCAGCCCTATCCTGTAATGGCGTCGGGAGATGTAACAGGAGAGAGTAATGTCACGGACTGCATTTCCCATCATCCTCCCTGGCACCTAACCACGCACACCTGGAACTCATCTAGCCCTCATCACCAGCACTATATAGAGCACACACACTCCCTCTGTCATTGTCTGACCTTGTCTAATGCTATACAGACTACTTAACTTGCTACCTACCTGCTTGATGTTCCTGACTACCTTGCTAGCTACCACTATCTCCATGTTAACCAAGTTGTCTTCCAGTCATCCTTCGTCTCAATGTTGTTCCCTTGTGTATGTGTGTTCTCCAGCGATTCAGTAAAACAAAGACTCAAAGATAATGATACAAGTCTATCTCATCTGCTAACAATCTCATGTATAATCGCTTACCTGTTTATGCACTTTGTTTCTGCCGTACCTGCAAATAAACCTACCTGTTTGAGTTTTACCTCAGTTCTGGTTATTGCGTCCAAGCCAAGAGTGTGACAGTTTTGTTACTGTTACATGTGTGCAGCAACTCTCTCAACATGCGTTCTTAAATGGAAAGTGCTCTTCAAGTTATAATGCTCTTAAAGAGAGACTAGCTTTGCCATAATCTATTGCTATCTTTTTAAATTAGTTTTAAAGTACTAAACTATCTTTTTCTTTTCTTTTTAAAATGCAGATATCGGCAGATAAACAATGTGGTGCAAATATAATGTGCAACCCTAAATTTTATGCTTGGTTTACACCGTTATTAGGTGATATTTTGAAAGACCAACTCTTAATCACCATTTCCATGGTATATTCACCCCTGGGATGTAAGCAAAACTGACTGTAAAAGCCTTATGCTTCAGGCGAACATCTATTTCCACAGAAAACAGATGGGCCTCTGTGGTGCTCTGGATCATTGAAAAAATAGTCATGTCTGCAAACTTAGATGTTTTCTTTATGGAAATGAACTTAAAAGCATGGAAGAATGACAAACATCAGAAATTTTGCCCGCACTTCCGTCATGTGCTCTCGCAGAAATGAAATGGCAGAGAGAGAGAGAGACTGCCAACTGGTACTAAGGATTCTAATGCAGTGTCACATCGCACTGTTCTGCCAGCAAGCTGTGAGGCCTTATGGTTCTTTCAGAGAGATTCATGCTGGTACTGTGGACGTGTCTGGTCAGGCTTGGCTGCACAGATGAGGGAGGCAGTCGAGCTTCCTCTCCTTCCTCCTCCTCTAGTGACTCTCACCGAGACGTCTCCCTGTAAGGGTCTGTCAACTTTACCTGCCCTAGATATATTTAGAGAGGCCTTTTTAATATTGCAGTATTTTTCTTTTTCATAGGCTTGAGACTGGATATCTTCATATTGTTTTCCCCAAATACATTGTATTCGATATGAAATAGAAAGCTGTGTTATTATTCCTCACTCTCTGTGTTTATAGTTACTGAAGTCTTTAATTAATTTACTGACTACACCCTGAATATCGAGAGCAGCTAATTCATGAGTATCTACTTAGTAATCTCTTCCCTTGCACCCTCTTGTGTTGTAGATCTACAGCAGTGCAGTCATTTCATGGAGCTGTCACGGAGTGGTTATATCCCCTCTATCAGTGGTTCTCAACTTTTTGACTCCAAGGCCTCCCTTTGTCCAAGACAAATAGCCTGTTCTATCTATGCTGATTTGTACCTCTGGTATTTCTGTTCTAATAAAAATAAATAAACTAAAAACTGGATGTTTGCTGAGGCCCCCTATAGTGGCCCCTGGTTGAGAGCCACTGTTTATAGAAGTGGGTTATACCACTTTTCTTTTTAGTCTAAAATATAATATCAAATATATATACTGTATATGCAGTATATGTGCTATAAAATCTCAAATACTTCCAAGGCCAAAATCATTTATACCAGTAGCAAATGCTTCTACTAAAAGGAAAGTTGTTGGCATTTCTGAGGTTTAAATAAAAGCTCATTAAAGCTCATGATTTTTTTCCAATTTGAATAAAATGTAAATTATCAGACTTTATTAAACATTACAGAACACAGATTACAGAATCGTTTAAAACCTTTAAGCTAATCTAAAAATATTACAACATTCATTCATTCATTTATTCATTCATTGAAGACTTGCTTTTCTAACAGATTATAAAATGGAGAACTTTTTTTTTTTTTTTTTTCAAAAACAGCAACAAACCATTCAATTCTGGTGGCTTTGGGAGACATATTTATTTAATCTTTTTTTTTTTTTTTTTTAAATCATATTACTTCAAAAAGCTTTCACTGATAACTAAAGTCAACCCACAAACAATGCCAAATTAGAAGAGATAAGCAAGCATTATTTTAGCAGTTTACAAACTAAAATTATAAGTAAATTAGATCTGGAAAACGGGATGTCCTCATTTAACTTAATAATAGTCTACTTAGCTACAGCGTTGTATTATGAATAATCATCTGACTGACTGCAAGTCGAGGATTCACGAGAACTTGTTGCTGTTCCCCAGTAAAATTTTCCTGATAAATAAATGGGTCTAGCAACGCCCCTGGGTCAATCCACCTATTCCTCAGAATATGAGGATGTGCTTCCTTGCTACCCACTAAAACGACCACTTTTGTGCAATTAATCCATTATGATGATGTCATGGTAATGGTAGTAAACGGATACTGGCATTTGGTTATGTGTCTTTTTATGCCTTCCCATCACAGTTTAAGATAATAGATTTTGTCACTCTTTCAGATAAATATTAAGGGTATCATAGTTTATATTTAGCTATTGTCAGTTTTCCCAGGTATTTTTAAATGTCTTCCCACTGGGCATACATTGTTTGATAGGTCACTAAAGTTGCCAGCGATGACGCACTCAGTCATATTTACAACCCCAAGAGCTGTGCAATCATAAAGCTTTACCCTCAGTGTCAGCGAGTACATCTCTCTTCTCTTTTTCTTTCTCTCTTTGAGATGTTAATCATGTTGTACTCTAACATTAAAGCAGAGTGACACTTGTAATTGAACTCTTTTTCTAAGAAAACCCGAAGTGAGGAGAACAACACTTAACATAATCAGGACTATGGAAACTATGAAATCAGTTTCATAAAATGTAGTTTTGGGGTGCTTTAATCCCATCATATGCACAAATTCAGTATACATAAAATATATAAATAAAACAAGATTAACAGAGGGAGCTGGCTTTGATTAAATTTAGCCTATTATTGCCAGAAACAGCAAGAAGGCATTGCATCGCTTGGATCTCTAAGCCCATATGGCCAGGAGCCAGTCTCGCTGACGTGACATCATACAGTCACAGCAGTGTTCAAGCTTTTGTGTCTGTTCTAGCTATATGTCTTGATGGCTTCATTGTCCTGTGCTATTATTTGAGTTCTCCCTGTAGGCTTTGGCTTTTTCCATTGAACATTGCACAATGGAACCTGCTGCCTGGACCAGACATGTCTTTTCTTTTACTCTATATTTACATTGTTTATTCTGGGTCACATGCACAATCTCTTATTTATACCACAAATTGTGAACACCATGTAATCAACAAATATTGATGTTCAGTTTTTGGTTTTACTGTGGGTGGAGCTGTACAAGGTGAGAAAACAGCTCAGACTCTCCCTTGCCAATTAAAAACCTAGGGCCCAGTTTTAGGGTCCTGATGGACATACGGTTTACTCAGCATTGAGTAAGTGGATTAGTTACCTCCCCACTTGGAAGAGTAAAAGGAGGGAAATAGAAATCAGGCCATTAATCCTATTGTACGAGAAGAGGAGTGAAAGAGAGAGGAAGAAAGCACGAAAGAGCGTCTTTGTGCCTCCATCAGATAGAGAAGGTCAGCTTTTCAAGGAAAAAGTGCTGCACTTCACTGTCTCTGCCTATGAGTTACAGAGGAGTGGGAATGCTTTTGATAACCAGAGAGAGTGAGAGTAAGATTTCCATTATTATGCCTCTATGGGTGGTTCAATTATTTCTTCTCTCTAGCGAAGTGTTTTTCAGATTCCCGCTTTCTTTATGCTGTGATTCAACTACCACAGATGTCTTTCCCTTCATTTGCTCTCTCAGCTTTCATAAACTTTCATAAAAGCAAAAAATGTTCTCATCAATGCAATGGGGAGAAGAATTATATCTTAAAATGTGTTTAAATGAATGGAACATTTTCCATTGACAGAAATGCTGTATTTATTGTAATGTTGTGGCGATATTGTCAATAATGAGATTAAAAAGAAATCATATTTATCATATTTATCAAAGCCATCATACTGACCTGATTTTATAAACACTCTGTTAAAAGGAGTTTTAAAAAAAAAATCATGATTTACTCACTCGTGTTGTTCCGAGCCCTACTTATTGAAAGTTCAGTGATAATCTTTCCCTTCGGTCATCTGCTAACCGCTGTGATCGGGTTTTTGAGTAAGTTGAACTGAGTTGAACTCGAGAACTCAATCAGTCTACTCATAAACAAATCATTTGGGCATCCGGATACATTTGAAAATAACTTTTTCATTTCAAAATGCTTTCAGGCCACACTAGCATTTTCAAGGGTTTTCCAAAATGTTCTGGTCCGCACGAACTTGCTAAAAATGCTAAAATCATCCTAATGTGCATGTGTAATCAAAGCTGAGATGAGACAGAGAGACCAGGCATAATAAAGTTCTAACACAATTTTTCTGCCACAATCATTTTTTTTAGCAAAATACAATGGGGAGAACAAGTATTTGATTTTGCAGGTTTGCCCACTTACAAAGCATGTAGAAGTCTGTAATTTTTATCATGGGTACTCTTCAACTGTGAGAGACGGAATCTAAAACAAAAATCCAGAAAATCACATTGTATGATTTTTAAGTAATTAATTTGCATTTTATTGCATGACATAAGTATTTGATACATCAGAAAAGCAGAACTTAATATTTGGTACAGAAACCTTTGTTTGCAATTACAGAGATCATACGTTTCCTGTAGTTCTTGACCAGGTTTGCACACACTGCAGCAGGGATTTTGGCCCACTCCTCCATACAGACCTTCTCCAGATCCTTCAGGTTTCGGGGCTGTCGCTGGGCAATACGGACTTTCAGCTCCCTCCAAAGATTTTCTACTGGGTTCAGGTCTGGAGACTGGCTAGGCCACTCCAGGATGCTTCTTATGGAGCCACTCCTTAGTTTCCCTGGCTGTGTGTTTCAGGTCGTTGTCATGCTAGAAGACCCAGCCACGACCCATCTTCAATGCTCTTACTGAGAAGGAGGTTGTTGGCCAAGATCTCGCGATACATGGCCCCATCCATCCTCCCCTCAATACGGTGCAGTCGTCCTGTCCTCTTTGCAGAAAAGCATCCCCAAAGAATGATGTTTCCACCTCCATGCTTCACGGTTGGGATGGTGTTCATGGGGTTGTACTCATCCTTCTTCTTCCTCCAAACACGGCGAGTGGAGTTCAGACCAAAAAGCTCTATTTTTGTCTCATCAGACCACATGACCTTCTCCCATTCCTCCTCTGGATCATCCAGATGGTCATTGGCAAACTTCAGACGGGCCTGTACATGCGCTGGCTTGAGCAGGGGGACCTTGCGTGGGCTGCAGGATTTTAATCCATGACGGCGTAGTGTGTTACTAATGGTTTTCTTTGAGACTGTGGTCCCAGCTCTCTTCAGGTCATTGACCAGGTCCTGCTGTGTAGTTCTGGGCTGATCCCTCACCTTCCTCATGATCATTGATGCCCCACGAGGTGAGATCTTGCATGGTGCCCCAGACCGAGGGAGATTGACCGTCATCTTGAACTTCTTCCATTTTCTAATAATTGCGCCAACAGTTGTTGCCTTCTCACCAAGCTGCTTGCCTATTGTCCTGTAGCCCATCCCAGCCTTGTGCAGGTCTACAATTTTATCCCTGATGTCCTTACACAGCTCTCTGGTCTTGGCCATTGTGGAGAGGTTGGGGTCTGTTTGATTGAGTGTGTGGACAGGTGTCTTTTATACAGGTAACGAGTTCAAACAGGTGCAGTTAATACGGGTAATGAGTGGAGAACAGGAGGGCTTCTTAAAGAAAAACTAACAGGTCTGTGAGAGCCGGAATTCTTACTGGTTGGTAGGTGATCAAATACTTATGTCATGCAATAAAATGCAAATTAATTATTTAAAAATCATACAATGTGATTTTCTGGATTTTTGTTTTAAATTCCGTCTCTCACAGTTGAAGTGTACCTATGATAAAAATTACAGACCTCTACATGCTTTGTAAGTGGGCAAACCTGGAAAAACGGCAGTGTATCAAATACTTGCTCTCCCCACTGTATCTCACCACTTTCTGGCGCATTCAGGTAAAAACTCAGTCGCCATTCCATGTCTGGTCTAAACTGCAATTGCCCTCATGTTTTGTCACAGGACAGAAATTGTGAATACATTTTCTGTCATCTTTGCAGGAATGTAATATGAAGATTGAACAAATTAACAAATTAACTGAAACTGAATAGCACACAGCAGGCAAATACAGCACCGGTATATCTATCAGTACATTATGTGTCACATGACTAAACATGCGGCATTGTTATCAAATACCTTCATTTTTACGCAAAAACGGCTTTTCCATTTGGAAGATCAACTTTAAAAAGCTAATTTTTCTCAGGACAAAAACATTGGGCCCTATTTTAACGATCTGAGCGCAAGGTCTGAAACGCATGCCGCAGGTGCACTTAGGGCGTGTTTGAATCCACTTTTGCTTGTTTACCGAGGGAAAAATGGTCGGCCAGGTTTGTACCTAGTCTCTTAATGAGTCATGGGTGTGTTTTGGGCGTAACGTGCAATAAACCAATCAAAGTCTCATCTCCCATTCCCTTTAAAAGCCAGTTGCACCATGGCGGAATTTGCGAGCGGAAAGACTGAACGCTTCTCCAGAGAGAAATCCTTTTATTTTTAATATTTAAAAATGTTTGTGTGCTGCTGCGCATCCCTGTGTGTGTAATAAGCAGAGTGTACACGTGTTGTGCACCCGCCTATAGGCGCATATTACTAACACGCCCTTTAAATAACACAAAAAAATACTGCGCTATTGACTTTAGACCAGGTTTTTGTTGGTCAGTAGCGCAGTCATTTTCAGTTGCCTCAAAACAGCAACGCGCCAACAATGGGCCTGAACACACCTCGTTTTCAGACCAGCACGCCCATGGGCGCACAAATGGGCGCAAATGCATTTGCTATTTAAACATCGTGGCGCTGGACGTGAAAATGATAACTGCATCAGGCTGAAACTAGCAGAAAACACTTGCGGCGCGCCTGGCGTCGCATTGCGCCAGGTGTATGATAGGGCCCATTGTCTCAGTGTGGATGGAAGGCCAAATTGTAGAGAAAACATTCATTTTCAAATGTTTTAGGCCTATATCTGAATTAGTGCAGATGTAGCCTTAGCATTGTTGAACCACATTGGTCAATTCATTGAAAAAAAACCAATCCACCCAAAAATCTAATCAAGGAGAGTGAGAGTGGGTGTCAAGATATTCAGTAAGTAGTGACTTACCCACACAAAGCTATCTCTGGCTCGAGTCATATGGATACATTTTACAATATGGCACTTTTGCATCCGTTTTAAAATTGATAACTGCATGGAAGAGCAGTTCAGTTTTCAGAATTTTGTCCTTTTGTATTCCACAGAGGAAAGTTATATGGGTTTGGAATAACAGGAAGGTAAGACAGTTGATAACAGAATTATGGGGTGAACTGTTCATTTAAGGTGAGAGTCTGGATTGATGGAATCTGATTGTGATAAACTTTCATACGCAACCATAAATAAAAAAAGTTTTGCTTGGAAACTTTTAATGAATGTCTGTCATCCTCATATTGTGGATGTAAACATTTATGCCAATCACGTTGCACAGAATGATGCTGCATAACCATATCTAATTGTTCCATCTGTGTGTCTATTTTAATAGGAAATATACATATTAATCCTATAATGTTGATCCACAGTCAGTGCTTTGTCATTATTTCCTATCCAACCTGTTTGGAGACAGCAAACTCCATATCTTAGTGATCATTTCAACTCGAATGTCATCTGACAAATCCCTCTGAGACAAATGTAAATGTGGAGAAAGAGATTTGAAACCATATGATGGAAAGACTGACCTGATCTTAAATAGACTCTGTTTTGATTTTATTTACATACTTCTTTTTAGAATGCAAATATTGAAACTAGTTGTCAACAAATCCATTACATTCCTCAGCAAAACAAAACAAAATACATAACATACAATCACACTGCACAAAACAAAATGCCTTTAAAATGAATCTTTTTAAAATTAACTTCTACAACAGGAAACACCTTTCCTGCGTCTGTCAATATACATTTTTTTCCCCTTTTGTCTGAGTTATGGATTAGGCCACCATAACATCAACTGTCTGAATAGGTCACTCAATATTTTGTGAGTGATGTCCTCCCTCCAGCAGTGAAGCCGCTATCTCTAAACACATTCAGAATGTCTGAAAGCAATAAATTCCAACAGGCTTTTATCATGTGATTGTTCACAACAGCCTGTAGCACTTTACAGATTTGTCAGGGAATTTGTAGATAAAATATTGTATATCGTTATATTTGACAGAATTTCACTGATGAAACAGAATTTAAAGGTATGCTGGGGTATACATTTGAACAAAGTCAAAATGAATTAAACATCATCCTTTTCTTTACACACATGACCCCTGTGGTTAATTTTTTAATCTAGCTTTGTTTAAATTATAATCCAGGATTTACTAGTCTTAATCCAACATAGAAGTGATCAGTCCTGTCTGGATGGACTGTCTGTCTTGTCTCATCTCTCTAGGATTTTTTTTCCTTCTGTCTCTGTTAAACATTGAGCATCTGAAAATACAACAAATCACATCTGCACAAATTAAACTGTTGTTGACATTAAACATATCACCAGTTCTCATCATTTTGGCAAAGGGAAAAATAAAGACTGAAGCAAGAACGATCAGTATAAAAGTATAAAAATAAATCTTTTAAAATTTAATGCACCATTTATTGTGGTTATTGTCACTACTATTGTCCCATTTTCTTTGGCAATCATCCTGTGACATCTCTTAGTTTTTCCAATGGGGATTAGAGATCCCTGCTGAGGAAGATCTTAGTTTTATGGGACTTTTACTGGATTTAATGTGGAATATCTGTCTGTTAGTCTAATCTCTGTCTATGATAACACCTTTAATCAATGTTATCTTTGATGTCCTTAATATTCTGTTAACATGCATAACATTCATTACTTACATCCTCATGGTCTGTTTGGGATCTGAGAGACAGACACAGAGCAATAACACAAACAACATCCTTAACATTGAAATATCCAATTGATTTGTCATGACTTTTCCTAATCAATTGATTATAAATAATAGCCTATTTCTACTTGAAAATATGCATCTAATGTTCTCTGTGAAACATTTTACATGTCGGAAAAGAAAAGTCACCTTCCAGATGCGTGTATCTATGCTATACCAAACAGATTAAATCTTCAATAATATCTGATTAAGGTTTTGAATAAATCAGAGACAGCAGATTAATAAAAGAATTTAAAGGCAAAATAAAGGTGAATCTCAAATACAGCATTAGGTCTCGAGCCCAAACACAAAGAATATACTGTATAGTCAATCTAAATGTTAAAAAACAACTTAAGTTCAATATTTAATTTAATTAAAATTAAAGTTGTTAAAATTGAACTCAAGAGTTCTTATTGAGCAACTAAAAATGAGGCAGGTTCTCACATATTCAGCCCTTCTGTGTTTTACTCTCACGGTGCTTTGCTTTGATCTGAACCAAGAAGAACAAAGACAAAAATTAGGTCAAGTTGATGGGGAAAGAGAGACGTTAGATCTTTGTTTGTATGTAAACATATACTGCGGGAAATGGTTTACAGTATATAATACACTACACAGCTATATAATTTGACCACACACGTCTAAGCCCGGTCTCATTTATCATTTGCCTGTTCATTGCTTTGTATTTTTTGGAGCCAGAATAGGGGTAATTAACATTCACATAGTAAAGATCATAATAAAGACAGTTAGCTGGTTGTTATGTTCATGCTAATATATTTCCAAAGCGCTAGTCTCTTTTAAAATCTCACTTCTTACTTTATAATTCCTTTGAATATGATCCATTATATCTCACAACATATGCCTTGAGGTCAGCATTACCAAAAATATTCCCTACAGAATCAAGACATCAGCAGCTACCACATGTGCTAATGCAATCCGCCCATCGTACTGAGTGACAGCTTGCTCTCCCAGCCCCACTCACCAGACAGTCTCCATATGATGCCACATCTACGCAACACCTGATGCCCCCCACCTGTGTATTTGCAATGCCATTTGCAATTCCGCCATCTTGGCTCTGTAGGGGGTGGCCTGCAGTATTGGCTTAGAGCCAACATGGTGGCAGATGGATCGTCTGCTGCTGGCCTCAGGATCCTAAAGCCTCTTGGATTTGACACATCCAAGGCCAAGCAGCCTCTGGTTAAACGTCTCACAGTTTACAGTGTGTACATGTAGTTACCACGGCAACCAAGAGATCAGGCATGCTGAAGAAAAAGAAAAGATTTCTCTGCATATATAAAAATGTTTATACCTACTTGTTAGGATATTTTTCTGAGGGAAGTGGTGGAAATGATGGTTTTCAATTAAACCAGCAGCTTTAGTCATTATTTTGAATGTATGATATTGAAGCAGCCACTTAGTCTACATCTGCTTCCCATTTCTACATGTTTAATTAGTGTATTTCTTTATGGATTTATTTTTTAATAGCTTGTCTGGCATAAAGAAGCCTTATAAGATTATTTTCATCAAATGAACTCAGCCTTGGCTCTCTGAGCTAATAAAATTACTTCAGTTGAATTGCAGCATCATCAGGCAGGGGGACTAGCATGTTTTTGGCAGAGTCCCTTTGCGCCATGGTGTAAATAGTGTTATTTGGAGTTTCTTTGTACTTGTCTTGATCTGAGGTTACAATGAGGCAGTTACAATGGGAGTAAATGTGGGGCAATTTTTGGAGAGTGTAAAGACGTAAATGTGAAGCTTATCATTTCATAAAAGCACTTAAATCAAAAACTTGAGGTGTAAAATTGTTTAAATCTTTGTTTTTGTGGCATTACATGGTTTACACTGGTCAAATGTTACATTGTGAAAAACAAAGTAAATAAAATTGAATTTTGTTTAGTCTACTTTAGTCAACTTTTAGTCTAACTTTACACAGAAAAGGTTAGTAAGTGATTTTTAACATTAAAAATCATGTTAACATGCATATTGTTTATGCTTTGTGGGTATATAATTAAAATTTTTATTGAGTATTTTAATGTTACCGATTGGCCCAATGTCCAATTTACTATTGGAATATACACTATATTGCCAAAAGTTTTAGGACGCCTGCCTTTACATGCACATGAATTTTAATGACGCCCCATTCTTAATCCGTAGGGTTTAATATGGAGTTGGCCCACCCTTTGCAGCTATAACAGCTTCAACTCTTCTGGGAAGGCTTTCCACAATGTTTAGGAGTGTGTTTATGGGAATTTTTGACCATTCTTCTAGAAGCGAATTTGTGAGGTCAGGCACTGATGTTGGACGAGAAGGCCTGGCTCGCAGTCTCCGCTCTAATTCATCCCAAAGGTGTTCTATCGGGTTGAGGTCAGGACTCTGTGCAGGCCAGTCAAGTTCCTCCCCACCAAACTCGCTCATCCATGTCTTTATGGACCTTGCTTTGTGCACTGGTGCACAGTCATGTTGGAACAGGAAGGGGCCACAAAGTTGGGAGCATGAAATTGTCCAAAATGTCTTGGTATGCTGAAGCATTAAGAGTTCCTTTCACTGGAACTAAGGGGCCAAGCCCAACCCCTGAAAAACAACCGCACACTATAATCCCCCCTCCACCAAACTTTACACTTGGCACAATGCAGTCAGGCAAGTACCGTTCTCCTGGCAACCGCCAAACCCAGACTCGTCCATCGGATTGCCAGACAGATAAGTGTGATTCGTCACTCCAGAGAACACGTCTCCACCGCTCTAGAGTCCAGTGGCGGCGTGCTTTACACCACTGCATCCGACGCTTTGCATTGCACTTGGTGATGTAAGGCTTGGATGCAGCTGCTCGGCCATGGAAACCCATTCCATGAAGCTCTCTATGCACTGTTCTTGAGCTAATCTGAAGGCCACACGAAGTTTGGAGGTCTGTAGCTATTGACTCTGCAGAAAGTTGGTGACTTCTGCGCACTGTGCACCTCAGCATGTGCTGACCCGCTCTGTGATTTTACATGGCCTACCACTTCGTGGCTGAGTTGCTATTGTTCCCAATTGCTTCCACTTTGTTATAATACCACTAACAGTTGACTGTGGAATATTAGTAGTGAGGAAACTTCACGAATGGACTTATTGCACACAGGTACCACGCTTGAATTCACTGAGCTCCCATTCTTTCACAAGTGTTTGTAGAAGCGTCTGCATGCCTAGGTGCTTGATTTTATACACCTTTGGCCATTGAAGTGATTGGAACACCTGAATTCAATGATTTGGAGGGGTATACTTTTGGCAATTGTACTGTGAAAATACAGTGCACTGCTGTATACATACTGTAAAATGAACCCTTTTTTTTTTTTACAGCCGTTACTGTAAAATTACAGTAGAAATAATATATATATATATATACTGAACCCGGAATATTCCTTTAAACAGTGATGTCCATCATGTTGTGATATAAGATTTTTTGTGGCATGTATGTGGTCAAAGTTATGGGGCTTGTACCCATACACATTTTGAGTAGACTCATTTTAAAATAATTCCTTACATGATCCTTATTTTTGGACTATAGTTCCCTTTTGATCCCAGATGCATCATTTTCTATAATTATCCATCATATAGAATTCATCTTTAGCACAGTACTAGCATAACATCATGCATAAACCAGTAGTTTATTGGATTGGAGTTGCAGAACTTTTCTGAGCCCTAGTTTGGCTTCATTTGACCTGTAATCAGAGAGAAACATTCCCAAAGCCGCTTCAGGGCAGGACTAGAGTTTTTTTCCGGAGCGTACTGTCATCTTGTGTTTGCAGCATTGGGGAGTGTATTTGTGGAAACATGGTCCCGAAAGCAGCCATCTGCCCAAATCCCTTCCTTATGCGAAATTTTTTTTTTGAAAGTTATTTATTTATTTTTAAAATGTGACGCATAATTATATATTCATAACCCCTATTTATTTCATGCTTGTGCTCTAGTTTACTGGCAATCTTTTGCCACATTCATTTAATCCAAGATACGGAGTATATCATCCTTCCTTACTACTCATGACATTGATTCTCTTTATAGTGACTAAAAAAGTAAACAAAATTTCCCATAAACTTATCCACCCTCTTCTTTGGCATCCCTGGCTGTTCTGCCTCATGCATATTCATTACTTAATTAGTGGGGGTGTAAACTGAAAGCATAATATCTGCCCTTCGTTGGATTTCTAGATCAGGTCTTTCATGGTGGATTAGTACTAATGACTCATTGTAAAGAGTATGTATGGTGAAACCACTCACTGACATCTTGTCTTCTATAAATGTGCTCCTTAATCTATGCATACCGCCTGCTCGTACATATTCATCACTGCTTATAAGGAGACCTGGTTTCTGAGACTACTAATCAATCCTATATGTTTTATGAACATGTCAGAGAAAATAACTGAAAATAATAATAATATCCTCTCTTATTCTCTTAAAGCAATAGTTCACCCAAAAATGAAAATTTTGTCATCATTTACTCACCCTCATGTTGTTCCAAACCTGTATGAGTTTCTTTTTTCTGTTGAACACACAAGAAGATATTTTAAAGAATGTTTGTAACCAGACAGTTGACGGCACTCATTGACTTCCATAGTATTTTTTTTGTTCCTAATATGGGTGCCGTCAACTGTCTGGTTACCAACATTCTTTAAAATATCTTCTTTTGTGTTCAACAGAAGAAAGAAACTCATACAGGTTTGGAACAACTTCAGGGTGAGTAAGTAATGACAAAATGTTCATTTTTGGGTGAACTATCCCTTTAAGACATGTTTGTTTACATATTCATATTTAGTGTGCTCATTCCCTCGACACTATCCCATAAAAAGTTTACTCAAAGTTCATGTGCTAATCTTTCAGCCTCTTATTTCCAATACGACCAAGATCTGACAAAAACAGCTGCACAAAAATTTCCCATCCTCCCTTTAATTATTGTAGGTCACCCTTCCTTCTTTTAAGGTATGCAGATTAGTCATGAATATTCCGGCTTGTTTAGTGAGGGCATGTTTAGTAGTTCCTTAGAGACCTGTAAGACCCTGATGTTTGCTCAGTAATTATCAGACAGTGATTTGTTGGTGGATGATTTGATATTTTGTGTGGCAGTCAAGGCGTGAGATTACCACAATCCCCTTATCGCACCCCCTACTGTGGATTTCTATCCTGCAAATTATGGTATGAAGAAATAAATGTCTCGGATTTTAAAAGATTGAAGCATTTTATGACTTTACTGCATTCATTCATGCCCTAATTAATAAGGCTAGCACAATGATTCTTGGCATTTTAGTTTCATTTAATAATCTATTTTACACATTTGTACATTTCATAAACTCGATCAGGAAAAGTAGTAGAATCTAATTTCACCACCCTCCGTTTTCTCTGTCTCAAAATGTACTCTTGCTCTCTCATTGTTTTTCCTCTATTTCACTCCATTACCACTTTACTTTCATTGTCTCAGATTCCTTCCATTTTTCTGTCCATCATTGTAATCTAATTGAATTAAATGGGGTTGAAATGCATAAATGTGCATGAGTGGGTAGCATATATGGGGAGACTGAAAGCAAGAGAAGGCAAATGCATGTGCATTAGGTTTAATGGGCAAAAGCAAGATTTTATATGAGAACACACAGTGGAAATGAGTGTATGTGTTTGAGTGTGTCTTTTTTTAGGTGTGAGTGTGTCTACCTGTCTGAGTAATAGGCTAATTAGTTTGAATGGAAAGCTCATCTTTATAATTGAGCAAATGGCTCTTTTGTAATGTGCTTATTAAATCAAACAGTCTTCTCAGTACAAGAACATGCTGCAGTACACTAATGATATAAACCAACATTAGAGGTGATGAAGTTGTGTTGGCACAGAATGGCTTGACATTTCTTTGTTTGTAAGTGTGTGGGTGTAGACAGTCCAAGGTTGTCTTTTTTTAAACCCATGTATTTTGACTACTTGTTAAAGCGTATAGGACTGAGTTTCAGCTGATTTGTTAAAACAAAGTCACAGTTATTAATTGCTACATGTACTGTGCTAGAATAACTGGGACTTGTCACAGCACTTGCATATTGTTGCCCTATTGTTGGTTTAATTGCTTCTATTGCTCTCCTCATATGTAAGTCGCTTTGGATAAAAAGGTGTGCTAAATGATCAAATGTAAATGTAATGTAATAAAAAGTATGCATATGCAGTAGAGGAAGTACTTGTTGTTGTATTCTTAATTATACATCCTCAGGTCCTCTCAACTGACTCAATTTGATTATCCAAGCGGAGTTTCAAGAGTGTTTTCAGTGTCTCAGCATTAGGTGGTGACAAGTGACTTTCTTTGTGTGATTTATTCAATAATTCACTTAACCGATTCGTTCGTGAAGAGCTGCATCCGAAATCGCACTCTCTGAATATACTTCTGAAGAAGTTATTACTTTCAGACTGTTAAAAAAGTATGTTCTATACAGTATGAATGTGTGTGGTATAAATGAAATCCAGAAGAACTACATTCCTCAGGTTGTCATTGTCATGTGACCTACCAGCAGTGTTGGGAAAAATTACTTTTAAAAGTAATGTGTTACAATATTGCATTACTCCTTTAAAAAAGTTACTAATTGCGTTACTTAATTTTTATCGAGAGTAATGCTTTATATTACTTTTGCGGTACTTTTTCTTTGTCAGTCAATAAATGGGAAAACCAAGTAACTTGTGTTACTTATTTGAAAAGGTAACTCAGATATTTTGTTGTAAATTTAAAAGTAATGTGTTACTTTACTAGTAACTTGAAAAAAGTAATCTGATTACATAACTCATGTTACTTGTAATGCATTACCCCCAATACTGCCTACCAGCATCAGTTGCGTCTCTTTGCTGCAGTTCACAAATCTTCTTCCATGGCCTCATGGGATAATAAAGTGTTCATTAGATGTGCACTTCAGAATCTCACCAGAAAAGTTCTTTTCACTTACTGTTTTATGAGAACGTTAAATTTGGACATGCTACTCTTTTCAAATACTGTTTTTCTATATAGTATAGGGAAGTATGCATATTCGGATGCAGCCACTGTCTTTATGAACGAGTCATTGAATCCATTCCTCAACGGATTCATTCAAAACACTGATTCATTCAGGAATGAACTACTGCTACTCTGTGTTGCTTGGAGATGCAATAGTTTATTCTGCTCTTTATTTGGTTTTCATTGGCAAAAATAGACCTACATGGTTATTTCTTATCTAAAATACAATTCCCAACCAATTTTCAGTTGTAAAAATCCACCAAATCAAGATCCCTACATTTACTTTATAAATTATTATGTAAACTGAGAATATTTCATAATGATGTAATTTTTCAGAGTGTATATTTACACTGAGTGCAAATACATTTACACTAACTCCGCCCACTGATGTCTGGTTGGGCCAGACAAAATTACGGAAAACGCCATATTGTCAAGAGTAGCAGTAGTGTAGGGGTAAGGTGTGTGGTAGAGAGTTTTGACGCAAATCGACCCGAGCTGAACTCGCTCTACTCTCTTTTCCCATCACATATCAGATCAGAAAGGCATTTATTTTCAATAAAAATGAAGAAAATATTCAAAAAGTGAAAATAAGACGCTTTTCCACTGTCCGGCCAAGCGGTTCATATCACACAACTGTTCCATTCCATGCCGATCCGGGCCAGCTGGTACGGTTTACTGATAGCAGCTGCTCTTTGGAATGTAATACAAATGCATCAGTCGTTGCCTTGGTAACGCAACGGTTTACTGATGATATGAGATGTCAATAGCAACCGTGTTATGGAGAATGATAAGATATTGCTTTTAATTTGTTTATGTCACCCAAATAGCGCACTTAACCAGCTACAGAGAAACTGGTAGCCAGGCAACAGACAAGTGACCAATCCTGAGTGGCGACGTCACTTCACGGATTCTACCAGCACGCTTCCGTACAGTTAGCTAATCGTGCTGAGAATTCCGGGCCGAGAGCGGTTTGTAATCGTGCCGTGCCGTACCAGGCTCAATTCTAACCATTAACCTTACCATTCTAAGAACCGTTTGGCCCGATGGTGGAAAAGCGGCTATAATGTCTAACGTGTGTTTATTAATAAATTGTTTTATGCACCCCGAGTGCCTTGCGTTTTAGCCGCCTGCTGCGCCTCGCGTTTTTGTAGGAGCGCTCTGAGCGCCTGAAGTTGAAAGAAAATCAACTTTGTGCAGAAAAGCGCCCAACGTCATTCCTGTTTGTTTCCATTGTCCAATCGAATGAATGGAGAGGCGGGCCTTCCATTGTGGTGACCGTTACCTTGGTTTGACTGACAGGACAGCTGATTCAGGGGTTGCCTAGCAACATAAAAAAAAACGCAGCACACTGCTCTTTTCTACAACGTCAACCAAAAAAAAGGCAGTGCGGTACACCTCGCGTTTTAAACCTGAAAAACGGATTCTGTCTAAACAGGGCCTTACCGGTTAGGGTTAGGGGTAGATCTAGGGAGGGCTTTATTGTCCAAATAAGGTAGCACCCATTTAATAATTTTTATAAATATAATAATTTACACTCTATGTAATTATTGCATACCTGTTTAATGTACAACAACACTGAGGTGCAAATAGTATCTGCCACTATTTATAAGTAGCCTATAAATAGCATCTAACTACTATTTTCATTTAGTGTAAATAGAATCTAGTTGCTATTTACACTTAATGCACTTATAGCTGCTGCCATAATTGTTTCGTTTATGTCTACAGCATATTTTTAACAATAATTCTGAATAATATTATATATTTTCTCCCTTATACTTTGTTTGCATGAATTCACAAAACATAGAATCTCCTCTTGACATTCTCAGTGATTCCTTTTCTTGTCAAGGATGGGGGATGGAAAACATCCATGGTACATGTAACACCATACCATCCCCCTCATGAGCACCAGCACAGAGCTAAAAGTCATCTGACATGTCCGTATACTCAGGGGAAACTAACCAGATTGGCCATTTAGAGATGTGGACCAGAGATAGTGAACAGATATCTCTAGAGATGGTATCACATCACCTGTGTCCTGCTGGTCCAGTTGCCTGAGGTGAAGGAGTGAGTAATACTGTTATTACACGGGTGGACAAGACCACTGGGTGAATGGCAGGGCCGCTTAATGACCTGCAGTTCTGCTGCTGATGACTCAACACGCTCTCTCAGCCAGTCAATGAACAGTGCTGGAGTAATGAGGCAGAGGAAGGTGAGGACTTATTGGAGGTGAGAGGTAAGGCCTGGGGGGAGGGGTAGAGGTGGCCAATCTACTGGAATACACACACATACTGATGAAATGGAAAAATATTTGGCTCTGAAAATGTGTGCCCCCATCAGTGCATGAAATACACTTTTGATTGGTGCATCTGGTTATGGACACATTTATTTGTGTTTTGATGATTTCCTGATTTGCTCTTTTCTTTCCACAGCTGTTGATATTCCAGAATTATTATATGCATTAGTTTGCACACTTCTATCTGTGTTCGTACTATAAGTCAGTTTGACCATGTGCATGCTGGGTTGGCTGGTGCCTGCCAAAGCCATCTTGGACAGCCTTTGGTCACGAAGCATTGTCTGCTTTATAGAATTACAGAATATTCTGGGTTCAGTACAAGTTAAGCCTGACAGCATTTATGGAATAATGCTTATTACCACAAAAAATAATTTTGACTCATCCCTCATCCTCTTAAAAATGAGGTAAGGCACTTATGAAAGTAAATAGGGCAATTTTTGGGAGGATTTAAAAGCATAACCTTTTTTAACCTTGAATTTTATATTTTTTATATTTAATAAATTGTTGCTTTTGCAGAGCTCCGTCTATTTTGGAATACCAATATTCATATATTCCTATATTTTTATTATCACTTGTGTTTTTGAACTGTGAATTGTTATCCTTATAATAAATGACACATTAACATTTGCTGCACAGTGTCACTGACCTCAGTGTACTAATACATTATCTGGTATTTTAATGAGACACATGCACACATCTAATTAATGAGGGTTTGTGCTGTGATTATCCAGACAAACATTTAATACAATTCTGATACTGTTTGTCCATAGCTGTACCTGTTTATGTTTTCCCGCAAGGTCATCTTTCAGTCCAGGACTGATAGTGGCTAGCAGGTACACACACATACACATAATTAAAGAGCTTGCTAAGTGATTTCCATTTAACTGATTACCAGGCAATTCATTCAGTCTGATTTTATAGTTTCAATCTCACCTATGCACACATCCATTGATAGTGACAGATATACTGACATACAGTGGGGAGAACAAGTATTTGATACACTGCCGATTTTGCAGGTTTGCCCACTTACAAAGCATGTAGAAAGCATGTAGATTTCTATCATAGGTACTCTTCAACTGTGAGAGACGGAATCTAAAACAAAAATTCAGAAAATCACATTGTATGATTTTTAAATAATTAATTTGCATTTTATTGCATGACAAAAGTATTTGATACATCAGAAAAGCAGAACTAAATATTTGGTACAGAAACCTTTGTTTGCAATTACAGAGATCATACGTTTCCTGTAGTTCTTGACCAGGTTTGCACACACTGTAGTAGGGATTTTGGCCCACTCCTCCATACAGACCTTCTCCAGATCCTTCAGGGTTCGGGGCTGTCGCTGGGCAATACGGACTTTCAGCTCCCTCCAAAGATTTTCTATTGGGTTCAGGTCTGGAGACTGGCTAGGCCACTCCAGGACCTTGAGATGCTTCTTACAGAGCCACTCCTTAGTTGCCCTGGCTGTGTGTTTCGGGTCGTTGTCATGCTGGAAGACCCAGCCACGACCCATCTTCAATGCTCTTACTGAGGGAAGGAGGTTGTTGGCCAAAATCTCGCGATACATGGCCCCATCCATCCTCCCCTCAATACGGTGCAGTCGTCCTGTCCCCTTTGCAGAAAAGCATCCCTAAAGAATGTTTCCACCTCCATGCTTCACAGTTGGGATGGTGTTCTTGGGGTTGTACTCATCCTTCTTCTTCCTCCAAACACGGCGAGTGGAGTTTAGACCAAAAAGCTCTATCTTTGTCTCATCAGACCACATGACCTTCTCCCATTCCTCCTCTGAATCATCCAGATGGTCATTGGCAAACTTCAGACGGGCCTGGACATGCGCTGGCTTGAGCAGGGGGACCTTGCGTGGGCTGCAGGATTTTAATCCATGACGGCGTAGTGTGTTACTAATGGTTTTCTTTGAGACTGTGGTCCCAGCTCTCTTCAGGTCATTGACTAGGTCCTGCCGTGTAGTTCTGGGCTGATCCCTCACCTTCCTCATGATCACTGATGCCCCACGAGGTGAGATCTTGCATGGCGCCCCAGACCAGGGGAGATTGACCGTCATCTTGAACTACTTCCATTTTCTAATAATTGCGCCAACAGTTGTTGCCTTCTCATCAAGCTGCTTGCCTATTGTCCTGTAGCCCATCCCAGCCTTGTGCAGGTCTACAATTTTATCCCTGATGTCCTTACACAGCTCTCTGGTCTTGGCCATTGTGGAGAGGTTGGAGTCTGTTTGATTGAGTGTGTGGACAGGTGTCTTTTATACAGGTAACGAGTTCAAACAGGTGCAGTTAATACAGGTATTGAGTGGAGAACAGGAGGGCTTCTTAAAGAAAAACTAACAGGTCTGTGAGAGCCGGAATTCTTACTGGTTGGTAGGTGATCAAATACTTATGTCATGCAATAAAATACAAATTAATTATTTAAAAATCATACAATGTGATTTTCTGGATTTTTGTTTTAGATTCCGTCTCTCACATTTGAAGTGTGCCCATGATAAAAATTACAGACCTCTACATGCTTTTTAAGTAGGAAAACCTGCAAAATCAACAGTGTATCAAATACTTGTTCTCCCCACTGTACATTTTTATATTTAATTTAAAAAAAAGTTTTATTCATGTACTTATGTGTGTATGTATATACCATGTCTATCCCCCTATTGTGAAAGGGTTGAACCCCTAAGTATAATAGGATTCATCTTTTCTGTTTGAGTCAGTTCTGGTGAAGGACCTCCGTGAGGTAGGTCACCTTTAGTGTCTCTGTTTTATGTTCTTTTTTATTTGTTTTTTTTTGTTGCAAGTTTTGCAACAGTGTCTCCTGCCTTTGCTCTGGCCATGTCCACACACCAGGCAATTCATTCAGTCTGATTTTATAGTTTCAATCTCGCCTATGCACACATCCATTGAGAGTGACAGATATACTGACATACATTTTATATTTTAAAAGTTAACTCCTTTCACAGACACACACACACACACACACACACACACGGAAGCATGTTGTTTTTTCATGTTTTGTGGGGACTTTCCATAGACATAATGATTTTATACTGTACAATCTGTATTTTCTATTACCTTACACTAACCCTACCGCCAAACCTACCAATCACAGAAAATGTTTTGCATTTTTACATTTTCAAACAACGTCATAGTATGATTTATAAGCCTTTTTCCTCATGGTGACCAAAAAATGTCCCCACAAGGTCAAGGATTTTGGATATTGCAGTCTTTGTGGGGACATTTTGTCCCCATAACTTAGGGTTTACCTGAGCCACACACACATCAACACACATGTTGGGTTTTCATGTTTTATGGGGACATTCCATAGACATAACGATTTTTATACTGTACAAATTGTATATTCTACCCCTAAACCTATTCCCATCACAGGAAACTTTCTGCATTTTTGCATTTTCAAAAAACATCACTTAGTATGATTTACAAGCTAAAAATGTCCCCACAAGGACAAAGATTTCGAATATTGCCATCTTTGTGTGGACATTTTGTCCCCATATGTAGGGTATGCCTGAACCACATACACACACATAATTCCTCCACTTCCCCCCATTAAGATATTACATTGTGGATGTGACCCTTTAGAAATATCCCAGTCAGAGGTCTCTGTAGGGGTCTCTATGTAAACCGCAACACTTCTTTCTTTATGCTCAGGGGACAACGAGACCTCACTTCAAGGGTTCAGGCCCCACACTGTGTGTTACTCGCTCAGCTCAGGGGAAGAATAATAATGTCCTCCACCAGATAAGTTCCATGACAATCCCTTTAAGGTTTTTTCAACATGCCATAGCTGATTAGTCTTTCTATAAATGACCTTTATATAAAAGACCGTAGAAGCTGATCAGAGATCAGTTGTTCTATGTAATCTGGGATGATGAAGGCATGGGAAGCTGATATGAGAACAGTTATTAAAAGCACACAGCACATTTGGGCCTCCAGGAATTCACCTATGCCTACTTCTGTCCTTTTGTTTGGTCCATAAAAGAGTTTTTTGGAGTTCAGTAAGGTTGAGTGGAACTCATGTCCAGCTAGATAAGAGTTTAAGAACATAATATAGGTAGAGTAATTAATTATAGCTTGGTTATTTAGAAAATGTCAAGAAAACTTGAACATATGAAAAGTCAAGTCAAGTCACCTTTATTTATATAGCGCTTTTTACGATGGAGATTGATTCAAAGCAGCTTCACAGTGGTAACAGGAAAATAATGCAACAGAATTTGTTTCGGGTGTACAGCCGCTCTGGAGAAAACAGTGATGTCATCCAGCTCAGTTCAATTATCACATAGTGTCAATGCAGGCAGATCAGTAATATAGTTGAATATTTAGTGTCCCCAACTAAGCAAGCCAAAAGCCAAAGGAGACAGAGGCGACAGTGGCAAGGAACCAAAACTCCATCAGGTGACAGGATGGAGAAAAAACCTTGGGAGAAACCAGGCTCATTAAAAAATATAGCCATTGTTTAGTGCAAGTTAATAAATAAATAAAAAAAACTTTTATTATCCAAATTTCTATAATTTTATAGAACACCACCCAAAACTGATGTCACTACATTGATCATTAATGACCCGGCCTTTTAGTTCAAAAGATAGCCTATTACAAAAGACTAACAGGACGCAAAGTGAACACAGAAAAGACATTTGAAATGATTACCAATTAAATAAATGTTACCAAAATGTTCCTTTAATTAGAGAATGAAAAAAAATCAAGCACACTTATCCTGTAAAACATGCTCACCTGTCCAGAGGGGGGCGTCTTGATGAGTGTCAATAATTATAGCCTACAAACAAACTGCGTATTATGACATTTGCACATAATGCCGAAATGATCGTTCAAACAAACGACAGTCATCAATGATGATTTGTTTTTCAGTGAAGAACCTGGATGTTGCTCAACATATATTTCCTCAACAAACTTTATCTATTCAGTCCGCAACTTGTTCCTCCGTCACCTTTGACCGCTCGCCGCCTCTTAGATTCGCTGGCCTTTGTCCTGCTGCCCCGTGAAATCCAGAGAGTGCTGAAGCCCTCAGATGTCGTTGTTCTTGCGCGGATTACAGAGAGGCAGATGGACAGCGGGTGGTGGCCTGCGCAAATCCGCCCTCCCCCGTGCTTTTGTCGGGAATAAGAGTAGATTTATCAAGCACTCCCTCATGCACGTTCCCGTCGCAACTTGCATTAATCATAAATAGTCTAATAGAAATATATGACAGCTCATCATGCCATATAGCCTAGGCTATCACTAATTGGGAGTGGGACATGTTTTCATTTATAATTTCAATTATTTTAATAGAATGAATAGAAACGTTTTATACGCTATTTAATCAGAACTGAATCTAATTATAATAATTACTGATTTTATAGAGTTTATAGAAATTTTGACCAGGAAGACGAGGCTCAGAGTCAGGTCTTGTTTAGAATCGATTCCATTTTGTAGTACGATTACGAAAGAATTCAATTTAATATACATGAATATTTGTAGGCTCTATATGAATATATATATATGAAGTGCATTATATACACATGCATTCAATATTTTATATATGAATTGCATATTTGAAAGAATTGTTTTAGCCTACATTTATTTCTGATTGAAATCTGATGATTCCATCATTTGATAACAGACTGCTGAGGGCAGCAGCCTACATTCAATAATCTTTTTTCCAAGCAGCCTTTTTTTTCCCCCAGAGTACTACAAGAATCGTTAATGTAACCAGATTCGTTAAATAGAATAATAATATAAAATTATTTTAACTTAAGCCGCTTTACCTGTTGTGACGTACACAACGGGGCGGGGCACGGCGAGGACTTGACTGAAGCCTCTGTTGCCTATTACAGATCACTGAGACGGCTGGAGAGCGAATTCACGCTTTTGATTTTCTTTCTCATGCTGGTATATTTGGCTTTCTGTTGTATATGTTTTTGAAATCCCACATTGGACATATTTAGATATAATTTACTCGGACGGGAATATCCGGCGGTCATACGGGACAATTGAATTTGTGTTCAAACCAGTGCTGGAGGATTTGAACGCGAGGTTACACGCGCTTCTTCTGCTTCAAGCTTCTGACAGCGAATGTATTTCACATCGGATTAAACTTCGGGAAAGTTGAACATTTTCTCGGAAGCCAACAGATTTGGCTTCTACCCATATTGTGCGATGCGCTGAATTGTGCTGGTGATTATTTCGAGACTCAAAGAATAAGAACATCGTGGACGTTTTGAATTTCTGTTCTGTTGCGGACAGCAAGAATATGCTGACTTAAAATTAGTTTAGTAAAAATAGCATCCATATTTTACATATTAACTATTTAAACCATTTAAACTGTGTAGCCAAATCTACAGTCTTTCTCGTTATAATGACCTGGAGCTGAGACTGGGAATAGAGGACTGTCTACGAACTAGTAGAAGAGCGGTTCCTGTTGTCGGAACATGAAGTCAGTTACTAGTCTGTTTGCTTTAACTGTGTTGCTGTGTTACACGATCTCATCCTGGAGCGCCACTGCCAACAGCCATGGAGGTGAGTTCAGTTCAACTGATGCAGGAAATAACAATAGCTATTAGAATGACATCTCTCTTTGACATGTTTGAAACGCAGAGAAGTACTCACATAAAAAGCTGTTTTAAAAGGCAAATCATTAAAGTGTTATTTGACACTTTTGGTGTGTGAGAGCTTTTGCATTTTCCAAAGCAACGAAAAGTATGAACGTAATAGGCGGGAGGCAGGTGACAACCTGTGCGCGCGCACACATGGAAGCTGTGGAAAAAAACACCATAGAAATAAAACACATCAGCGGTATGGTTTAATTTGTGGCAGTTGTCGATTCAGCATTATTTGTGTGTGTATGTAATCGTAAGCTTAATGCATATTCAATAGATAGATAGATAGATGTTTAACTTTATTCTGCTGATACTGTCTCACTCAGCACTTATATGTAGGCTACCATGAAGCAGCAGTTGACAGTTTGGGGTAGACTGCATAATGCATACTAGACAGTGATTTGTGCTTTCCATAAGCCTGCTGGTGCTGAAATTATGTGAAATGCCACTCTGAAGAAAGGAAGATTTAGCTACTTGAAAACACTAAAACACCCAGCTCATCACCTCTCCTCACCTGAGCACTGTTTGAACAGAAAGTCCACTCAGACACACTATAAATGACACTAAACTCTCAGCCACACTGCACAAGTCTGCTTTAGTGAACTTTTTTTTTTTTTTTTGCATCAAGCATATTCAGTTATTTCTGACCGTTTAATGTCATTTAAGTGTCTTATGTAAAAATGGTTTCTTACACTTGCAATTGTGCTGTTTATTTACACACATGCATCACAACATTTTTGGGAATGTCATAAATACAGGCAAGCCGAGGGATGTTATACTAAATATCAGGAACGTCTTTTGACCCATTAAATCAAAGCACTGTTGTATGAAATGTATTATAAAGTGAGAACATTTTTATAGACTCTCATGTGTGTTTGTAGCTACTGTGGGCAGAGTGATATGGGTAGCCATGATCATAATACTTATCTTTACTCCTGTGATAATCAAAATGTGTTATAGCCTATTCCAGTGCAGTCCATGTGCGTCTGACCTCTCTGCCTGAGTGCGTGGCTCATATGGGTAGCCTCGAATAGTGATGTTTCTAATTCTACTCACATGAAAATGATTAGGGGCTCAAACACAATGGTCACCGTTTCACACATTAATGTGACGTTGTGAAGCGTGACTAAATCAAAATCTCCTGTTTTGGAAACATGCTTTATACAATGGTGTAGAATTCAGGATTTCCATTTTAACGTTCAGGGCTGGTTGTTTGGTGACGGAGAATAAGCAGATTCATGCTGGCTTCTGGTTGTTAGTAGAAAAGGACTCTCAAAACAAACATCAGAGCAGTAGTTTGAAATATAAAATGGAATGCATTAGGAGACATGGAGGAACAGCTGTAATAAATAAAGGAATATATAAGTAGACAGGTTTAATAAGGTGAATCTTGTGCTTTGGTTTCAGATATTTCTCTTCCACCTACACATGGTCATGACTTTTGCATTCTTCTCACAGCTCACTCCTACAGCGTTATGGGCTTCCGTGCATCAGCAGAAAACCTCACAGACGTTTTGTGCTGCATTCCTAACAAAGCAGCAATGGGTTTTTTGTGTTAAATGTCATAGCTAACGTAAGCACACTGATGAGAGCTGTTTTAATTTTGTGGGATAACAATTTAACTCTGTGTCAAGAGTTTGTGTCCCGCATTTTGCAAATTCTTGAACCTTTTGCTTAGTCCCCCATAAATATATAAAATATTTTCTGACACACGGTACACAATTTATCTGATACTATTTTCTTGAACATGTATTTTGCCAATGTTATTGTTTTATAGCTGGCTGAGAAGGGGCTCTCTTGGGAATCCCTCTAATTTAATTTCATGTCTTTAGAAACACTTTAAAGTGCACTGTTGATTAGATTCTCTTTTCAAGGGTATATTCATGCAAACTTAATATAATAGAAACAGCACAGCAGGCTAACAGTACACAAGGTCTAATAAAGGTCCTTCCTGGCGTTGGAGGGTTAGACCAGTGTGGCAGACAGCTTGGGTCAAATGTCAAAGGTCATGCTGCATTTGTGAATAGGTTGTCTAGTCTGTTCAAGGATTTGCTGAAGCTTTCTTGTTTTTCTCTTACACTCTTCCTCTCGCTCTCGTTTATTTGATCCATGTTACAAAATGACTATGAACTGATTAATGGTCAGACAGATTACCTAACAACCCAGACTGACAATTTCAGCCAAGGCAACACAAATCCATGGCCTTGTCCCAACTGATTCTCAGACAGGGACGCTAAATCCGTCACTGAGAGAGCCAATACGGCATGTCAGTCTGTTTGCCGTCTGTCTGCTCGACTCTGTAATACAGACCTGGTGTAGATTGTAGTGATGAAGAAATGGATTGAACAGTGAAGGCATATTTGATGCATGCCTGTGTGCATATAACTAAACATTTTTTCGTATGCTTTACTTTTCTCTATCAATTCTCACAAGTCTGTCAAATCTGAGAATAGCCAGATTTTCCAGCTATGATGTGGTCCTTTTTTTTTTTTTTTTTTTTTTTTTTTTTTTTTTTTTTTTTTTTTTTTTTTTTTTTAACTCTTTCAGTATATAAAAACCTGAATAAAGTATTTTATTCAGAATTTCATTATTTTGAATTTGACCATTTACATTTTTTCGATATTCATCTTTACCTTACTCTGAATTCATATTAAATGGTGTTATATCATTCATAGTCTGTCCTTTTTAGTTAAAGGTGCATACTAGTTTTGTGCAAATTTAAAAAGTTTTACACAAAAAACACAAAAAATAAATTGTGTTTTTGTCAAGAGTATGTATGCCTCAGCGTTTTTCATCATGTTGAAGTCATGTGACCCACGGTGTTTCACTAAATGTTGGAGAGAATCGTCATGCTCATTAGCTGCTACCTCTGTAGACACGCTAGTATCGTATGGTAGGTTGGTGATTTGAAGAGAAAAAATTAGACACACTTATTGTCATGCTTTACCAGTGACAGGAGAATCAGTACATCTGTGCCTGAAGAAGCAGAAAAGTTCTGAAGACAGAAAGACAAAGACAAAAAATGAACGCAAACATTGGTACGGCATACACAAGGTAAAGATTTGATAATGGAGAAAATCCTGAGTAGTGATGCCCTGCTTGTTTTTTTTTTTGTTGGACAGGTAAGGGAATTAATTATTGTGTAGACTGCTCACTAAAGCTCACTAGTGTCAGTGTAATTTACATAAAAGACGATCATGCTGATCCATGTTGATAGATGGCAGTGCAGTGTCTAACACCATTGTGGTATCGGTACTTAAAGTACGATGCATTGTAAATGCACTTTTAAGGCTCCGATATACTTCAAGCGAAATCAAAAAATGAACTTGATGTGACATCATTTCGAACAAAATCAGGCGTTCAAAACAGTTTGCCAAAGTGAACTTTCCGGAAAAGTTCGCTACGGCTGGTAAACACCTTTGTACTACCATTGGTCCGTGGTGATTACGTAATAGGTAGGTGTGCGCGGAGACTTCGCCTTTTTTCACGTGGAAATATTTTCTCCTGTTCAGTCCGTTGAGGTCAGACGTCTGCGAGTGAAAACATGAAAACACACCGGAGAGCTACTTGATTTTAAGCAATCTATTGTATAAAGTGTTATATAAATAAACGTGACATGACTTTACTAGAGTGCGAATTGCAGAGCTCGTGCAAACATATCCACGTTGCTATGATCAGATGCTTTTCTAATGCTTGCTGTTTTCTAATTTTTGTTGTGTTTACTGTGTTATTGAGAGGAAAGTGTGCAGCACATATTTACATATTCATCTAAACGCTGCTCTCAGCAGTGTGGGCGCCGTTGGATGTTCGCTAACAGTATATCGCTGGTCATATTTCGAAGCAAAGAACGAAAAAGAACATATAGAACAAGTATATTGGGGCCTTTAAACTAATATGAATAGGACTGTAAAAGCTCTTGAATGCTAATTTTTGCTTTTAAATGCATTTTTGCATCATTGTTATATTTTGCTCTTCGCTCCAGTGCTTTTAACTAAATGCGCTGACGCACATATCCTACACAAAGGCTCACACCCAATAAGACACACGCCATCATATAGAACTTCCAATCCATTAGTGCTCAAGCTTAACAATCAGATCAACTTTCTGGTACAAAAGTGTTTTGTGTTGCTGGAGGCTCCAAGTAGATCTTAAGTCTTGATATATCAGCCACACACACCCTCTGATCTCTGGCACACATACCTGGCCAACTGTCCTCAGCAGAGGATGAGTGGACAGTAGTGCAGTGTCCTGACTCATCAGTGTGTTCAGTGCTCACTGACTCCTTTAAGCTTATCGGGATTTCGCCAAGTTGAACATGGTACTGGATCAAAATACTTGTTGGTACTGGAACAACATTCCTATCAACCAATCAAAAGAACACAGTCAACAAATTTTGAGGTCATTGTATGCTCTGTATTATGATGCAGCAGTTGACATTATTGCTTAATTTTTTTACAACTTAATAAAGTTGTTCAAATTGCTTCAGAGGAATAACTGACTTGATTTCAGCAGCCCAAGGCTGTGCAATAATGCAGCCACTGGATGTTTATATTAGCAGACCTTTGAGCTGCTTTGTGCCACACCTGGAGATGTAACGACCTGTTTCTGTGGTGGAGTGTGACATATACACACACTATGTGTGTGCTTTCTCTGGGGGAGGTGTGACGGTCCCTACTGTGGCAACCTTCGCTAGAAGAGCTGAGTAAAGACTGCTGCACCCTCAATAAAACTCACACTGCAGGGTGGTAGGAAACAGCTCTCTATGTCTCATTAAATGTTTCATGTGCTTATTTTAATGAGTGTCTATCTGTTTTCCTCAGCCTGCATCTGTGTGGTACAAATGTGCAGTTCGTTCCATGCATTTGTCTGTGTTGCGGTCTGGTGTTATAGTCTTTGCATTAAACTCTTAGGGTGTGTTCACACTTGATAGGTTCGGTTAGATTAAAATGAACTCTGCCATCTGAACCCTGGTGCGCACCAAACAAGCGGACTGAGACTCCTAAAAGGTGGGTCTCAGTCCGCTTCCAAATGAACTCTGGTGTGGTTTGACTGAAATGTGACCTTAAAAAGCACAGGATGCTCAGGCATACCTGTTTTTTTCTCGTCATAGAAGCGATGTTGCCTATTACAGTTCGGTACAGGCGTCGGTAACATCGTCTCATTGCAGCAGATCTTCATTTGTTTGTAACGGAGGAATTTCTGCCACTGTTTTGACTCCTTTACACATTTTATAAGCTCTTTGCAAGTTCTCAGCTGGTAAAAATACCATCATATGTAGGCACATACAACGAGCGCCTTTAACCCAGCTCACAGCATTGTTTTAGATGTTCAGTAAGTTCAAGTTGGCGTGGCAAAGTATACCCCATAAAAGCCGTTTTGTTTTTGTTTGTTTTGTATCTTTAGGCTCAGTGTTAAAATTGACTATATGAACGCTAAGCGAATCAGGACTAAATGTATCATTTTCTTTTTTGGTCCAGACCAAAAGACCAAAATTCTTACTAATCACTTAGAATGGTAGTTTTGTGTATTTCACAATGGAACACATTTAATTACCTGCTTTCATTGGCCAGTGACTGACTCAGCTCATGAATTTGTGATAAGACGTCATGATTGATGAAGAAGGTGCTGTGGGTCAGCGGGAGGGGACAGAGTCTAGAGCTGCTGAGCTCTGCCCTGATTGGAAAGTATTGATCTGAGGGAAAGATGGGACATGATGCTACAGTTCAAAGAATATGCGTGTATTGATCTGCTCTTAGATATTATTGAGTTAGTTCTGAATGCCGGCCCTTTCTTTTGGTTTGTTTGATGCACTCTCTGGCACACTGTTCCTTTTTCACTACCATTTTTTCCCTACTCAAGCACTCCCTACTCATACTTAGGGACAGTGAATGTTTTTTTTTTTTTTTTTTTTAAACCCATTAGACTTTGCTGTCTTTGTGCCTCCTGTTTCTCCTATGGACAGCAAAGATACATGCATTGAGTTGGGGAGAAGTGTGATATTACTAGGGCTGGGTAAAATGCATTTTTCCCTGATTAATCGCAATGTTTATTTAAACTATTTGATATCAATTCTTAAAATCATGAGATCAATCTTTTACTTTATGCCAGTGCTTTCTGCAACTCCTATCCTATCTATATCCTTGATTATGATTGGCTGAGCCACATTGGAAGCTGTTGTAAAATACTCTATAAACACACACCTGTGACCTCATTACGTCTGTATTACTGTCTATGTGTTGCTTTGTAGCCATTCTCTTAAACATTGCTGAAGAACTACATTGTTTGGTAGAAGAATTTTGTTATCAATAAATGATTACATTTTTGTTGCTCTGTATTTATTTTATGAAACCGCCAGCTATATGATAAAGGCAATAAGCTCTGTGAAGCTTATCATGGTTTACCATGACTTATTATTGCTTTATCATACTATGTGTAAGAGAAATGGACATTCTAACTGAAATATGGCCAAATTCATGTAAACCAAATTAAATTGAGAGCTTGTGTATTATAATCAAATCTAATGTGGAAACGTATTAATAATCAGCCCTAGTGATGTGACTTTTTTTTAAAGAAAAAAAAAAGTCTACATTTGAAGGAGGGACCCTCTATAACCACCTAGATCACAGCAGTAACCATATAGTGAGACTCTGGCAGTGTTATTTTCGGGGTCTGCTCCAACCATGACTGTGCCAGCAAGGAAACCCAGCAAACCTATTCAAACCCTTAATGGCAGGATGCAGCCTTGAGAGAACAAAGGAAGACTGGAGTTCTCTCTACACGCATGCACACACACATACACACACAAACATGTATACGACCCTCCCCTGTTTCAATCAGAAAAGGCCTGACTAATGGGAATCACTGATTGTGCTGTGGAGGTGAAGGTTGAAGATGTAAAACCCATGCCTTGTTTGGTCCCTTCTCTCTTTCATCCCTTTCTTTATTGCTGGCCTGTAATTGGCCACTGGAGGTGGTAATTAAAACAGGATGGCTTGTGAAACACTGAGGAAGGTTAATTTGTCAAATAGAGGTTTTCCCTGACTGGTCTCGTTGCAGGTTGCCTGTTTACGCCGATCTAGGATCAGCCCTTCCAACCCTGAGCCTGAGATCTGATCAGAGCGCAAAGAAAAGCACTAAAGACTCCCTGTCGTGGCCATATGGGGAAAAGTGGATGCTAGAAAGTCCAGACACAGTCTGAGCTTCTGTGTGGTGGCTGTAATATAGGAGGGAAATGGAAAAAAGATGCGGAATGATTTTTTGCATATGTTTCGGGTGGCTGTGCAACAGATGCCACACTCTCTCTCTCTTTCTCTCTCTCTCTCTCTCTCGCTCTCGCTCTCACTCTCATCAAGCTAAAAGGTTGAATTATCTCTTTCGAGCGAGCAGGAATAAATCTCAGACAAAGAAATTATTTTGATGCATGTCTCACTGGAGAGATTCTTTCACAAACTGAACTGAAATTTGGAATGAAGCCAAGCAGGGCAAGGAAAGAGTGTTACAGGAAGCAGAGTGTGTATGTGTTTCCTGCTCTCTCTCTTTCTCTTTCTCTCTCCTCCCTCTGGTGCATGTGCTCCTCTGGTTTTGGCAAAAGCAGCTTGGTTGAAAATTATTATAGCCTTGTTCCATTATGGTAATTCAAGTGTTGTGTTTTTGAATCGTAAAAGGGGTTCTGAGTCGGTCATGATCGAGAGACGCATAGAAAGAGGATGAAACTCTAAAAGCACACACAGCCTTTGATCTCATACTTCGACTTAACTGAGTGAAAATATTAACCAGGCTGAAAGCTTTTGATATGATGAGAGTGACTGGAGTTAAAGAACACAGAGAGAGAACAGAATGGAGGGATGAGGCAGATGAGTGTAACAGAGAGGAATGAGAGTGTCACCAGAAGTGACTTCTAATGGTGTGAGGTTCAGTGTTGTGTATTATCCACTAATAGGATTGCATTAGAGGGGTCTGTCTCAGTGTGATACACACAATCTTTGACCAAAAATGATCGTCTTTCATGTGAATCCCACAAAACCTGTTAAGAACTTATTTCACCCCAAATTCAAAAGAAAGAATAAGAAGTTATATTTACTTCAAAGAAAAGTAAGCCTATTCTTAGGACCATTAAGATTTTTTTCATTGTTTACATTATTTTCATCTTAATTCTCATTACCATAATGCAAAATAATCTTATTTTGATTAATGTGACTTTGTAATGTGAAAGATTTTTAGTATTTTTTTATTTCATTTAATGTATGCAAAAAACCCAATATAATTATATTATATAATACTTTTAATCAGCAAATGGATCAAAATTGACAGTAAATACTTTAACACTGATACAAAGGAAAAAATCTATTTCAAATCTCTTACTATTCATTAAAAAATGTTACTTGAACACCAACATGTGATGTGACGCTGAGTAATGGCTGCTAAAAGTTATATTTATATGCTGAAAATTAAAATTATACAGTCAAACCAAAATTTATTCAGACACCTTCAACATTTTCGTACATTATCACAGTTTATTCGTTATAGTTTAGAAAATGGTAATAAAATATGACAAGAACTCAGAGTTAAACTGTCAGAACAAATTCATCTTGATAATGTCAGATAACTTTGATAGAAAGGTATGTAATGGATTACAATCAACCAATCAGCTGTCAGCTGTTAAATTTAAGTACACAATAAGATAATACCAATTTAGGTAATACAATTACCAAGCAATACTTAATGTTGTTCAGTCTGTGGTGTAAAAGGTCGCATTAGCAATTAAAGAAAAACACTTAAGCAAAACATGGTCAGGTCAAAGTGTCTGAATAATTTTGGTCCCAAATTTTTTATCAATTTTACTGGTATGATCAATTTTCACTGTATGAAGTTTTTTTTGGGTATAATATGTCACAGTTTACTTAATTTTGCTATCCTCACTTACATAAATGAACTATAGTGTCCTGCACCCACTAGTAAAAAAATATGATCTGGTGTCTGAATAATTGTTGGTTTGACTGTATATATCAAATATATACATATATAAAAAAAATCAAAATAGTAATATTCCACCATACAACCCTACCCCCCCCGCCCCCCATGTATTTTGCATGCTATATTTTAACTGACTTCTGACTTGGTGAGCATTAAACACTTCTTTCAAAAACATTTCTAACTCACAGAGCCCAAAACTTTTGAATAGTAGTGTAGTAATGATGCATTGCAGATTATAATATCACAGTGTGACCCATTTTAATGAGATTTTCTTCATTTTCTTTCTGCAAAATATCATTTAAAATGTTTCTTTTATTTGGCAGGAAATGTGATGTAGACATGTCTTTGTGAATTACACACAGACAGACTGTTATCTGAGAGGGTGATTTTTGATTTCAGTCACTCTATCAGTTTGAATGGGAGGGGAAAGTAGAGCAATGCATCACAGTGAAAATTCAGTTGGTTTGTGTGGGCGTGTCTTCGATTCTGCATTAATGTTCACAGTCAAATATTCCAGTCAACATGTTCGTCACTAAATAATGCATTGTTTTCCTGGCTACAGTTTAAAGCTCTTACTGATTCAATGGATTTTCACCTCATTTCTTCTTTTATCATTATACAAACCCTTTTATATTATTGAGCCTTCAATGACTCGCCCCATAAACCACCTGTTACACATTTCCTACAGCCTGTTTTTGTCTGTCCTCAGTGCACAAAGCTAACATGGTGCTTCATTGCTCAGTGTTTCAGTTAGACACTCTGTGCTGACTGGTTAGTCAATTAGTGAGCATTAGATTTGCATAACAGAAGCTTGTAGATTCTGTAATTTGTAAATTCAAGAAAAACATCACTATAGAAATTTAAATTTAAATGCACCAAACATTCAAAAACATTTGTCCAAGGGAGATAAGTTATACAACTCACTCTCTCTATCACAGTCTCTTTCATCTGTTCTTTCGAAGACAGGAAATGCATTCAGGGGGTTCTTTTACAACAGGAAATTGTTTTAGATCTCACCTTGTGCTGAAGAGAAAAGGCAGGTTGCACATAACTATTTGTACGCACTGACATGGATGGTATCTGGCTCTATAAAAATATAATAGGACATCTAAAACAAAAAATCAGATACAAGCAGCTTTGCAAGCACTCTTAGTCTGAGAGTGTAGGTGTGTTTTCATATAATCAAACATTATTCCAGTTAGACCTTTCTGTAAAAAGCACCCGGTGGTTTAGTTGACCTGTTTCTCTAGTCGACCTCCCTTTAATCCGAGACATGTAAGTTCAAGCATAATTCAACCAAATAGAGAATTATGGCTGCATCCAAAACCGCATACTGTCTGAGTAGGTATACTACATTTGATGAGGAACTTACTTTATTCCTGTTAAAAAGTATGCTCTATAAAGTATGAATGTGTATAGTATGAATGAAATCCAGATGTACTATATCCACCATGCTGTCATTGCGATGGTAAAGTGTCCTTTGGAACCTTGGCAAAAGTATTAGGTGATCTGGGTACTTTTCTTCTACTGTTACTGTGTATTCGGCCATACTACTTTTTTTCACATACTATATATAGTAGGGTAGTAGGCATATTCAAACTCAGGGTATGTCTTTATTTTGGGTATGGTTATGAATTTGGTCAAACACCACACAGCTTTAAAATAGGGGAGGCCATCTGTATATCAGAAATAAGGTCAAAAGGTAAGGTATGTCAGAAATGTATTCAAAAATTTTCTCTATCAGTGTTTTTTGTGTGTTTTCTCTAGCAGATGTTTTGTATGTTGGTATATTGGTCCAAACCCTCATAAATTATAATTGTTTGTGAATTTTATCGTCAAAACTAAAATGTCAATATCATCATATTTTTGCTAAGTGAACATACTCCTTTTTTCACATACTGTTTTTCGCTTACTATATAGTAGGGTAGTAGGCATGTTCGAACCTTTATTATGGGTATGGTCATGAATTCCACATAAAAGATTTCTCTGTTGGCAAACAGAGAATTGAATGTGGATGTAACGATGGACAGTTTTGTTCTGTTATTAGACTTAAAATGAAGAGATTAATACTTCAGCTAACTGAGACTTATGATCATATTGTACAGAAATGCAGACAATCATGTGCATTTCGCTTCATTATTTAGCAAAATGCTAGTTTCATAGCACAAAGAGATTTTTAGTATTCAAAAGGTCATCCTATTAGCGCAATACTCACACTGTAAAATAAATCATGTTGTTTTTCAGAATATTACTGGCAGCTGTGGTTGCCAGCATAATTCTGTAAAAATTACAGTAAAAATGTATAAACAACTTTACAGACGAACCTGTAAATTTTACAGTTTGTTGTCAGTTAATCAGTAAATCCAACTGCCCTTTATGAAGTATCAAGGCCACAGTTACAAAAAATTGTTTAACTACCTATTTTTTTTAACTGTAAATTATAAGATGATGACTTTTACAGCATTTACTATTTTACTTTAAAATTACTTTAAAAGATCTGTTTTTCATTGTACATATTAAGGGAACTTACCGTTAACTAATTGACAGGTAGCATTGTTAGTCTTTTACTGTTAAAATTACAATCATTTTTTCTCTCATGAATTGTAGTTGAGAACGACATGTTTGCCTAATATTAATAAAGTGAGTGATCCCCCCTCAATGTCCGTGACCTCATCACAATGCTAGGACATTAACTGACACAAAGTAACATTCGTTCAATAAACATTAAACCACATACTAATGGACTGTAACCAGAACACACCATATGCACACAGAGATAGAGGTCGATAGCATCAGTTTATAAATATATAGCAGATCAATTTACAGATGTATAGTGGCTGTCTATAAGCATGTGCAGCCTAGACTCTGTAAAGCTGTGGTGTATAAACAGTGATGATGTCACTCTAAAGATGTATAGTGACGTAGAAAGTCTAAAATAAACCAGGTAAAAATTTGACTGTATCTTCTGTTATGACATTTAGTCAAACATTTTAAACAGTGCAGTTTCATTTTAGCCAATAAATCATATTAGAGTTTTGACCATATATAGGGTTAAGACTTAAGCTGCTCGAAAGGGCTGAATGCAGACAATTGTGTTTGTTTTACATGTACAGTTTCAAAGGCTGTGTTGACAGTGGACACAAGCAGCTGTGTTTTACATCATTCTCTCTCTCTCATTAGTCTTGAGGGCTCTTAGTGTAAGACGTAAGCGCTCATGTCCAGAGGTACCAGGCAACCATGCCTGACAACAGTCAGCTGAGATTTGTTTCTGTGCTTGTTTGTTTGTATGTTATATATATAGACTCTGAAATATGGCACAGCTTGTTTGCTTGAAAAATTGTTTCGTTTACAATTGACCCACGTTTTTGAGCAAGAGCTAAGGAGCAACCATTTAGATTTTAAAGAATTGTTTTATATTGTAGAAAAAACACTTAATGCCTCACAACTTTAAAATAGTGGAGGCCAGGGCTAGTTGTCACATTAGAGTGTTTTTGCTGGAACATTTATTTCCATCAAGAGGTGGGTCAGTTATTGGTCAAGATCTTGTATTGACAATGCAAAAGTCAAGCACTGTGTAAAGTATCCTCCAGCACATCCCAAAGACTTTCAATTAATTTAAGGTCTGGGCTCAGAGGTGCCAATTCATGTGTGAAAATGATTCTTCATGCTCCCTCCCAACCATTCTTTCACAATTTGAACCTGATGAATCTTGACATTGTCATCCTGGAATATGGCCATGATGTGTCTTCCTATATGCTTGTAAGAAATGAAAAGCTACACACTCCATCAATTAGGGTTAGAAGAACTGTTGCCAAACATATAACATGCTAATAATCACTGCAATAATGATCCAATCACAGACTCTTAAGCATTTGCCTATTTAAATCCAAACAGTGACTTTTTTTTTTTTTATCTGGGTAGTGTATCTATATGTCAGAAATAAGGTTTTGACTCAAAAGTCCAAATTATTCAAACGTATGTTTTCTCTAGCAGTGGTTTTTGTATGTTATATTGATCAAAACCTATGTAAATTTAAAATTGTTTTGGTAAATGTTATCCTCCAAACTAAAATCTGGATATCATCATAATTATTTTGATGTATAGATGTTTACTCAGCATCTGTACAGATGTTGAGTAAACTAGTGAACACAATACAATTAGGAATGAATTTAAGTAATTCACCGCTGCCAAGATGGGCTTTTAATAAATGTGCTACATAACTAGAGAAAACAGAGAAAAAGGGCTATGGTGTTCAATTTTACCAAAAACTACGACACCCAAAATGGACTTGGGACTTTGCCACTGTCCCTCTGTTGATCCGACTGTCCATGGTTGGGGAAACAAAAATGCGGAAGTTTGATCTGTAGTAACAAGGAGAAAGAATACACATTGTTAATTTATATATACTACTGACATTGTGACAACACAAAACTGGTTGAAAATTGGTGAACTTATCTTTTAACTGAAAGGAAATAAAAGTTAATTTTTTTAAGTGTCAAGTTGGGGCAAGTTACTAAATTTATTTATTTATTTTTTAATTATAATTTTATACAATATAATATTTAGATATTATTTAATTTTATGGTAAGTTTCGGTGGTATCTCGGTTTTGAAGTCATGGTTGATATGTTTACAAAATATTGTGGTCCATTTCTAATCCGCTCTGTCCATTTGATGCACATGCGCGGTGTTGTGCCGAATTGTGACTCCCCGCCAAATTATTACCCCCCCTCATTGTGGCTGTTACCTGATTTCCTAATCCTAACCCCACACCTAATCCTAAATTTACCCATACTGGGGATTTAGGGGTATTAAAATCTGGCAGGGATCAGAATACGGTACAGCTCCTGCAATCGTTCATTGAAGTCTGTGATGTTAAATGTAGACCCGCTTGCTGTCAGGATAACCTTTTATGTGAGATGGAAATACTTTCGTGAATTTGTACCATTTACAGGTAAGTATACAACCGTAAGATGCGCTGAGGAAAATGCATCTCAAACGCATTAATAAACACACACATCTGACAGTAGGGAAAGCCACGTAGGTTTATTTCGTATGTCTATGTATGATTTAGTTTGAAGTGCAAGAGTTTTAAATTACGTACGTTATGTTACTCTTTGGATTTCCATGCATCATTTTGTGCTTCATAATTGTTTTACTGCTTAACTTTTCCTGAAATCACAATTTAATAACAGGCAATTTAATCACAGGTCCCAATGTGACAACTTAGGCCAGAGTGAAAAAATGTCACAAAAGTTTAATATGTTTGTTCAAATATCTGCATATTTTGTCCTGAGTAATAACCTGGAAATTATCTGGAAATGTTTACTTTATTTTAAATACCTATTTGCACTTAAAGGTCTATGTCTGTGCAAAAATTCAGTTTCAGAAATAAACCGGTTCTGAGAAATTTTCACTGAAGTGAAAAGTTGGACAATTATACCCCTTTAATTAATTTAAAATTTAATTTAATTAATAATATATCTCCCTTTTTACAAGTTTTCCTTGTTCACATTTAAGCTGCATTTCCACCGAAATTACCCGGAACAATTTGTCCTAGTAACTTTTTTAAAGTATCATGAAGATTAGGCAAATTAGTCCGGTGACGTAGGACTGCGCGCGACTTTCCAGTTCATGCTGGATTTCGTCCTCCGCATATAAACTTAATAAAGCCTGAACCTTGTTGTCGGTCCATCGGCCGTATTTTTAAAACACTATTGTTGATTCGAATAGCAAACAACTCTTACTGCACGCACCGTAGCAGACTTTTAAAAATGGTGGTTGAAATAAAATGCTGCGTGTCAACCAATCAAAATCCTGTGTGAACTCAACCAATCAGTATGTTCAGCGCCCAAGTCCCACCCTCGAAAGTTCCTAAACTTTGAAAAAGTATTACCTCGTAAACCAGGGACTTTCTGAGGGGGAAATTTTTACCTGGAGCTTCATTTACAGTGCATCCGGAAAGTACTCACAGCGCTTTTTCCACATTTTGTTATGTTACAGCCTTATTCCAAAATGGATTAAATTCATAATTTTTTTCCTCAATTCTACAAACAATACCCCATAATGACAACGTGAAAAAAGTTTGTTTGAAATCTTTGCAAATTTATTAAAAATAAAAAACACAAAAAATCACATGTACATAAGTATTCACAGCCTTTGCTCAATACTTTGATGAAGCACCTTTGGCACCAATTACAGCCTCAAGTCTTTTTGAGTATGATGCTACAAGCTTGGCACACCTTTTTTTGGGCAGTTTCTCCCATTCTTCTTTGGAGGACCTCTCAAGGTCCATCAGGTTGGATGGAGAGCGTCGGTGCACAGACATTTTCAGATCTCTCCAGAGATGTTCAATCGGGTTCAAGTCTGGGCTCTGGCTGGGCCACTCAAGGACATTCACAGAGTTGTCCCGTAGCCATTCCTTTGTTATCTTGGCTGTGTGCTTAGGGTCGTTGTCCGGTTGGAAGATGAACCTTCGCCCCAGTCTGAGGTCCAGAGAGCTCTGGAGCAGGTTTTCATCAAGGATGTCTCTGCATATTGCTGCATTCATTTTTCCGTCGATCCTGACTAGTCTCCCAGTTCCTGCCACTGAAAAACATCCCCACAGCATGATGCTGCCACCACCATGCTTCACTGTAGAGATGGTATTGGCCAGGTGATGAGCGGTGCCTGGTTTCCTCCAGACATGACGCTTGCCGTTCGGGCCAAAGAGTTCAATCTTTGTTTCATCAGACCAGAGAATTTTATTTCTCGTGGTCTGAGAGTCCTTCAGGTGCCTTTTGGCAAACTCCAGGCGGCCTTTTACTGAGGAGTGGCTTCCGTCTGGCCACTCTACCATACAGGCCTGATTGGTGGAGTGCTGCAGAGATGGTTGTTCTTTAGGATGTTCTTTTTTCTCTCTCTCCACAGAGAAATGCTGGAGCTCTATCAGAGTGACCATCGGGTTCTTGGTCACCTCCCTGACTAAGGCCCTTCTCCCCCGACCACTCAGTTTGGCCGGGCGGCCAGCTCTAGGAAGAGTCCTGGTTGTTCCAAACTTCTTCCATTTATGGATGATGGAGGCCACTGTGCTCATTGGGACCTTCAATGCTGCAGAAATGTTTCTGTACCTTTCCCCAGATCTGTGCCTCGATACAGTCCTGTCTCGGAGGTCTACAGACAATTCCTTGGAATTCATGGCTGGATTTGTGCTCTGACATGCACTGTTAACTGTGGGACCTTATATAGACAGGTGTGTGCCTTTCCAAATCATGTCCAATCAACTGAGTTTACCACAGGTGGACTCCAATCAAGTTGTAGAAACATCTCAAGGATGATCAGTGGAAACAGGATGCGCCTGAGCTCAATTTTGAGTGTCATGGCAAAGGCTGTGAATACTTATGTACATGTGATTTTTGGTGTTTTTTATTTTTAATAAATTTGCAAAGATTTCAAACAAACTTCTTTCACGTTGTCATTATGGGGTATTGTTTGTAGAATTGAGGACAAAAAGAATGCATTTAATCCATTTTGGAATAAGGCTGTAACATAACAAAATGTGGAAAAAGTGAAGCGCTGTGAATACTTTCCGGATGCACTGTAGACCCTGATCCCTGTGGTTGAAACACACGAGTACCACCCCAAAGTCCCTAGTTCCTGGGAAAAGTTCAGTGGAAACGCGGCTACAATAACACGTGAATGTGCATGAAAGTGGTTTCATTTTCAGTGTCAATGTCGAAAGACCAGATGAAAACCAGCTTTTTTTCTGGTCTACCTGTATGTGTAACGTGCATAAATATTTCTTAGTGTTTACAGGGTGTGTATGCTACAAAATCATATAATAGCCCTGAAGAGTTTATTCATCACATCATGCCTTTATGACACACACACAAACTACGGCAATGGCATTTGAAGGTGAAATGCAAGACATAGTGAGAGAGAATGAGGCTTGATAGAAGAAGAGAGAGACAGGAAAAGAGAGAGAGGTCAGATGTTGGTCCGTGGTTAATGCGTTTATCTCAACTATGTTTGTGCTGTCAGATGTGTACCATTGTTTAGTCCAAGGACACTAACTGGGAAAGTCAGTGCACTGCTGATAAATTTATTCCCTGCTATTCTCCTATGTGAGTGTGTGTGTGTTTGTTACACTGAAAGAGCATCTATTCATGCTCCACAGCGACAGAGAGACACACACTGATGTGAAGTGATCTCCCCTCGAGGGGTCTTACAGAGAGAGAATAAGAGCAAAAAGAAAGACATGCAGGAGGAAAGCAGGATCTAAACAGGATCGCAGGCACTCCTTCATTTAGATAATCATTAATAATTAATGGATGAGTAAATGAACACACATACCGCTTTCTCTAACCTCATGAGCAAATATTTTTGAACAGGGCCTTTTAAATGTGATTACAGCAGTATAACTGGAGAAAAAGCTTGTGTTCCTTGGATTAGACTGTGTGATAGAGATTAATGCGACCTCCAAACAATGCCACAGTGTGAGTGTGTTTGTTCGCCATTGTTAGTAGTGGAAGTGAGCCTTTGGCTCCACAATATCAGCGTGTGATAAAGTGCAAACAGGAACGTGGCTAAAATGTAAAAATGACTGCTGCTGAGTACATAAACATTCACACACACATATAGTAGAGGCCAATTAGAGCATTTCTAGGTCACTCTGCAGTTTGGCCCTGGTCCCTAAATGGACCCAATATTGTTTTTGGTGTATTGAGTTGTCTTGAATTGTGATAGAACAAAGTATAGGCCCAGCCAATTGATTATTTATTAAGAGTATAAGAGACTTCTTTCAAAACCATTAAAAAATCTTATTGACCCCAAACTTCTGAACAGTAGTGTACTTGAGCAGAGTCATGTCAGGGCATAATATAGATATTCTGTTATAAATACTGTGTAAAATATTTGTTTATTTGATTTTAAGAGTTATATGTCTCATTTGTCATTCTTAAAATGTGCTTTAAATATATCTGCTATCAGCCACGCAGTTAGCCATTAAACCCTTGTCGGCCTTGAGTTTTAAGCTAACAAATAAACACATGAAGTCATCCCCTTATGTGCACATGAAGTGAAATAAATGAGAAACTATAAACTTGAATAATGCTACCCTCCTACAAACAAAATAGCGATGACCTCACTGTCATTAATCTTGTCATAAAGAGACTGGGTGTGAACTGGTCTGTATACACACACACATACGCACACACACAGCACTGAGACATGCACTGTTCAAAGCACACTCACTCTATTTTTTTTAGTTCTTTTTTCAATCTTCTTTTTTGATCTCAGTTTTTCCATTACAATAAAACCTGGACTCTAATGTTTGTGGATTCTTTTATTACCAAAATTTATATGAAACTTCTGTGTAATAAATATCCTCCACTGGTGAAATATAATATCATATTTGGCAAACAGATGTATTGTGTATTATAATCTGCTCATCCTGGTTCTGTCATACCCCTTTTCGACCGACACTGTTCCGGTGCGAGTTCCCAAGCTGTGTCCGTTCTCGAATCGAACCGGAAAGACCAGTTCAACTGTGGCCCTAAAAACTTGCTGGTCTTTAAAGGGATAGTTCCGGCGCTTAAGTAAACTACGCCAGATCGTGTACATTGAACATTGACCTCACTTACCGGAAGTGATCGCGCGCTGAAGGCTGTTGGACATAGTGGTGTAGTTGTTACCGTAGTTGTTACCATTCACATGCATTATACGACTGACAGATGCAGTGGTTGGAGTTAAAAATCTTCATTTGTGTTCTACTGAAGAAACAAAGTCACCTATATCTTCGATGCCCTGGGGGTAAGCAGATAAACATCAAATTTTCATTTTTGGGTGAACTATCCCTTTAACGGTGCCTGGGATCAGAATAATGCTGCAGCTCTCTCATTGAGCAATCTAATAACATTGCCCTATATTGCTCTTTATATGTAAATATATAAAACTATGCTCGTGAGAGAGACCCAGTGTGTGAGAGAACGAGTGAATCAACGGTTTCAGTTTCAATTTATCTCCGAAAAGGACAGATAAGAGTAGAATCACTCCCTGTACAGCAAAACAGAAGTGCCGCACTGCCTGAACAAACACCGGGACGTGCAGTGTTTTTTTTTATAGACTGGTCAGGTAAACAACACATTATGTCACCATTCGTTCCTCCCCAGCAAACATTGGTCTGGCGGCAACGTTGTGTCCCTGGCCAAAAATATTTGTGGTAGGACGGCATAAATCGGTAAAAATATGTAACAGAACATTTTCTAAAAAGGCATTCAGATACGTCAGTTCAACTTTCATTTTGGAACTATTTTTCAACCATGACGGGACGTGTCAGAGGGACGTCTTTTCAACAGTCATTAAACGTCCAAATGTTTGCTGGGTCAAGTCAATGGAAACACTTGGCTGGTTCACCTGTTCACCTGGCTGAGAACAGGCTCTGGCTTCAGAATGCTTCAGAACCATTCTGGTGGAAAAGGGGTATCAGATTCCTGGATCTTGCCGGTTTCTACAACACAAGTTTAATCCCTGTCTCACCCATTCATGTGTGTGTGTGTTTGGAGGGCAGAGGGGCCAAGACCACCAACACCCCTCATCATGTAATTACAGCAGATTCATAGGTCATTGGGTCATCATGGTTTTGGAGGGTAAAGATGATTAACAACCAGACTGCAAGGATTACTCATTCATGTTGAAGAGGGCAGGCCAAAAATGAGGGAGGCAAGTCTAATAAGCCCATGGAGTAAACAGAGGAGGCTGATGAGAGAGAGACAGTTATTAAGTACATCAAAACTTAACACTGTAGTGTTGCACTCACTAATTGTTTCCTTTACAAGTTTTATAAGTAAAGAAATGCATAGTACTTCAAGAATATGTTTAAAATGATACACACTACCGTTCAGGTTTGGTGTCAGTGAGGTTTTTTGGGGAGGAAAGAAATTACTTTTACATGCATTTGATAAAAAGTGACAGTAAAGACTTTTACACTGTTACAAAAAAATCTATTTCAAATAAATGCTGTTCTTTTGGACTGTCATCATTCATCAGAGAATCCTGTAAAAATTAAACATTGATAAAAATGAGGAAAGTTTCTTGAGCACCAATTCTGCATTTCAGAATGATTTCTAAAGGACCGTGTGACACTGAAGACTGGATTCAGCTTTGTCATCACATGAATACATTTTAATTATATTAAAGGGATGGTTATCTTTTTTAACTTTAGTTAGTGTGTAATGTTGCTGTTTGAGCATAAACAACATCTGCAAAGTTACGACACTCAAAGTTCAATGCAAAGGGAGATATTTTCTTTTAAAGAAATCGCGTTTTAAGGACTGCAACAAGTGGCTGGTAGGGACTACAACGAACTTCTTCACGGGTTAGTGACATCACGAGGAAGAGTTGTAGTAGAGCACATTTAGGAGTCTGCTCAAGCTGGCACATCTGTCTTTTCACATTTATTGTAATACAGTACGAGACACAAATGCAATAGCATGTCAAACTATACCTGTTAAACTAAATTATCTTCATGTAGCATTTATTCTCTGGCTCTGTAGGCATCTTACAACAGTTCCCACATGAGCGATTTATAGATTATCATGACAGAATATGCCAATGAATGACTTGAAGATAGTCAACTAACCATTTAGAAACGTCCTGTTGAATTCTACATTGACACTTCTTGAGTCTCTCCATCATTGTCCGACTTCGGTTTGAACAAAAAAGGCTGAACCGTTTCTGACATTTTCAGTGTGTGTCTGCTTGAGGTAATCGGAGCTGCTAACACGAGCTCTTGAAGCTCCGCCCTCTTCTTGAAAGGGATCTGGGAGCAGCAGCACAAAAACGGCGCATTTTTGACATGCTATGAAAAATTATCTGTGGGGTATTTTAAGCTAAAACTTCACATACACACTCTGGGGACATCAGAGACTTACTTTACATCTTGTAAAAAGGGGCATTATAGGACCCCTTTAATACATTTTAAAATATATTAAAATAGACAATAGTTATTTTGAATTATGATAATATTTCACAATATTATATATAAAAATAAACATCATATTATATATACAGTGGGGAGAACAAGTATTTGATACACTGCCGATTTTGCAGGTTTGCCTACTTACAAAGCATGTAGAATTCTGTAATTTTGATCATAGGTACACTTCAACTGTGAGTGACGGAATCTAAAACAAAAATCCAGAAAATCACACTGTATGATTTTTAAGTAATTAATTAGCATTTTATTGCATGACATAAGTATTTGATACATCAGAAAAGCAGAACTTAATATTTGGTACAGAAACCTTTGTTTGCAATTACAGAGATCATACGTTTGCTGTAGTTCTTGACCAGGTTTGCACACACTGCAGCAGGGATTTTGGCCCACTCCTCCATACAGACCTTCTCCAGATCCTTCAGGTTTCGGGGCTGTCGCTGGGCAATACGGACTTTCAGCTCCCTCCAAAGATTTTCTATTGGGTTCAGGTCTGGAGACTGGCTAGGCCACTCCAGGACCTTGAGATGCTTCTTACGGAGCCACTCCTTAGTTGCCTTGGCTGTGTGTTTCGGGTCGTTGTCATGCTGGAAGACCCAGCCACGACCCATCTTCAATGCTCTTACTGAGGGAAGGAGGTTGTTGGCCAAGATCTCGCGATACATGGCCCCATCCATCCTCCCCTCAATACGGTGCAGTCGTCCTGTCCCCTTTGCAGAAAAGCATCCCCAAAGAATGTTTCCACCTCCATGCTTCACGGTTGGGATGGTGTTCTTGGGGTTGTACTCATCCTTCTTCTTCCTGCAAACACGGCGAGTGGAGTTTAGACCAAAAAGCTCTATTTTTGTCTCATCAGACCACATGACCTTCTCCCATTCCTCCTCTGGATCATCTAGATGGTCATTGGCAAACTTCAGACGGGCCTGGACATGCGCTGCTTGAGCAGGGGGACCTTGCGTGGGCTGCAGGATTTTAATCCATGACGGCGTAGTGTGTTACTAATGGTTTTCTTTGAGACTGTGGTCCCAGCTCTCTTCAGGTCATTGACCAGGTCCTGCCGTGTAGTTCTGGGCTGATCCCACACCTTCCTCATGATCATTGATGCCCCACGAGGTGAGATCTTGCATGGTGCCCCAGACCGAGGGAGATTGACCGTCATCTTGAACTTCTTCCATTTTCTAATAATTGCGCCAACAGTTGTTGCCTTCTCACCAAGCTGCTTGCCTATTGTCCTGTAGCCCACCCCAGCCTTGTGCAGGTCTACAATTTTATCCCTGATGTCCTTACACAGCTCTCTGGTCTTGGCCATTGTGGAGAGGTTGGAGTCTGTTTGATTGAGTGTGTGGACAGGTGTCTTTTATACAGGTAACGAGTTCAAACAGGTGCAGTTAATACAGGTAATGAGTGGAGAACAGGAGGGCTTCTTAAAGAAAAACTAACAGGTCTGTGAGAGCCGGAATTCTTACTGGTTGGTAGGTGATCAAATACTTATGTCATGCAATAAAATGCAAATTAATTATTAAAAAATCATACAATGTGATTTTCTGGATTTTTGTCCACAGTTGAAGTGTACCTATGATAAAAATTACAGACCTCTACATGCTTTGTAAGTAGGAAAACCTGCAAAATCGGCAGTGTATCAAATACTTGTTCTCCCCACTGTATATACAAAAAAAGTCATATTAGTGGTAGAAAAAGCTATTTGGCTCCGATCCATACTGGCTGACATGCTGAGATCGTATGACCAAATGAAAACTACTCACTTTATCTCAGAAATCCCCGTTATTGGAGACTTTTGCTGGCAGAATAAACTAATCATACATATGCCTGCAAATAATTTCTACAGAAAACCTGATGTGGTTTCCATGCTGATGGGCTTCATGTGTATATATAGTGCTATATATAGTTATATATTTGTGTCTATATAACCTATTTATAGTTATATAGATGTATAATAACCAAATGAAATTCATATCAGCCATTGAAACAAAACAAGTAATTACCTATAACATAGTTACATTTAGAAATAATTATTGTCTGAAAACTGCTGATGACGGTGTGAAGCGATAATGGAAGAAAAAGACAAAGTGAGATGCTGAAAGAAAGAGGCTGAATGTGAGTGATTGTACTTTCCGATGGCACACAAAAGCATAGGGACATTAGTAGTGGGCTGGCAGTAATCCTGGCTGCCCTTGGGTATTACGACCAGCCCAGTATGAATACAGAAAAAGGGTGAATTCAGCCGCTGTCTGGCCTTTATGATTGGACCATATGAGGCATGAAGACCCACAGACCCCTTGCTATTCAGTAAATGGACTGATCTGATCAGGCAGTGCTGTGACCAAAGGGAAAGTCATTGAGAGGAGGGAGGAGGGGGGGTTCCTGTCATACTTTTTCATATTTTGAAATATCGCTGAATAACGCTGTGCTGTTAAAGCACAAATGACTCCTCTTGGATAGCTACAGGTGTGTATTGTCATGTGATCCATCTTCTGACTGGCTTTTGTTAGCTGGGTGTGCTGGCAAAACATTGTTTATCTTAATCAGCAGGTGGCACAAAAATTGTGTGTGTGTGGCTCAGACAAATGTCATGGAATTTACTGATCATTATACCCTGCATTCCCAGCATTTATAGTGTCTCTTTCTTGTGTCCTTTCGTTCTTCTCATCCATGGTCCACATGGAGGAACTCTTATTGTCAACCTGTGTTGCTTTGTTATATAACACACACATATACTACTCATAGGCAGACAGTTTTATTTCTGCATCTGCCTTTAGCACACAATGTCATCATCACCCTAGCACAAAATACACAGAGAAAACTTACACGCTGCATTCATCCACCCACTAAAACTTGTGTGAGTGTGTAGTCGAATATTTAGGAAGTTAAATTTAAAGAAAACTTTAAATTTGGTCTGTCAGCTCTGATGTGTAAGGCTTAGAGAATGCAGTCAGATGCTCGTGGGGGTGTTTCTTGTTTTCATAATAAAGAATGAAAAGCCTGCAGATGAGTTACTGAACCTGATTGACCAGTTTTACGGCAAACATGACACCAGGAAAAGAAGATCAGATGTATGCGCTTGCGCATAAATGTGTGTGTGTGTTTGTATTTTGCTACACTAGTGCACCTGTGCATATGAAAAATGTTTGATATATCAGTAATATGTCATGACGTGAAATCTAACACAGTGACCCTAAAAAGTTTTTGAACATTTACTTAACCCTCAATAGTGTGTCAAACTTGGATATTTCACTCAAAAATGAAAACGATGTCATCATTTTCTTACCCTCATGTTGTTCCAAACCCATAAGACTTTCGAAACATAAACATTTTTGAAACACAAATGACAGAAATTATATGGTTGTCAATGAATGGGACGCTAAATATCATTTTGGCTTAATAAAAAGATTTTCCCAATAAATAGGCAAGAATAAACCTGGTGTCCTCCATTATTTCTGTTCTTTCCGACAACAAAGCACTTCAATGCGACAATCTAAGCACCCTCAAATGCAAGCAAAAGCATCCTCAGTTGATACTGTAATAAATTTGCAAATCTGCCCAATCTTTTTCGCCAATATATTGTGTTCTCACTCTGGAGAGCGTCAAATGCATCTATTTACAACGTGTTTTTGCAGTGGTGAGTAATGTAGCCAATCACATTTATTGTTGTTGATCTCTTGATCGCGATCAGAATCTCACTACTCAAAACGCCAGAGTTTTTATGCAGTGCTGAGTTAATGCAGGCTCGCGAAACCTCTCATTAACAAACAAAGTGAAGACACGATGTAAGAGATTTATTGTTGACAACTTCATTTCTATAACGGAACTTTGTGAGATCGCGATGAACTGACAAAGCAACAGCATTTTAGTGATTGTAGTTTTGGCTTGCCTTCGAGGCTATACAGTCTATAAAATCCACTGAATAAAACTATTGTTTTTCATGCTGCTAAGAGGACTGATGGCCAATTGCATGCTGCAAAGTTTCGAAAGTGACATTTAAATATAAATGCTGGATTCACTCTGCACGAGACAGAAATATCCTCCTGAGACCCAGAATAGAGGTTTTGCCTCTGGAGAGGACATTATATTTTAACTAATTTCTCTGACAACATACACAGTTTTTAAGTCTGGATATTCTTATGAAATATGAGATATTCTTATGAAATATGAGATATTCTTATGAAAATATTCAATTTTATTACTCCCATTATAACACGTCTTTTTACATTACATCTTGTCCCAAAAAATCATTAATATGCAAATTAGATATAGTGTATAGATGCATTGCATAGAATGGGAATGGCATTTATGGCCATGTTTACACACGTTGCATAAAGTAAAATGGTATTTCAAATTATTTTGTTAGGCCTATATCTTTCATAACATAGTTGAGAATCATCTTTATACAAAGTTTGGATAAAAAAAAGCTTGAAGCATAAAAATTGATTGGTAAATGAAAAAGAAAATCCCATTTTTTTTTGCCTATTCATGTCTTTTAATTTTCTCAATAAATGGGTTCTGGTGTCCTCTACAGAGCAGAGGACAATAGCATATAACATAGGATTTTTGTTCCCCAAAAAATATCCATTTGTTTTTTTATGCTCCAAACAATGTAATATCCTAAAAAAAAAAAAATCTAAATTCACAAAACTTTTTTTCTGGTTCTCAGGAAGATTGTTAAAATGTTAAAATACTAAAATACTAGTAACGCATTAAAGCAATGTAAAGGCAGACTAATAGATTTCATTAATAGACAAACATTTGTAGCAAAATATTTTTGAAATTCCAATTATTGGTATAATTGGAACTTGTAAATAGTTGTACATTTCTCACGGCACACTGCTATTGTGGAGCCGTTGCTTAGCTTATCTGCACTTTACTAGAGCACCCTCAGTAATTTCAGAAGCACCCTTAGTGATTTGATTTTGTAACCGGGCCTGTTATGCAGCATGAGGTTGAGTAATTGATGACACAATTTTTCAATTTTGTGTGAACTAACCTTTTGCTAACCATAAAAGTCCATGAACTTCTTTGAATTATAAAAAATACCAAAAAATCACAAAAATAAGCATGTTTACTATTTATAAAACTATTGTGTCTTACTGTATGTCTCATTTAAAGGCATTTTGATATGAAATATCTAACTAAATATATTTCTGAAGGCTAAGATTATGATCCACTAGCATTGAATGGGCAGTATTTGTGCATCTGAAAGAGAGATTTCTGCAGATCTAGTGTTGCTTAGTCACACACACAGGCCACTCCGCATCTCACCCAAACCTTCCTGTTAGTCCTCAGCCATCATTTATTTCTCAGCAGTGCTCCAGCAGTGTTGTATTTGGGAAGCCCTGTTATTGTGCTGACAGGCAGCCAGGAAGGAAGAAGCCCCACCCCCTGGCTTCCCACTCACCACCTAGTGAGCCAATGCCATTGAGGGAAATGCCTTCTAACCTTTTGCTCTACTTTGCCACTGCACACCAGTACACTGAGGAAGGGAGAGACATTTTACACCTTGCCGCTGCTGTTTATGCTAACACATATGGAGATATGCTGTAGATATAAGATCTTAATAGGAGAAGTGTGTTATTTCTCCATCAAGTGTCAAACCAGATAACTAAAGCCCTGCCCTGTTGGCAGTATCATTGGTCAACTCAATCATTCAATCACCTGTCAACAAAAGGGTTAGGGTTAGGCGATCAGCACTGAGATTGACATGAGCAATGAAATCTTTAGAATCGGCGGCGGGTTTGCGCTTAACTTGTCTGGGAAAAATCATACGAATGGATTACTTATACTACATTATATTAAGCTGGACAGAACAAGACAACAAGTGACAAAAAAGATACATTTGCTCTTTAAGAAAAGCATTATTCCACTTTAGACCTCAGTCAGGTTAAACACCATATTGAATTAAACGTGGATGAAAACGAGGCAGTGAGGAATAGACTTTACAATGGCGCGCACTATATCAAATCAAATCAAATCACCTTTATTTATATAGCGCTTTTTACAATGGCAATTGTTTCAAAGCAGCTTCACAGTGGTAACAGGAAAATAATGCAACAGAATTTGATTCAGCTGTACAGCCGCTCTGGTGAAAACGGTGATGTCATCCAGCTCATTTCAATTATCATATAGTGTCAATGCGGGCAGATCAGTAATATAGTTGAAATGTAAGTGTCCCCAACTGAGCAAGCCAAAAGCCAAAGACGACGGTGGCAAGGAACCAAAACTCCTTCAGGGCCAGAATGGAGAAAAAAACCTTAGGAGAAACCAGGCTCAGTCGGGGTGCCAGTTCTCCTCTGGCCGACGAACAAATAGTGTCTGATTATGATTCTGGCAACATTACAGGTCAGAAGTCATATTAGATCAATAGATATTCGTAGGATTATTCGAAAGATTGGAGTCGTCACGCCGGGGACGGGTTTAATGAGGATGTCGTGTCGATGCGGCATTTACAGGGGGGAGTTTAATTGACACGGTCTCTACAGACACTTCAGGGATATGGTCTTCATGTCCAGGCTAAGGTCCACCATCTGGTCCGGATACGGCCCGGATCCGGCCGACTGCAGTAAACCTCGGGATAAACAGAGGGACTAACATTAGCGTAGATGCCATTCTTCTTATGATGTAACGAGTACATCAGGTGTTATGGGAAGTGTTCCCGGTTCCGGCTGACCTAGTTAATGCAGCCTAAAACAATCATTTAACTGATTTGAATAATAGAAATTAAAAATGTTTTATGTGTATGCCAGAGTAAAGAGATGTGTTTTTAGTCTAGATTTAAACTGACAGAGTGTGTCTGCTTCCCGAACAATGCTAGGAAGACTGTTCCAGAATTTAGGTGCTAAATAGGAAAAAGATCGACCGCCTGCAGTTGATTTTGATATTCTAGGTATTATCAACTGGCCAGAATTTTGAGACCGCAATAGACGTGATGGAGTATAATGCGTTAAGAGCTCGCTCAAGTACTGGGGAGCTAAACCATTTAGTGCTTTGTAAATAATCAGCAAGATTTTAAAATGTATACGATGTTTAATAGGGAGCCAATGCAGTGTTGCCAGAACCGGGCTAATATGGTCATACTTCCTGGTTCTAGTAAGAACTCTAGCTGCTGCGTTTTGGACAAGCTGCAGTTTATTTATTAAGCGAGCAGGGCAACCACCCAGTAGAGCATTACAATAATCTAGCCTTGAGGTCATGAACGCATGAACTAACTGTTCAGCATTTTGCATTGAAAGCATGTGCCGTAATTTAGATATATTTTTAAGATGGTAGAATGCAGTTTTACAGATGCTAGAAACGTGGCTTTCAAAAATCCCAACTATAAAGGTCCTAGATCACGTAATTTTTTTTACAACTCGCAACTTTTAAAACTGTTTCATGGAGTTTCTGTCTACTGAAAGTTTTTTTCAGAAAGAGTGTTTCATCAGCTGAGCAGTCGTATGTTGTAAAACAATGGTACAATCCATTGAACGCACTGTTCTATCCCTCAACCTCATTGTCATTCCTGTCAAAAATATTATATGGCGCTACCCTGACAAGGTCTATTGCTGTAAAGGTGCGGTTATATACACCGTTGTTTGGCAAATTTTCACGGCCAAAATCCAGTCATTTCAATAGGAATCCATGGGAATCCCACACAGATTTCGCAATGTGTTGGTCACATTAATTTGCAGCATTACCACCAGAAAGCTGTTTGGTTTGAAAGTGACTTCTGTGTGAACTTTGCTTCATACATCATTACAGTACTGATAATTGACAATGGCCCTTTTTTGCCTGCAAAATTCCTCTAAATTGATGTTCTGTATCTCATATGAGGATTGTTGTGTGTGCATAGGGCTTTTAGCTGATGGAATATGTAGTGCTTTCATTGGTAAGTGCGGTTTACAGTCAGGAAGCACGTCTTTTTCCTTTTTGCATTTTGCTGTGGGCAAATGGAAGGTGTAATGACTGGACAAATATGGGAAGGATGCAGTCGGCCTAGGGCAGGCTAAAGGGGGTTACACATCTGCTGAGAGTGGTTAGTGTTGAGCTTTGTCAGCATTTCTTGCTCTCTGTGTGTCTGTTTGAATATAAGTGTGTGGGACTGGGAAGATAATGGCTTGTCACATAAGATTGATAACAGGATGGGATGAAAAACATCACTGCATGCATGTAAGAGTATGGACATGTGTGTGTTGTGGCTGTGTGTATTGTAATGGATTGTGAGAGAAATGTCTTGTATTTGTGGGGGAGGGTGAGGGCTTCTGCAGTCCATGCCGTCATGTCATCGCCTGCAGGCCAGCTCACATCTCCTACTCTGTAAGTTTAGACCTACTGGCTTTATTGGCTTTTTGCCCACTGAGAATATCATAATGTTCACTGTTGGTTATGGGCACTGTAATTATATATCTCAAAAATATATATCCACCACACTACTGAGGAGCTCGGCAAAAAGAGAGACAAACACACACACACACACACACACACACACACACACACACACACACACACACACACACACACACACACACTGTACTGTATACTGTATGCATGGCCTTACATGCTTCTGGAATCATGCAGTTGTTTTGCCCATTTATAGAGATCATGTTGACCATGTTTACATACAGTTTTAGGTCTATTCTGGTTAAGCCTTTATTTGTGTGAAGGTGCTTACATGCTGTACAGCTACTGGAATATTCATTTATGGGAATATTCCTGATATATGTAATATATTAGCATGTACTGAATAAACTAAGAAATGTTCATTACTGGGGATGCTCTCTCTTGCCATTTATTTTAATTCATTTTAGTTATTCTACACAATTATTTAGAAATGTCATTAATTCTCATTCATGTCCTTGATAATAGCACACAAGAGTTCAATTAAATCCAACATGTAGTTTTTTTTATCCTGTCTGTATATTAATTTAAGGTTTACTTACATTTACTTTTGATTAGACATGTAGATAAAATAAAAAAGTGCTGGTCCTAAGCAACTAGCTCCAGCTCAGGACCAGCTTATAACCAGCTCAGGACCAGCTTAAACCAGCTCAAACCAGCTGCCATGCTTCAAAACATACCTAACCAGCATATGCTGGTTTTTTCAACAGGGATAACATGGTCAGTGTTTCTGTCTCTCATTCTCTCTCTCAATTTAACGTTCTATCTCAGTTTGTCTATTTTCCTGCAGATCCCTGGTTCTAGATGGATACTCTACAATAGTGAGTCATGTGATCAAGGGTCTTAAGTGGAAGGAAAGCTTTATTGATCGATGGGAAGAATTCCAGAAAACACCCATCCTCACAAACACACACACACACACACAGCTGTAAAGCCTCTGAAGTTTCTCTGTTGACGATGTGAGGGGAGTTTAGGCTTGGTTCATCTGTCATTGTTTAGGCCATCCATAAAACCAAAAGCACAGTGTGCATTTTTTTTTTTTTACCTCAAGATCTCATTCACCTAATTTCACACAATTTGACAAGAAATAATGAAAAATAAAAAAATCTCACATTTGCATATGCATGGGATAATACAATTGAATTTCCAGTATACAGTCCAGTGTACATATTAAGTTTTTTCATTGCTGCTGTTATGTGGTTAATATATTTTATCATTGTTCACTAAATGTATTTCACAGTCCTGTTTGCTATCTCCAGCTTTGATGTTTTGGCGTGCGTCATCATGGCTGCAAGGGCAGGATGTTTTTAAGCACAGCTCTTGTTCAAGTGGAGCATGATAATTTCGCTCTAGCTGATAAAGTATCTGCTTAGGCAGTGTGATAAAGTTAAGCCTTTCCACTGGCCTAAAGTTTATGCTTGAAAACTCTTGGGCTCGAGCTGCTTGTGTCCACAAGAAAAGACTCTTTAAAATCTGCTCCTCTTAACATTCACTGTGCCGTGGTCTCTCATGTGAGGGCCATTATGTTAAATTTTTAAGTGTTCCCCGCATCCTCTCAGATCTCAGAATAACTCAGCTGCTCAGTGTGAATCATGAAGAAGTTTATCTGTCCTTTTCATTAAGACCATCATCATCACCTACATCATTGACCTCCTGTGAACCTGAGAGCATCCATTTAGAAATCTCTCTATTTCAATTATTTATCTTTCCCTATCTTTCCTCAGCCTTTGAAAAGTGTATAAATTTGTCATTGCATAACTACCGTAGTTTTGTGCTGTGGCTTTTCTGGCTTTTATTTCTTGGATGGACCAAAAATAATAATGAACCTGAACTAATCAATGATTTAATGTAAGTATTTAGTAACTGTCGTATGCGTTCACGAGAGACTGGCGTTCCAGCGTATGACGTAGGACGCTCCGGTGAGAATATGCTAGTTCTCGCGAGAACCAAGTTTTGTTTTGCTGTATCCTCTGTGCTTCTGCGTTCGTCACCGGAACTTAGCTACGTCTGCGTCCTACATCATACGCTGGAACGCGTGGAACGCTTTGCAGCAGTTATTGATATGCTAAAGCCCACCCGCACATTGACGAGATTGGGTACAAGGTAGTTTGTGATGTCAGAAACACCAGCGATTTCAAACCGCGTTTTTGAGGCTGTCTTTGTTTCACTGGACTTTTAAGGAGAAAACACTTAGCAATGGTGTTGACTTATGAATTTGCACATGGTTTGTCTGAAAGCTTTTTAAAAACACCACAGACATATAAACAACATTAAATACTTGATTTTCACCACAGGGGGTCTGTGATTTCCAACACCTCTTTAGCAAACAAACTCAGAACAGTTTCTGACACATGATGTCATTGTAAAGTATCTGATCTGTGTTTTCCGCCTTCTGAAGCGATTTTATATAGTTCTTTTATCCCAAACTGTGAATTAGTTCATAAAAACTGGCATTAAAGATAGAAAACACTATAATCCCCTTCATCAAGTTCCCCCTTCATTTTAGAAGTTGAACATGCACTCTTTACTAGTCACACTCTATAAAAACTGTGCTCTATGTTGTTTTGACCAATGAAGGGAAAATGAATTAGAATCAAAGCAGCTCTTATTTCATTACAGCCATGCAGTAAAATCATCTTATAACGGCTCTGCATATTAAAGGCCATTAACAAGACGTGTGGATGCTGAATTACCCATTTCAAGAGCCTCAACAAAGGCCGGGATTAATGTTATTTTGAGCCTGAGTTGAATATTGTTTTTGAAGACTCTTAATAACCATCTCTCTACAGCTCATTCTCTCTAATAAGCATCTTTTATAAAGCCAATCTCTTTCCATTCTCGTCTCGTCTCGTCTCGTCTCTTCTCTTCTCTTCTCTTCTCTTCTCTTCTCTTCTCTTCTCTTCTCTTCTCTTCTCTTCTCTTCTCTTCTCTTCTCTTCTCTTCTCTTCTCTTCTCTTCTCTTCTCTCTTCGAGGTGTGTAAGTCTCTTTGAACTGTGACAGCAGTACCTTCAGTCAAATCTCTCATCTGGGGTAGGGGGCGGTGCGTGACAGGGCGGGTTTGCCCCAGCACACAGCACCATGGCGCTGGATTCTCCCTCCCACAGCATGGCCTTAGATGCCTGCTGCTCTGAAGAACCAGATCTGTCACATACGTTTCGTGCTTGTGAATGTGTTGATGAGAACAGAGGGAATGAATGAGCGGGACTGTTTGAAAGAGAAGAGCGAATGGGCTTTGAGGTTTTTTTTAAAGAAAGTACTCTCAGACTAAACCCATGAGCTTTCACAGGTAATTAGTGTAATTAGCATGCATTTTGTTTGTGTGTGTATGAACTCTCAGTGCCTGAGGTCTGGTATGTGTAAAGGTGAGCGCTAATCCACACAATAACAGGAAGTAGAAAAGCTTCCTCTCAAACAGGCCTGTGAGGAATGTAAATTTAGACCTCATACTTGCACTTTCATTTCTATCCTTTATTTTAGTGCTGCCACATACATATTTACTTTTGCGCTTCTCTCCACAAATATCTTCATCTAATTATGCCTGACAATGCATTGACAAACAATGCATTGAGCAACAAAGAATGTACCAGAAAGCATTCACATATGTACAGAGTCCGCCCTTTCTCAGAACTGTGAGGAACACGTCAAATCCCGGAAACGTTTATGACCTTGTTTGAGTTTTAAAAACCTCCATCATAGTTTCTCTCTGTCTTTCATTTGCATGAATTAGTCATTGTACATGAACTTTTGCATATGGATTTTCGTGTGTGTGTGTGTTTTTGCAAGAGGGATATTTTTATTTTCTTTTAGTTGGTGTGTGTGCGGGTATGGTTTTTTTTGTATTTGATGTGGTCACAGTAAACAAACTGGTAGATCTAATAAGCATATGTCAGTTTGACCATCACCCTATTTAAATATGAGTCAAACATCTATGGAAAGTTTGCTTTAGTTTTAATGTAATGCTGTAACCGTAAATAGGTCTGTATTCACGGCAAATATTACTAGTGCTTTTTCTCTAGAGCTATAAAGTTTTGCCGCCATTTGATTCTTCAAATCATGCGATGATTTTATGGGGAGAGGTATGCTATTATTTTTTATTTTTTATCATTTTGTTTCTTTTATTTAAATTAAAACTTCTGCACTTAGATCCTTATCTCCTCTCTTTGTTTGACCACACTATAAGAACTATCATATGTATTTTGAATGGCTTGAACACTCAACAGTGCACTAGATAGAGCGGAATGCGTAAAATGTATAAAGTATATGTAAAAGTATACCTGCATCTTTAGAACACCTTAGAACTGCATAGCAACACCCTGGCAACCCCTCATAACACTGTAGTATAATGGTGGTGAGTTTTGCACAGGCAAGGACCTTTTTTGTGTTTTGCGTCATCTCTATAAATAAGTGATTCGAACTTGTCTTTGTTGCAGAAACTTTTGGGGTCAAATGCTTTAAAAATAAGAAATAGATTCAGTTTCTGGATGTTCTGCATGGGTAAACACAAATGGAAATTTGCAGTGCCAAAGCTCATGAAGCTGAAATAGGCATGGCTGTGATAAATGGTTGCAGTGTAAGAGAACCGCTGGGCAGGAAAAGCATTTGAGCCTGTTATACTTTGAAGGATTAGAAGGCCCTGCCACCGTAAAGATACCATTTCACAACATTTTAACTGAGGGAATTAATTTGTTCGGAAAAATGAGATGAGTCAGCGGTAGCGTATTTGACTGTTGGTGTTTTTGAGGGAAGTTTTTTTAAATTTCACTTTTTCCCACTCTCTTCCACTCCCCAACTGTGACCATTATCTTCCCTGCTCTAAATCTCTTTGATGAGACAGGAAAAGCAGGAATTATTCATTGAAAATGCTTTTATGATATGTAGGCGTTCGACATATCCACAGCCTCAAAGTCTATAACTGAGTGTAATGGATAGTACATCATGAAAGAGGGTTTTGTTGAGTGTCAATGAACATGTCCAGGAGCTATTGATCTAAGAAGACAAACATGAATATTGTGTGCTGCTTTTTAATGTTGATGCATGCATTACTTGTACTGCAGATGTATATGAATATAGACCCACAAGAGTTATGTGTGTTTATATGTGTTCCTAGCTCATAAAGGACAAACTGGGTCTATGTTGTAATCTTAACTGATTCATGACCATGTAACTGTAGTCAAAATCCTAGTGTCTAGCTCTGTTCTAAAACCTACTCCGTAGACTACGTTCTCACTCCCAACTCGTCACATATGGACCGCTTGGCGTCACTTTTTAATGCACAGGGTACCTGTAAAGTCAATGTTGGAGGGGATTGGATGATGTGTGTGTGTCTGTGTGTAGCCATAAAGAGACAGATGAAAGAACAGATTGGGCCCTGAGTAATAAGACTTTAGGCCAGTATCTGATGACAAGGCCGATCTTATGTCTGTGACGTTATATTGTGCGTGCTCAGCACCTGTGTTCCCTCACACAAAGACTTTTGTGTTTTAACCTCCTTGAGAAAAAAACAGCCCTGATATTTTTCATCATGCGATATGAACCCTCTTTTCTTGAGGCCGCTTATAAACAACTCATGACCATTGAGCATCAGCTGATCAAACTAACGCAGACTTCAAATAGTTCACAGTTCAGAGGTGAAATGACTGTCTAGATAGCATCCAGATGGAATAGTTCACCCATTCTGTCATTATTTACACCCTCATGTTGTTCCAAACCCGTATGGTGTTATTTTTTTTTCCATAGAACACAGAAAGGAGAAATTTCACACTCTTACTTTCTATGTAAGGATAGTTTATAATGACCATGGCTGTTAAGCTCCAAAAGGACAAAATAGCACCATCCAAATATTGGTCTGTTCTTCACACAAAGCTATTTGAAATTGTGCACAAGTCATTTGAATAACTTTTATGATGCCTTTTTTGTCCAGTTTGAAGGAGGATGTGACTGTAAGAGCAGGGTTTTCTTTCTCTTTCAGGTAGCAGATCTACAGCATCTTGCCATGAGCTATCATGCTTTAACTCTCTTGCTGTTTGTGGATGAGTACATGAGAAAACCTTAAGACCTCATTTATCTGAAGTGTTTTTCTCAGGGTCCTATCAAGGCCTCTGAAATTAGCTTTTTCCTTTCCACCACCTCTCACCTGTCCTTTATTAAGTTAAGTCACCTTTATTTATATAGCACTTTATACTATACAGATTGTTTCAAAGCATCTTTACAGTGATCAACAGCAAAATAATTCAGTGATGCAAACAGAATTCAATTCTGCTGTAAAGCAGCTCTAAAAAGAGAATAGTAAATAGTCCTTATTGAGGTGAAATCAGTTCAGTGTTGATTCATTTCGGTTCAGTAACTGTGTTCAGATCAGTTCTCATCCAATAGTATCAGTGCAGTCAAGTTAATAATATTGCAGAATATTAAGTGTTCTCAACTAAGCAAGCTAAAAGGTGACAGGACCCAAACTCGGTGACAGAATGGAGGGGGGGAAAAGGTAGAAACAAGGCTCAGTCAGGGGGACAGTTTCTTTCTCTGTCTTTCTCAGTTTTTCTTCCATGTCTTTTTATACACTCTTTGACTAACATCCTGCTTTCAGAATTGTTCACTGTGTGAGAATAGTTTTTCTACCCCTTCTGTGCTGTTTTGCAGACAAGTTTACAGCAAATTAATCCTCAGATGTGATTTGTTATCGCTGCTCTGCTACACTGGATCTTCAATGGTAACAGCACGGAGGGGTCAATGTTCCACGTTTAACTGTGACAAATCGCCATGTGCTCCGTGAGAAACTTTCATTTGTATTTTAGTTGTAATTTTACTGACATTCCCTCTCACTGTGACCAAGGTCATGTTTTCAGTCTCCTGTGGACTGAATCTGCTCAACCGGAAAAAAACGATGTTCTGCACCTGCAGATGGCTTATTTGCATTTCATCATAAACCGCCTCATGCTGCGTTAAAGAATGACTCTCCATTGCGTTCATTTTTACCCACAATCGTTTTCATTTGTTTATTTAGTTCGTCCTTCTCTGGCAACTGCTCCAGGAAATATTGTCCTCTCCCTGCTTTTTTTACTGAAAACAGACAATAAAAAATATAGATAAGATACTGTTGCGTTTGTTGCGTCTTCCAAAATCTCCTTTTAAGGTCATAAGCAGTCAGTCTAAGTTTCACTTACTTATCTGAAGGGGTAAAAACAGTTTGGGGATTGTAACATCCTCTGTGCTGATGATTTTTCAGAAGTGTGAGTCTAACGCGTGCTGTCACTGAAAAAAAAGGATGACATGCACATCAGTTTTTATTTCAGTTTATGAGTTGTATAGAAACCAAAGTTTGTGAACACCACACTGAAGAGAAATATATTAACACACATACGTGAGGTTAAAGTACTTGCACAATACACTAAAAGTTTGGGGTCAGTAAGATTTTTGTTAAAGATTTTCTTTTATTCAGCAAGGATTCATTAAAGATGAAAAGTGGCATCGAAGACTTTTATAATGATCTACAATGAAAAACATGTTCTTTTGAACTTTCTGTTCATCAGAGAATCCTGAAAAAATGTATCATGGTTTCCACAAAATATGAAGCAGCTGTTTTCAACATTGATCATTAATAAGAAAAGTTACTTAAGCCCCAAATAAGCATATTAGCACGATTTCTGAAGGATCATGTGAAACTAAAGACTAATTGCTGAGTAATATTCAGCTTTGCCATCACAGGAATAAACTGCATTTTAAAATATATTTAAAAAGAAAACATTCAAATTCCAAAATAGAAATTCCATTTCCTAAATTCCAATAACATTTCACAATATTACTGTTTTATTTATTTATTTTTTCAAATAAATGCAGCCTTGGTGAGCATTTCAAAAAACATTAAAAAAATCTTACAGACCCCAAACTTTTAGTGCATACATTTAAACCAGTTTGTTTCCCAACAGACTGATAACAACTTGGACTCATTCCACCCTTACTCATACCAGTTTTGTGTGCAATATGCATCAGACAGTCAATGAACAGACTCTGGGAAGTTCATGAACATACAGTACATCTGATGCCGAGACTTATAATCACTATCTTTCCTAGTCCAGTTTTTGTTTTCCAAAAGTCACTAGTTCCAACTCTCTCTGTTTCTCATCTACACTTGACTTCTCTCCACCAAGCTGTTTTCCTGAAGTACTGGCTTGATTTCGACCGCCTGTGGAGCAAGAAGACAAAAGTTTTTCCCCACAATTTCTGCATTTTGTTTGCAGCCCACAGCAAAGTCCTGCACAGCTTCACTAATGTCCCTGAGCTTTTTGTCTCTTGAGTGTGAAACTCTAATGAGGAACAGGGATGAGATTCCCAGGAGAGGCTTCCCGCTGGCATGGGATGGGACAGGGATAATAGAGCCAGTCAGATTTGTGTGAACCCAGACGAGGGAGACGTGGCAGAAAAAGGGAATGAGGAGGTCAGGGGAATCCAATGGTAAAACAGCACAAAATAGACTAGCTTGTGCGTTGGAATAAGAGCAGAAAATATGTAATAGACACAGGATGCTCACAAAAATAAAAAGCAACAGAAGAAGAGAGAAGTGGTCACAATCACACATTCAAATTTAGAGGTGAAGAGTTATCAAAACAGTTCAGTTTCTAATACTATGTTTAGTAATCTTAATATAAAGACAAAGCAATGTGTTAAAGCTGATGTGTATAACCTTTTTGATGTTAAAGTAGGCCTACTTTCAAATTTTTCACTTCAGTGTACCGAGATAACTGTAAGAAAGCCGTTCATTCTTCGACTTCTGAAGAGTGCAAACACTGCAGCTCTGTGACCCTCTGTTTGAGGTTGACATGTCAACATCTGGCTTGACCAATTGTGTGAATTATTTTTTTTATTTTTATTTTTTTGAACAGGTCTACCGTCAAAAGTCAGTTTAATTTTCTTTGTTTAAACTTATTCTGCACCGTTTGTGCTCGGGACATGAATGATACCTCGAATCATGTAATTTGTTAGGAATAGTTTTGTTGTTGCTGTAACTTCATATAATGGCAGACAATGAAACTGATGAAAAAATCCTATACAAGTACATTTTTATTATTGTGATGGACTACCCATTCATCCAGGGTGTTGTCTAAAGTTCAGGACACCCCCACGATCTAGATTGGACAAGAATGGATGAATAGATGGAAGTACATTTATGTATGTGTGTATTATGTATTTATTTATTTATTCAAAATAATTTTTCTTCTATTATTTATATATAAAGTCATTTTTGTATTGTATGTTTTTCTAAATATAAACTTATGTCCAGTTATTAACCATTTATGAATCCCCTATAGCAACCACCAGAACACCCTTTTGCAATTCTATTTGGTGCCACTAACGACACAGAAAACACAGTAGCTTTAAAGAGGCACGGATACACAAACACAATCTTAATCATAACCTTGACTGAACTAGACCTCACCTCACATATGTAAACAAAGACACATAAAGCAGATGCAGTAGATTAAACCCTCCTTGGCCTGAGGTCTCAATGCTCAGCAGACGTGAAATAGACTGCCGTTCTGGTCTGTGTTGAAATGAATGTGTCTTGATGTGAGGGTGAATTGGTACACAGCATAACTTATATGAGGTTAGTTTAGCTGGTTGGTGTTTTATGATGTGGGACGAATTAAAATGTGTTTCGTTGAACACACACATGCACGTATACGTCTGTCATTTTGCTCTTGTTGTTATGTAGCTCCATACGAACTCATTGGACAGAAGATCCGTGAAATCCCTGGAAAATTGAACTTAATGGGCAGGCTGTTTCTCTTCCCATGGGTCAAACACACACACACACACACACACACACACTATAATGGACAGAGGGGCTCTGTTCCACTCTCTGTCATCTTTTATGAAATGAAGAACAATGAGAACTTTGCTAGCTTTTGGGAATTGATGTGTGTGTGTGTGTGTGTATTGATGAATCTGCAACCTATAGAAATGCGTCTCTTATTTTATCTCATGGCAAAATTGCATCTAAGTGCTCTGGAAGAGTCTTTCTCTTCCCATCAAACACATCAACACACGACTCTTGTTTTAAAATTGTTACCACAAATAGATTCAGACATGTGCAGTAGTTTTGTCCATCAGGCCTGTTGTTGTCTGTCTGAGCGACTCTGACTGGCTGCTTTGTGGCTGTTCTGAACCCAGATCTTCTGGAGGACACGGCATGTGCTTCAAAGATGTTTTGTACCACACACACAGAGGCGGACCAGAAGAAATTAGTCGCAGATGTGACTTAAAGATTTTATTTTAATCATAAAGCTTCTTATATGTCTGCCTATGTGTGTGTAGGGGGCAAAACTTTAGCAGACAGAACAGTGGTTTCATGTGAGAGTTATATGTACACTACCTTTTTTAAATGTTTAAGGTCAGCAAGATTTTTACTTTTATTCAGGAGCGATGCGTTCAGTTTATCAAAACAGTAAAGTTACAGTACAGTAAATATTTTTTGTTGCAAACAATAATGCTGTTTCAAATAAATGCTGTTCTTTTGAACTTTCTGTTCATCAAAGAATCCTGAAATAAATGTATTTATTTACTCAAAAATATTAAGCAGCACAAGTTTTTTCAACATATAATAATAAGAAATGTTTCTTGTTTCTGAAGGATCATGTGACACTGAAGACTGGAGTAATAGCTGCAGAAAATTACACTTTTGCAAGGGAATAAATTACATTTTAAAATACACCGGTCAGGCATAACATTATGACCACCTTCCTAATATTGTGTTGGACCCCCTTTTGCTGCCAAAACAGCCCTGACCCGTCGAGGCATGGACTCCACTAGACCCCTGAAGGTGTGCTGTGGTATCTGGCATCAAGATGTTAGGAGCAGATCCTTTAAGGTCTTGTAAGTTGTGAGGTGGAGTTCCATGGATCGGACTTGTTTGTTAATCCCATCTCACAGATGCTCGATTGGATTGAGATCTGGGGAATTTGGAGACCAAGTCAACACCTCAAACCTGTTGTGCTCCTCAAACCATTCCTGAACCATGTTTGCTTTGTGGCAGGGCGCATTATCCTGCTGAAAGAGGCCACTGCCACCAGGGAATACTGTTTCCATGAAAGTCTGTACATGGTCTGCAAAAATGCTTAGGTAGGTGGTACGTGTCAAAGTAACATCCACATGGCAGGACCCAAGGTTTCCCAGCAGAACATTGCCCAAAGCATCACACTGCCTCTGCCGGTTTGCCTTTTTCCCATAGTGCATCCTGGTACCATGTGTTCCCCAGTTAAGCGACGCACACGCACCCAGCCATCCACGTGATGTAAAAGAAAATGTGATTCATCAGACCAGGCCACCTTCTTCCATTGCTCCGTGGTCCAGATCTGATGCTCACGTGCCCCAGATCTGATGCTCACGTGCCCACTGTTGGTGCTTTCAGCGGTAGACAGGGGTCAGCATGGGCACCCTGACTGGTCTGTGGCTATGCAGCCCCATATGCAACAAACTGTGATGCACTGTGTATTCTGACCTATCCTTTCTATCAGAACCAGCATTAACTTCTTGATTATTTCTTGACTTCTTGACAATTTGAGCTACAGTAGCTCGTCTGTTTGATCAGACCACACAGGCCAGCCTTCGCTCCCCACGTGCATCAGTGAGCCTTGGCCGCCCATGACCGCCCATGATGGTCGCCGGTTCACCACTGTTCCTTCCTTGGACCACTTTTGATAGATACTGACCACTGCAGACCAGGAACAACCCACAAGAGCTGCAGTTTTGGAGATGCTCTGACCCAGTCGTCTAGCCATCACAATTTGGCCCTTGTAAAACTCGCTCAAATCCTTACGCTTGCCTGTTTTTCCTGCTTCTAACACATCAACTTTGAGGACAAAATATTAACTTGCTGCCTAATATATCCCACCCACTAACAGGTGCCGTGATGAAGAGATAATCAGTGTTATTCACTTCACCACTTCACGGTCATAATGTTATGCCTGATCTGTGTATATTAACATAGGAAATTGTTATTTTAAATTGAAATAATGTAATTTATATTTTTGTAATTACAATATACTTAATATGTAATTACTGTTTTTTTATCAACGAAATGCAGCCTTTGAGCATAACAGACTTGTTTCAAAAAAATGCAGCCTGTGAGCATAACAGACTTTAACAGATTTATAAAATTTTACTATCCCTAACTATTGAATAGTGTACATGTGTAAGAGAGAGTTTTGTTCTCCTTGGAGAAAAACAGAGACATAGTAAGTTGATGTGAATGTGTGTGCATGTCTGTTATGTCTGACTGGCTCATTCCTCTGGGTTATCAGTGAAGCATGACATTGTTATGTTCCATCTCAAGGTCTCCAGACATATTCCTTCTTATATTAACTTGCCACAGGAGGAAAATTTGGATTTCATCTTCATTGTGAAAAAAATCTTTATATAACAGCCTCATAAATCACAGTGATATTACTGAAAACTCAGTCATCCAAGAACTGCCTTTAGATACACTAATGATCATCTGTAGCTCTCCTGTATGTGTTGAGTCTCCAGTATTCACCATATGAATGCGGGAGCCGTCTCCATTTGTACCCATGGCATTTACAGCACATTTTCCACAGCCGTTCACAATTTTAGGTCGTAGTGGATATCAAACAGAGAAAAGTTCTATTGCTCAGATGTTGCTCTTTCAAATTTAATGTAGAATTGAATGTAGATTTCAGCGCTTCATGTATCAAGTTTTTGGTGTTTAGGCCTGTTTACATCAAGAACAATAACTACCTGTATAACAATAACTATATTAGCATCCACACCAATAGACTATATCATTCTTTTTCTTTTTATTATAAGCTAAGCTCATGTTCTCTGTCGCTTTAAATGTACAAGCTCTCCAAAGGTTCATCGTTCATAAGCTCTGAAAATGTTCTAGTTACAGTGATTGTCCTTTGTGAGAACGGCCCCTTTCTCCTAAAAAAAGAGAAATAAAACTGGACACAAATGAGACAACTGATGAGAAAACGTATAGAGCTTTAAAATGAATGTCAAGAGTATAACTTAGATAAGTTAGGTTTTGAAGAACTTGTTGAGAAAAGTTTGAGTTAATATTTTTTAAGTCTGTAACCAATAAGTCTTTGAATCTTGGCATATCTGAGCAAAGTTTAAGACATTGTTGGGATCTCTTCTGAAACTGTAGAAGAGAATATGTGAGATTTACATGGAACTTTTTCTCAGGAGAAGCAGGAATACATAAGTAAAAATCTCTATTTGTTCTACATTTAATTTCACTGCATTAGGGAGAAACAACTGAGATGTTAGATGATGATTTTTCACGCGTTGCAGTGAGTTGTTGGTATAAAATGTGTTGTGATGAATGAATTTTTATGACAAGTGTTGTTTGAATAATTGGACTAATGTCAATTTTCTCTCTCTTTTTGCATGTGTCTTCTTGAATTCTGAACTCTGTAGGTAAGTTAACATGTTTGTGTGTGTGTGTGTGTGTTATAGAGAAAGATAAACAGAAGACAAATGAGAATACAATAACTGGCATTCACAGACTAAAAGCAACGCTCATTAATAATTGATGAATAAATATATATTAGAAAGAGTGACGCCAGGAGAGAAGGAAAGTAAAGATAAACTGGTAGAGCGAGAGAGATTTGGAGCTCTTCTTGTTAACAGGCTCTGTGGGTTTATTCAGTAGTTCTGGGACAGATGATTGTCAAGAGAGTTTCATTAGTTTAATCCACCGTTGCACTCTGGGGATGGATACGCCAAAGCGATAATGTCTTCTCTCTCCCTTTGAGTTCTCTCTATCTCTCTCTCTCCTCACTATTCTTTTTGTCTTTTTGAGAATTTTACTTTTGTGAGCCATAGTCCCATGGGCCTACATGTCCATTTAGTGAAGTTAGCAAACCTACACATCCTCTGTCTAATTCAATAAAGAGAGGTCAGAGGTCATCTGATCAATGATTAATGGGTATATGATTAGACAAGGATGGAGCAGAGAAGAGGAGGATGATGGGAGAGAAAAAGAGTTTTATATAATCTCACTTTTGTGCCAAGTAGAGCACAAGTATCCGGAAATGAGAATTCAGTTTTGGCCAAGTGGCTTTAAGTATGTCATCCAAAGAGTGAAAGCAGAGGGAGGCAGAGAAAGAGCGGAAGAGAGAGAGAGACTCAGACAGAGCTGAGGATTTTGGGTAAGGGAGAAGAGAGTTTGGATTCTGATTTTGAAGTCATCAGTAAACCATCTGCTATCTGTGTGCGTGCACATTTGTGAAATACTCTCATCATTGATTTCAAGATGGTGGGCAGAACACATGCAGGTTAAGATTTAACACTGATGGCGGAAATTATTAGAAACCCCACAGGCACTTTGTGTTTCCTGCGCTTTATGATATGTGTTCAACCATTAAATGAAACAAAGTTGAGACAAGCATTTCTGATTAAACTTTTCTGATTAAACACTCTGAAAATAGATGTTTAGTGGTTGTTGATACCCGTTGAATCATCTTAAGCCATAGTGGAAAACATGGTCCTCGGCTTTGACACAAATTTGTGTAGTTCATGCAGTTAATTTGCAGTTAAATGTTAATGTTAAATGTTGGAGTTAAAATGCAGTTAAAACACAAATTTGTGTAGTTCATGCAGTTTGAAGTTAATACATTATAAGATACACTCACCTAAAGGATTATTAGGAACACCATACTAATACTGTGTTTGACCCCCTTTCGCCTTCAGAACTGCCTTAATTCTACGTGGCATTGATTCAACAAGGTGCTGAAAGCATTCTTTAGAAATGTTGGCCCATATTGATAGGATAGCATCTTGCAGTTGATGGAGATTTGTGGGATGCACATCCAGGGCACGAAGCTCCCGTTCCACCACATCCCAAAGATGCTCTATTGGGTTGAGATCTGGTGACTGTGGGGGCCATTTTAGTACAGTGAACTCATTGTCATGTTAAAGAAACCAATTTGAAATGATTCGAGCTTTGTGACATGGTGCATTATCCTGCTGGAAGTAGCCATCAGAGGATGGGTACATGGTGGTCATAAAGGGATGGACATGGTCAGAAACAATGCTCAGGTAGGCCGTGGCATTTAAATGATGCCCAACTGGCACTAAGGGGCCTAAAGTGTGCCAAGAAAACATCCCCCACACCATTACACCACCACCACCAGCCTGCACAGTGGTAACAAGGCATGATGGATCCATGTTCTCATTCTGTTTACGCCAAATTCTGACTCTACCATCTGAATGTCTCAACAGAAATCGAGACTCATCAGACCAGGCAACATTTTTCCAGTCTTCAACTGTCCAATTTTGGTGAGCTCGTGCAAATTGTAGCCTCTTTTTCCTATTTGTAGTGGAGATGAGTGGTACCCGGTGGGGTCTTCTGCTGTTGTAGCCCATCCGCCTCAAGGTTGTGCGTGTTGTGGCTTCACAAATGCTTTGCTGCATACCTCGGTTGTAACGAGTGGTTATTTCAGTCAAAGTTGCTCTTCTATCAGCTTGAATCAGTCGGCCCATTCTCCTCTGACCTCTAGCATCAACAAGGCATTTTTGCCCACAGGACTGCCGCATACTGGATGTTTTTCCCTTTTCACACCATTCTTTGTAAACTCTAGAAATGGTTGTGCGTGAAAATCCCAGTAACTGAGCAGATTGTGAAATACTCAGACCGGCCCGTCTGGCACCAACAACCATACCACGCTCAAAATTGCTTAAATCACCTTTCTTTCCCATTCTGACATTCAGTTTGGAGTTCAGGAGATTGTCTTGACCAGGACCACACCCCTAAATGCATTGAAGCAACTGCCATGTGATTGGTTGATTAGATAATTGCATTAATGAGAAATTGAACAGGTGTTCCTAATAATCCTTTAGGTGAGTGTACATTATACATATAATATATTTGTAATCTATTACTAATTACTATAATATATTTATAATCTATTTCTAATCTAATTGGTTCGAGATGTTGGTACCTCACTGTAAGTTTGTATTTAGCAGCATGCTTTTTTATCACTTTTGTCTTTTCATATCCAGTTTATCTTATGTGGTAAATCGCACAATGATAATCCTCAATCGAATATATATCCAGCGCTCTGGGCACTGGGAGGAGAGGATGACTTATGAGAGCTGCAGGATGAAAGCTTGTCTTTTGAGACTTTCATGAGAGATTATGCGCCACAAATGGCCCATAGTGAATTTAAACGATGAGGCTCAGAAAAACAATTTTTGAAATGTTCACTTCTCTGTGGGTGAGATGCATGTGATATTATGACTGTCCAAATGGCTTTCTTTGCTGCATTCCAATTTGCATACTATCCATACTACTTAGAATGCCAGATTTCAGTTAGTGTGTCTCAAATTATAACATGTTGAACATCTAAGAGTACATCATGTGCTCAAATCACAAAAAATGGGTCTGTTATATAAAGATGATATTTATGATATGGTAGTATTATACCATATATGACTATGACCAGATACTGACAAACAGGCATTTTACATAGTTATTTGACATACACAATACCAGTTAAACATTTGAACACACTTGACTGAGTTTATTTCTGTTTCTTATTAAATGAAAACATTTTAAGAAAATTTAAATAAACATTGCTCAAATTTAGCACAACTGCAAAAAAAAAAAAAAAAAATAGCAATAATATTAATAGTAATAATGTGACTTGACTTGACATGACAGAAACTCCTTCAATACTATTTAATAACCATGCCAGGATGTTGGTTAGAGAATGAACAGTGTGCTGATCTGTTATCTAGACAAATGGCAACTTTGAAAAATGTCAAATATAAGATAGGTTGAGTTGTTTAACATCTGTTTTAATCAATACATAATTTCTATATTTCCATTATTACAATGTAATAGTGGAAGTATAGGAATTATGAAGAATTGTGTAATTATTACTTTTATAAAAATTTGTAAATTAGTAGCAATAAACTATTAGCTGTATCCAAAACTTTTGAGTGGTAGTGTAAGTAAGAGTACATATTCAGTTCATCATCAGTTCTGTATAGGGCCTACTTTTAGCAAGAAGTAGAATTATGCACATTGAGATTCAGCTTCTCTTATTTTCTCTCTCTTCCCCTGACGTTTCTGTTTTTGTAAATGGAATTGAAAGCACTGTTTAGGAAACTGTCAGTGAGCATGAAGCTAAACGTTTAGTACTGCTTCAGTAGCTGTTTTTAACATTGATGAGTGGAGAAACATTGAAACTTTGGAAAGCCGAATCCATGGCAACAGCTCTTTGAACTATGAACTCGCCCCTTTGAGGAAGACGTGTAGATTGACATGCATGGATCGCTCCATCTGCTGTGTGATCATATCACGTTTTTCTCTTTGAAAATCATCTGTCGTTCCACTCTACCATCTGTATTTAACAGATAAATGGAAACAGATTGGCAGGTAAATAGATACACAGACAGACGGGCAGACACATGTGTTCAAGACTGACTGAAGATTGTGTTTGGTGCTACCAGCATTTAGTGAGATTAAAAGCCTATGGCACAGTCTAAGTACCAAGAACGGCTTTAAAACTGACCCAACGATGACCTAATGACACACTGTGCTTATGGATCCAGCTTTAATACCAATGTCCTAATCAGGTCACAGAAGAGCCCAGCACTTGGCCTGTTTGTGCTGGATATGTGTTTAGAATTACATAGTGGTGATTATGAAAAAGGTTGATGAAGATTCATGCATTGCAGATTCTTATAATTTGCATTAGATTAATAATGTGATAGTACCACTAGTCCATTAGTCATTATCACAGTCAAGAGCTCAAGCATCAGTTCAGCTGCTTTGAATAACACATTTTTAATGTTTTCATTGGCTCACTGACCTAGAGCTGAATGGAAGTACATTAAATTTTAGCTTTGATTAATATTTTTGGAGATGTACCAGTAGCATTATACTACCATTTGGTTCTGAGAAATATTAGAAACATAATGTTTTTTTGGACATATGATCATAATACGATTGTTCTCTGGACATGTACCATGATAATACCACATTTTTGTATATGTACCATGGAAATACCATTTTTTTGGAAATGTATAATGATAAAACTCATTGTTTTCGGACATAATACCATTGTTGTTTGGCACAATAATATTATGTTTTATGTTTTAAAAAATTACCATGGTAATACTTTGCTTTTTAAACATGATGCCATCATAAAACCATGCTTCTTTGGACATGTACCTTGGCAATACAATGTTTTTAGACCTATTTATAATACCATTGTTGTCTGGACAAGTAACATAATACCATTTTTTTGTATCAATGCTTAGTATGGTACCATGGTTTTTGGACATGTACCATGGCAATATTATGTTTTAGATGCATAATATTATTGTTGTTTGGCATATACCATGATAATACCATGGTTTTTATTTTGAGCATGTACCATAATAAACTACCTTAGAGTACCATGGTATGTGAAAATACCATGGTATATGAAAATGGCAGTCAAAAATGTAAAAGGTGGCTGCTGTTCCGGTTGTGGTGCTCAGTGACTGACGTCTGTCTAACTCTGCATAGCATGAAATGCACTGATGACGTGTGATGTCTGCGTGGAAGAATGAAAATACAGTACTTACGTTGACAGACAGGTAGGACATTTTACCATTGCATTTGGACCAAGTTCAATTATTGGAAGAACATTTTATGGTCCTACACCTTCCACAGATGATATAAATACATTTAGACCACTTAATTTAGTGATTGCTATCTTTTAACCAACATAACAAACATGTTTTATGGAAAAAATCACCTACCCTGCCTTTAAACTGAATAGCGGGTCGTTTTTGCACAAAAGATGCACAATGCTTGGTGAATTCACTCCAGAAGCTTCTTATCTATGAAAAAAAAGATAATCTGCAAAGATAACTCAAGACTAATTATCAAGACTGTGCTAGTTTTTGCTGTTCAAGTGCTTTAAATTGAGCTTTGGTTCCACTCTTCTCTGTAATCCTCTTGAGCAGGAGCGAATTTAGGGCAAGTACGATTAGTGACGGCCCCACGCTCTTATCATATTCTCTAAACAGACCAGTATGGAGAGAAATAAGACACAACAGAAATATATAAAGCAAGGATTATCAACTAAGGGCATGTGCTAAAACAGGTTTCAGGGGGTATGTGGAGAGATTTCGGGTTTACATTATTTAATGTATAAATAACTTAATAACATAAAATAAAAATATTAGGACAAATAGTTGTAGTCAAGATTAGATTAAAAAAAAGTATTTTTCAAACTTTTTCGTTTTTAGGAAAGCTACTCAGCAAGTTTGTTTTTCACCTGCCCTGTTTATTGTAAAAGTGAATCAATGTAATTATGGCATTTTAAGAATATTAATGATAATATAAATTATATATGCACTATAATAATAAGTTTTTGATGAAGCGGTCGTAACTTCTTTGATTGTGGGAGTACTTTGTACATTATAGACAAAAAGGTCACGTGTGATTCATGAAACATTCGTATGCTGCCAATCCCATTGTACGAATAATCGTACCTTGATATAAATGTGGCGGCTGAAAACAATCATCATTTAAATATCACGCCCCTAAAAATTCACGCTTTGGAAGCCTCACTCCTAGAGTTGCGACATATAGAAACGTAACCCGGCCAAAAAGATGAAGTAATCTCATGAAAGAGTAATTGATCTTACTCCAAAAACACCCATTAACCTCGTAATTGCAAACAATTACATTAACTAATATGTATATGAAATACCAGTAAAACATTTACAAACATTATAGAAACACTATAGCGCTATTTAATTTCCCCTCACTCCACAACAAATCCTTTCAATTTAACGGTTTTCAGAACAGTACAAAAATGAAAAATAAGTAGCTATAAAAAATATATATTCAAATATAAAATAAAATACAAATTAGATAATAAGTTAGTCATAGTGGCATTCATTATAAACAACACATCAAGCCAAAATTAATTTATTTAAAGCGAAAATAAAAACGGCATCGGGCTCATCTCTCTCATTCGGCAATGAATCCAAATATGCTTCCATATTTGCCATGAAACGTTAGGTTGCTAAACTATTATTTATTATGTAAACAAGGCTTTGTACTTCACTCGTGTTCCAATATCCACGGAAAACAGTATCCTTCACATGCGCAAAAATGTATTTGGTTGGGCACTGGGCACGCTGATTTTTACAGCGGACCATTTAATTTGAGCTGTGTAACTTTTATGTTTGGTTGACTGCATTTTAGTTTGATGATGAATAGCTGAAATGTCTAGTTACAAACAAACAATGCTAGAACTGATATGTTGTGTGTGCGCGTGTGAGGTGTCCGCATGCACGTTAATTTGGATTTAATAAAATAAAGATATAAAGAAAACACATACAATGCGTTAGAGTGTCACAAAAACGAGCATCACACAGTTTTTTCTTTTGTTAATATGTTAATTATTTCAGTGAAATATATTTTGTGTAGTCCTATTTATTTTATTCCTTTATATAGTTAATTTTATTCTGTTTTTCTCCATTCACAGAAGCGATGCGGGTGCGAGATGTGACGATGTGTGAATCCTCGTGTTCTGTTGTTTATGCTGCTATTTGCCCATGTAAATCTAATTTAATTTGATATTCTAATCTTAACGGTTAATGGATCGACCAATGAGCTTTGGTTGTCAGTCAGGAACAGTCTAAATGATCAAAATGCTCTCATTTCAGTTCTCCGTCAGATTTGCTGTGCTGCACGCAAATTTACGCTAACTCTAAAACTTGCGTAGACGAGCTGAGACCTGACATGAGATTTGGTCATTGCCACCGCTCACGTCCATATTGATAAATGCCAAGTTTTGCGTGGAAACAGCCGTACGCACAGTTTTCTGATGTATGTTTGTTTCATAAATGAGGCCCACTGAGTACCCAACTCTCCCAATACCCATCCACTTGTCAAAATACTGTGTTTGTCTTGTTGTCTGTCTGCTGACTGCTGTCCTCAGTCCTGCTCTAGTCCTGTTTCTCCCATGTCTAAAGTCTTGTAATCTCAGCTCTCTGGAGGAGCTGCTAACTGTCTCTGTTGAAGACGCTTTCAAAGAGCTTCACTCAAATCCAAAGCGCTGAGCTTTTGAAGACTCCAGCGCTAAGCCAATGAAAGCACAGAGTTGATCTTAGCTTTAGCATAGATTAGTGTAGGTTTAGTGGCTACTGTTGGTGGAATGTGAAAATACTTATATGGTGCTGAAAATGCATTGAATATTGGTAATCAATTACAGTTATTATATATACAGTGGGGAGAACAAGTATTTGATACACTGCCGATTTTGCAGGTTTTCCTACTTACAAAGCATGTAGAGGTCTGTAATTTTTATCATAGGTACACTTCAACTGTGAGAGACGGAATCTAAAACAAAAATCCAGAAAATCACATTGTATGATTTTTAAATAATTAATTGGCATTTTATTGCATGACATAAGTATTTGATCACCTACCAACCAGTAAGAATTCCGGCTCTCACAGACCTGTTAGTTTTTCTTTAAGAAGCCCTCCTGTTCTCCACTCATTACCTGTATTAACTGCACCTGTTTGAACTCGTTACCTGTATAAAAGATACCTGTCCACACACTCAATCAAACAGACTCCAACCTCTCCACAATGGCCAAGACCAGAGAGCTGTGTAAGGACATCAGGGATAAAATTGTAGACCTGCACAAGGCTGGAATGGGCTACAGGACAATAGGCAAGCAGCTTGGTGAGAAGGCAACAACTGTTGGCGCAATTATTAGAAAATGGAAGAAGTTCAAGATGACGGTCAATCTCCCTCGGTCTGGGGCACCATGCAAGATCTCACCTCGTGGGGCATCAATGATCATGAGGAAGGTGAGGGATCAGCCCAGAACTACACGGCAGGACCTGGTCAATGACCTGAAGAGAGCTGGGACCACAGTCTCAAAGAAAACCATTAGTAACACACTACGCCGTCATGGATTAAAATCCTGCAGCGCACGCAAGGTCCCCCTGTTCAAGCCAGCGCATGTCCAGGCCCGTCTGAAGTTTGCCAATGACCATCTGGATGATCCAGAGGAGGAATGGGAGAAGGTCATGTGGTCTGATGAGACAAAAATAGAGCTTTTTGGTCTAAACTCCACTCGCCGTGTTTGGAGGAAGAAGAAGGATGAGTACAACCCCAAGAACACCATCCCAACCGTGAAGCATGGAGGTGGAAACATCATTCTTTGGGGATGCTTTTCTGCAAAGGGGACAGGACGACTGCACCGTATTGAGGGGAGGATGGATGGGGCCATGTATCGCGAGATCTTGGCCAACAACCTCCTTCCCTCAGTAAGAGCATTGAAGATGGGTCATGGCTGGGTCTTCCAGCATGACAACAACCCGAAACACACAGCCAGGGCAACTAAGGAGTGGCTCCGTAAGAAGCATCTCAAGGTCCTGGAGTGGCCTAGCCAGTCTCCAGACCTGAACCCAATAGAAAATCTTTGGAGGGAGCTGAAAGTCCGTATTGCCCAGCGACAGCCCTGAAACCTGAAGGATCTGGAGAAGGTCTGTATGGAGGAGTGGGCCAAAATCCCTACTGCAGTGTGTGCAAACCTGGTCAAGAACTACAGGAAACGTATGATCTCTGTAATTGCAAACAAAGGTTTCTGTAGCAAATATTAAGTTCTGCTTTTCTTATGTATCAAATACTTATGTCATGCAATAAAATGCAAATTAATTACTTAAAAATCATACAATGTGATTTTCTGTATTTTTTTTAGATTCCGTCTCTCACAGTTGAAGTGTACCTATGATAAAAATTACAGACTTCTACATGCTTTGTAAGTGGGCAAACCTGCAAAATCGGCAGTGTATCAAATATTTGTTCTCCCCACTGTATACCCAGTGTGTTAAGAATTTGCATTCAAAGTTACATTTGTGATCTTTTTTTATTTATGACTGAAAATTTCATCATAACAAAATAATAGAGAAAAAAAACAAATTGTGAGCAATGAGCATATTTCAAATGTCAGGATACTTTGTGCAATTTGGTTATGAATAATCAAATAAAATAGAAAACAAGCAAGATCTTTGTATGTGCATTTGCTATTGTTTCTGTGTACGTGTGATGTTCTCAACACTTGAGAACAAAATGATGGTTTCTGAAAAACTGGAACATAAAAAGCATTAGTGTGATATTTCTGCATACATGCATTATGAAACAAGAGAAATGTTGAGAACATCTCTGTGAGAAAATATCAGACCGTATCAGTTTACAATGGACAATACCCACAGAATGCAATTAATGCTTGTGAGACAGCAATATTATAGGCAATAACATATCCTTGCGTATTTGTAGAATGTGGTAAATGACAAGATGTCAGACAAGACATTTAAAAGTGAATTGGTTAATTTCTCTGGCACTAGCTGCACGCACCGAATGCTATTGCAAAAATAATGATCCCAAACACTCTCTCTATCTGTCATTGGTTGGACAAATGGGCAGTCCTGTCCAGTGATACTCAAACAAACAGAACAATGCTGAATGTGTCACTGAGCCACAGTCATTACTCCCTTCACGGAGACAATATACAAATGGATTCTTTACAGTTTTTTATAGTTTCTGCACATTAAACATGGATAAATAATGTAAAAAAACCGACATATTATAAGATATTAAGTTATAATTATTTGATTATCCTGCTCTATCACTGTTGTGCTTTTAGATGATTCCCAGGACACTGTCTTTGCAATTAGTGTACTAGATGTTACTTTAAATGAACTAAAGCTATTGACAACAAACTACATAAAAAATACAGTGATTGATAAAATGTTACAAATAACTAGTCCATTGGAAGCATTTGAAGAATGGAAGGATCACTAGAAGACAATGAAACCTTTTTAGGCCCAGTAAGACAGGCATGCATGAGTTGTGTCTGCTTTTCTCTGTGACTGTCACACACACACACGCGCTCTGTTGTGAACAGGATGTTGATCAGTGACTGACCTCTATCATCAATCAGCAAACACACAATGTACTTCAGTGTAACAATGCAAGCAGTCAGCTAATGTCAAACACACACACACACACACACACACATGTTGGGTTTCCATGTTTTATAAATCTGTATGATTTAAAAGCTTGTTACCTCATGAGGACAAAAAAAATGTCCCCACAAGGTCAAACTTTACTGGCATTATTATACAAAGGACACTACTCTCTATTATGTCAAATGTATCCGTTGTTTGTTTGCTAAATCTGTGAGTGTGTATCTGATATCAGCCAGATCAAGTGTGCGTGTGTGTGTGTGTGTGTGTGTGTGTGTGTGTGTGTGTGTGTGTTTGTGTGTGTTAGTGATGGGAATTCTGGCTCTTTTTGGTGAGCCAGATCATTTGGCTCAGTTCAGCAATAAGACTCGGCTCTTCATTTACTACTACTTCTGTCCATTATAATTCAGCTAAATTTAACAATGGCTTGACCTATGAATAATATGTGTAAACATATGTTACTTAAATTATTTAATGTAATTATACTAAACCTTATTAAATGGTGTAAAAAACATCAAACACTATTACATCTGTATTGAACATTTTATTTATATTGAACTATACAAAATTTCAAACAAATCAAACTGGAATACTGTGTGCTTGTGCCTGTTTTTGACATAGCTATTCTTTTGGAGGTAAAATGCAAAACAACTCCAAATGGAAAATGGTTCATACAGACCATAAATTATCTATTTTTCATTGCAAAAAAAAAAAAAAAAAAGGTTAGAATTAGAGATTAGGTTAGGGTTACTCTACATGCTAATTACAATTAACATAACAATGGAATACAACACAATGTGACCTTCTATTGTCAAACCGTGTAGCAGACACACCAGCAGCCATACTGTATGTGCAGCTGGTGAACGTCTATCCGCCAGCTGTGTTCTGTTGTTCTGAGTGAGTGTGTGTGTGTATATGTGGGTGGGTTGAAAGAGCAGGTTGGTCAGAGACATTAACCATTCTGTATAGAGTGACTGATGAGAACTAGAGAGAGGAAGGATGAAAGATATTAAGATAATTACTGTATGAACAGCACAAACTGTATGTCCTCCAGATTACAGATTAGTGTTATGCTGATTGTTCAAAATATGAACTTTAATTGAAACAAAACAGAGATTTTAAACAATGGGAAAAGGGCTGGGAGAGACTGTATATCAGATATTCACAGTATTCAGGAATTTTCTTGACAATATAAAATCGCACAACATTGCATTTTTTATGAACTTTTTATTTGGCAAATTACCTTTTCTAAATATTGTGTCATTAGATTAGTTTCATGATCTATCCTCCGACTTGTGAGTATGAGGGTGTTAAGACAGAGATGTGAAGTAGAGTTGTTAGAGTTGTTCATAAGTAGTCAAATGGTGATTCATTTTCACTAATTCAAAATTGAAATTATTCATTTGCATCATCATATTGTATTGTATATATTGTTATATTAGTTCCTTGTGTTCCTTGTCTTGATCTATATTTGAAGCCTTTCTATATTCAGAAGAAATACATAAATATCAAGAAATATGTCAAATGGCTTAAACAAACTGTAACAAAATACACACACACACATTGTATTTTCATGTTTTATGGGGACTTTCCATAGACATAATGATTTTTATACTGTACAAACTGTATATTCTATCCCCTTACACTAACCCTACCCCTAAACCTACCTATCACAGAAAACTTTCAGCATTTTTACATTTTCAAAAAACATAATTTAGTATGATTTATAAGCTGTTTTTCTCATGGGGACCAATGATCTCTACGATCAATTTAGCTCACAATGCTTTTGAGAAACACAGCCCAGTTGGAACTACTAAATGATCAAGGTTATTGTTCTCCTCGCAGCTGTTCAAGTTTTTTTTCCTGTATAGCTGTTGAGCTTATTTATCACAGACTCTCAGGTGACTAGAGTGTTTGCAGTTTACTTCCTCTCCTTCTCTATTTGTTAATGTTGGGCCTGAGAAATTCACTCTGTGGAGTTGCTAAATGTTAGTGTTACAAACAGACTCTCAACACACTCTAAACACTAAGCCTGACTGCAGGCGAGTCAAGTTAACCCTGATTTTTTTACAGTCTCCCCTCCAGGCCACCTGTCATTTACAGATTATGTCAAATAGACCCTTGTGTGTGGTCAAGTCAGGCCTAATTTGGAGGTCTTTCTCTTCAGTGTTTTTGCCTAGCTCAGTTAGCATACCTTAGCATTAGCAATGCCAGTATCATGGGTTAAACAGCCTGATAAAATGTATCCTGAATACACTCTAAGTCACTTTGAATAAAATAATATATATATATATTTTTTTAAATAAATATAAAGTTTTGGTAACACGTTAGTTTAGGGTCCAATTCTTACTATTAACTAGTTGCTTTGGCATGCATATTATTAGGTTATTGGCTGTTTATTTGTAATTATAAAGCACATAGTAATTCTCTGCTAATAAAACTCTGCATGACCATATTCTACATCCCTTAATCCCACCCAATACCTAAACTTAACAACTATCTTACTAACTATTAATAAGCAATAATTAGGAGTTTATTGAGGCAAAAGTCATAGTTAATAGTTAGTTAATAGTGAGAATTTGACCCTAAACTAAAGTTACAGGAAGTTACACATTAAGAGGAATAAATTACATTTTAAAACATATTAAAATAGAAAACAATATTACTATTTTACTGTATTTTTGATCAAAATAAAATTGAACATAATAGTCTTCTTTCAAAAACATAAATAAATCTTACCAATCCCAAAATTTTAAATTGAATTGTATTGTATATCCAAAAATATTAATAAAGACTAAATGAAATGCTACTTAGTAAGTCACAATTTAGTGTCTCTGACGTTACAACATTCAAAACCTTCTTGCAGTGAACTACACATTCGATTTACATTCTATAGCTGTTGACAGGTGAGAAGTAACAATAATGCGATCTGACATGAAGTGAGAGAGACTGATAGTGAGATAAAGTCAGTGTGTATATACAGAACCCACTACCAGACTGTTGTCATATAACCTGTCCACAACAATCACACTCAAAGTCCCTATAGTAGAAAAGCAAGTTCACACATACTTAGTCACATAAAACCAACGCTCTGTCGTGATGTACTATGAAATAAAACTCTTGACGTACTTTTAAACCTGAGCTGTAGGAATAAATCTCCTTTTTAACCCCAGGAAAAAAATGATATGTGTTTGTTAGTTACTTGAGAGAATGAATACAAAGTATTTCCTGTGACTCATAGGTGTCAGTTGCATCATTGTTGTCTAAGGAAATCCATTATCAATGATGTAACCAAATACAAGGCCTTTTGTAATGACGCTTGAGAGATGATATCTTATAGCTCATATTCAAAGCAAAACTGTTTTTATATGCTCCATATGCTCCTGAGATAACTTGTCATGTTTGCTTTTTTCAGTAAGAGACAGAGGAAGTGTTTCTTATGTTTGATTGATGTGCATCTGTTCTATTTCAAACGCATGTATTAAATATCTGTTTCTGTTTTAGATTTAGACTAGTGTGTGAAGTGCAATATTACTTTCTTCACCATCTCAATATTTTAAAGGATGAGCTAATTGTAACATATTGGCTATGTACAAAATGCACGACGAAGGAGTATCAGACAAAAACAGACTTTATTGAATCCACAATAGAGAAACGTATGAGATTGAAGAAGATTTAGCAATCACAACCACTTTCCATAAACGAGACCGGACAGAGAACCAAACAAAACAGGAAGTATGCTGTATATACACAGGTTAAAAGAGGGAACTAAACAGGAACAGCTGAACCGAATGATAACTAATGTGTAGTCATTAGGGGTGAGACAGTTAGCTCACAAGACGAGACATGAGATTGGGTTCACGAGAACGAGACAAGATTTTTACACCGTTTTTTAAGAAATCCTCAATGACGAAATACATGACTAGAAAAATAGTCTGCAGGTGCATTTGAAATACAAACCAATTCCAAAAAAGTTGGGACACTGTACAAATTGTGAATAAAAACAGAATGCAATGATGTGGACATTTCAAATTTTATTATTTTATTCAGAATACAACATAGATGACATATCAAATGTTTAAACTGAGAAAATGTATCATTTTAAGGGAAAAATAAGTTGAGTTTAAATTTCACGGCATCAACACATCTTAAAAAAGTTGGGACAAGGCCATGTTTACCACTGTGTGGCATCCCCTCTTCTTTTTATAACAGTCTGCAAACGTCTGGGGACTGAGGAGACAAGTTGCTCAAGTTTAGGAATAGGAATGTTGTCCCATTCTTGTCTAATACAGGCTTCTAGTTGCTCAACTGTCTTAGGTCTTCTTTGTCGCATCTTCCTCTTTATGATGCGCCAAATGTTTTCTATGGGTGAAAGATCTGGACTGCAGGCTGGCCATTTCAGTACCCGGATCCTTCTTCTACGCAGCCATGATGTTGTAATTGATGCAGTATGTGGTCTGGCATTGTCATGTTGGAAAATGCAAGGTCTTCCCTGAAAGAGACGACGTCTGGATGGGAGCGTATGTTGTTCTAGAACTTGGATATACCTTTCAGCATTGATGGTGCCTTTCCAGATGTGTAAGCTGCCCATGCCACACGCACTCATGCAACCCCATACCATCAGAGATGCAGGCTTCTGAACTGAGCACTGATAACAACTTGGGTTGTCCTTGTCCTCTTTAGTCCGGATGACATGGCGTCCCAGTTTTCCAAAAAGAACTTCAAATTTTGATTCGTCTGACCACAGAACAGTTTTCCACTTTGCCACAGTCCATTTTAAATGAGCCTTGGCCAAAACGCCTGTGCTTCTGGATCATGTTTAGATATGGCTTCTTTTTTGACCTATAGAGTTTTAGCCGGCAACGGTGAATGGCATGGTGGATTGTGTTCACCGACAATGTTTTCTGGAAGTATTCCTGAGCCCATGTTGTGATTTCCATTACAGTAGCATTCCTGTATGTGATGCAGTGCCGTCTAAGGGCCCGAAGATCACGGGCATCCAGTATGGTTTTCCGGCCTTGACCCTTACGCACAGAGATTGTTCCAGATTCTCGTAATCTTTGGATGATATTATGCACTGTAGATGATGATAACTTCAAACTCTTTGCAATTTTTCTCTGAGAAACTCCTTTCTGATATTGCTCCACTATTTTTTGCCGCAGCATTGGGGGAATTGGTGATCCTCTGCCCATCTTGACTTCTGAGAGACACTGCCACTCTGAGAGGCTCTTTTTATACCCAATCATGTTGCCAATTGACCTAATAAGTTGCAAATTGGTCCTCCAGCTGTTCCTTATATGTACATTTAACTTTTCCGGCATCTTATTGCTACCTGTCCCAACTTTTTTGGAATGTGTAGCTCTCATGAAATCCAAAATGAGCCAATATTTGGCATGGCATTTCAAAATGTCTCACTTTCAACATTTGATATGTTATCTATATTCTATTGTGAATAAAATATAAGTTTATGAGATTTGTAAATTATTGCATTCCTTTTTTATTCACAATTTGTTAACTTTTTTGGAATCGGGTTTGTATTTTAACTCATCATCTTGTAAAGAATGTCATTTCAGTTCTACTTTCTGAGTATGAATTATCATAAAAGACAACAATATACCTATATAAGCTGTGTAAAATGTTTTGCGACAAACTCAACTGACTGGCTTCTCTCCTGTATGATTGTCTCTTCAGACTGTAGAACTGCACGATTTATGAGCTTCTACAACTTTTGACCTCCTAACTGAACTCCTTTCTACAAATTGATCATAGAAATAAAAACGGTATAAATAAAAATGAATAACAGTTTTCTCTTAATCTTAAGTACAAACAATAAATGCAACCATAATCAAAGTACTATCTCAATATTCAAAGTGCAAATAGAGACAAAATTTTTCTCCAAGCATGATACAGAGCGAAGAGATGATAACAACTACACAGCCCAGCCTAAGATAGCTTTCATATTGGGATAACTTTCATATTTGCATCAGGGAGTCGCTTTCAAAATGCGGGGTATTGAAATCGTGTTTCAATGCGCGCTCAAGTTTACTTTCGCTTTCAATTTCGCGATCGTGCGTACTCTGTGAATAGGGAGCGGAGGTGCTGAACACGCATTCTAGATAAGACATTTGTCAGACGCTCTGTTGTGCAACAAACGAATCCTCCGCCATGTTCCTGTCAGTCATTGGATGAGCTGGATGAAATTGATTTCTATAAAAAGCAAAACAACAATGGAGGCGTAATGTAAACGTAGCGGTGGCATATTCTATCCTAACTTCATCCTAACACTCCATCATGGTAATATTGCGCGAGACAGCTTTTCACCTCGACAAGAAATCTCGTCACATTTTAATCTCGTGAAATCTCATGGCACGAGATCTCGTCACACCCCTAGTAGTCATAGAAGCTAACAAGAACTCATGCAGACATGAGTCAAGTCAAGTCAAGCCACCTTTATTTATATAGTGCTTTTTACAATACAGACTGTTTCAAAGCAGCTTTACAGTGATAACAGGAAAATACAGCAACAAAATTTGTTTCGGCTGTACAGCCGCTCTGGAGAAAACAGTGATGTCATCGTCCAGCTCAGTTTAATTCTCATACAATGGTGTGTCAATGCAGACAGATCAGTAATATAGTTGAATATTTAGTGTCCCCAACTAAGCAAGCCAAAAGCCAAAGGCGACAGTAGCAAGGAACCCAAACTCCAGGTGACAGAATGGAGAAAAAAACCTTGGGAGAAACCAGGCTCAGTCAGGGTACCAGTTCTCCTCTGGCCAACGAACGAACCGTGTATGATTATGATTCAGGCAGCATTACAGGTCAGAAGTCAGATTGGATCGGAACATTCAGAATATTTGTCCAGTTCCATCTGGTTGAAGATCGGAGTCATAACGCTGGAGACGGGTTTGTTGAGGATCAGTGCCACTGGCTGTCGTGATGATGAGGCCTTCACAGAGGAGAGTCTAGTTGACACAATCTCTGCTGACACTTCAGGAAAGCATTGTGGTCGTCTAGTCGCAGGTCCAACCATCTGATCTGAATACGGCCCGGATTACAGTAAACCTCAGGATAAACAGAGAGACCAATATTAGCATAGATGCCATTCTTCTTATGATGTAAACGAGTACATCGGGTGTTATGACATGACAGGAACTAAACTAAACAGAACATGATTGTGAAGCTAATCAAACAATCTCATTGACGAATCAGAATTATATAGCGAGCCATTACCCACGGTGACATCATTTATGGCCATGTCTGGTGTGCTGTCCCCACCTTTGTGATGTCACACCACAGTTTTTATGGTGTGTAAAAATGCATGAGGTAAAAATTTATTGCATTCGTTTTGCAAGAAGTAAACCTCCCTTTTCTTCCCCGTCCATCTCTTTTCCTCTCCCTGACTCTTTGAATTTGCTTTATCAATTCAGCCAGTCAGCTGCAAACACAGTCTCCACAGTAACCATGAAGCGATCACGAGGGATAAACCATAAATCAGGGCTTCAGCGTTTTATTCTCTGTTACTCCTGACACAGCAGATAAGCCTCAGAAAATTCCCAGTGGGGAAACCACAGTAGGAATGGTCATTTTGGATGAGTCAAGGTTGAAGGGCTACTGGAAAATTGGACCAGGTGAATGAGTGTGTATGTAGTATTAGTAATATGTGTTTGTATGAGCAACGCAGGGGTTTTCCTTGTTGGCACATATAATTTTTGAATAATTATTTACATTGATTAGAAAGCCTACATTGATTATTTATTCATTTTACCTTGGTGAATAAGGTAGATGCATTTTTCCCCTGCCTGGGTTGCAGTATTTAGATGTGTCTGTAAGAATATTAACACTGTAAGCTATTTTTTTGACATTTTTATCAGAGTTTTAATATTTTTATTTTCATTTATTTGGTCCATGTAACTTCAATGTTTGTGCATAAAAAAAGACAGCTTTAAACACAACAAACTGCAATGCTAATTTGTTTAGCTTCTCTCTCTTCCCTTGCCGTTTTCTCTATGATTGACAGATTCAGTTTTAGAGTACATTATTCAGCAGCAGTGAAGCCAGAGAAAGGGAATGATGGAAATATATGATTTTAGGAGTTTGGGCATGAGAAGGCAGCAAAGGAGAAAGAAAATATTTTACAGAGCAGTATGAAGAGAGACCAAACACGCCAAACTCACTCCTGCCCTCTTCTCCCCCTTTTTTACCCCTTCTCTCTTGTTCGTCATTCATGATTAATGTGCTGAGACTGAATGAATGATTAATGACGGGAGGTTGGCTTTGGCTGCTGTATCAGCCTATGACAGTGCAGCACTGGAGCCTTAGTGACAAGATCCATTGCTCTGTATTTTACCATTTCAACTTGCCTGTGGACTGCAAGAGAATTTTGAACATTTGTTCTTGTATCAATTCCTGCTGCGCATTTCTAAATGTGTCATATCTGTCTCAGTCAGTCTCTTTCACACACATACATACTCCCTCACAGATGAGTGGTCAGACATAAAGTTGTAGGAGATTGGCATTTGGTTTGGGGGAATCGGGGGCAGATGGTCTAGCTCTAGGAACCAAAACCACATCGGTATGCACAGCAGGGGGGACACATTTCTGGAAGGACCTGGAGGGAGAGGATAGAGTGTGACACAATGACATTTAGCAGGACCTTGCCTAAAGCAAGTGTCTTTGTCTGTTTCCATCTACTGCCTCCATCATTTGCTTTCCGCTTTTCTGTCTCACTCATTGGGAATGTCAGCTAGAAATGATGGAAGAGGGTGGGGTTTGTTATTGGCAGGTTGTGAGGCACAGATTGAGAGAGAGAGTTGGATGGAAAAGGAGACAATGAGAAGAATATTGAAATTATTATTTAACAAAAGCAGGTCTGTATTTAAGTTGTAAAAGTATTGTTATTATTGCATATATAATATATATTATTATTATAAAAATGAATGTTTATTGTGATCATTATAATAATAACAACAAAAATAAAAATGTAATTTTAATTGTATTATTATTATTATTAAATTATAATAAAATTAATTATGCTACTGCTACTACTACTTCAACTATTATTATTATTATTATCATTATTATTATAGTTATTGATAAATAGCAATAACAATATAGCAATAATGATAATTATAATAATAATTACTGCTGTTTTCTTGTCACAATAAACATATTAATAATTTATTTGATGTGCAGTCACACGTCACAGAACTGTTGTGTATTTTAGCGAATTATAGCATTTTAGGACTATATTGTATAGTGTAGGCTAATTAAGCTAGCACCAATCAGCATCTATGATCTATCTATTTATAACTATCCATTATGTCTTCCGTGTGTTTGATGTAAACTGTAGAAAACATGTTTACATTTCTTTGCTTTGTTTGCATTTCAACAGTTTCACGTAAGCCATCCATCTTTGGAAAGTACAGCAGTTTTTTTTTCTCTGGCTATCAACCAAACATGCAGATAATCCATTTTGTGAATTCATTTGAGAATCATCATACACCTGTCAAACTGTGTGTATGTTAGTCTGAATTGCAAAACAGATTTTGAAGTTGAACAGCAGGTTTGGTGACTGACTACAAAGAAAAATGCTGAGGCATTCTTCTGATGTCATCGCATAACACAAAGGTTTTTTGTTTACAGTTTTACATGTTTTTACAGTTTACAGAGGGTTTTACAGTTGCATTTCATATAAAATGGCTGCTTGTGAGTTGTGATGCTCAGTCTCAAATGTGCTTGTTAGGTGTTGTTAGGTAAAGTGGTGCAGTTTGTTCAGTGTTCTTCTATTTCAGGTCCGGTCTGTGTGTATCCATGTACTCTCACACATGCTTTTGTGCTATAGAGTATTAATGAGGTATATATTAAGACACATTTGGCTTGGCAGCTGTCAGGTATTAGCTTTAGAAGGAGGTGATTATCTTGCTGTATTAAAGGCTGTTCATTGCCTCTTAAGAAGATAAATGTGTGTGCTTGTTTGATATGATGGGGAAAAGGATATCATGTTAGAAGCCTAATGTTTAGAGCACTTCAAGAGAAATGCCAGTAATCAACCAACTAGTAATGCTAAAGCAAACACTCAGAAAACCTGAGCAACCATATTATGTAACAGCAGCATCTTCGGGCACATGACCAAAATGTTCTTATTGTTTGCTTATTGATATTATTGTTTGGCCAATGAAAAAGATATTACAACATCTCTTCGTAAAATCAGTCTCGATGGTATGCGAATGTTCTTGTCGGCCTATACGCATTAATATTCCATTCGTTCAAATATTTATCACAACAATGTTTAATCTTGGTGTGAATAGGCCTTAATACATAGGGATTGTTTTTAGTGTGGGATACAATTTTGTCCAAACATTTCAGGCCAGAATTACAAAGAATATGTATGCAAATAAAAGAAGAAGAAGAAATGGAGGATGATTGACTGAGATGAGAGTGGTAGAAGAGCGATTACAAGTGATTAATCTAATCACATGTGCTCAGATCCAGAGCCAATGGCTGCAGTCAGTACAAACAAGCACAAATATAAAAGCAAACAGATCTATACGCACACATACCAGGTTGCTGATCACAGACAGCCTTTCTGTTTCACATCAAATCTGTGTTTAATGTCGTTTCATGAGTTCAGACATTAAACAGACAGGACACAGGATACTAATACTGCTCAAGAAATGAGCGTTAATTTAATACGTAACATTTCTGTTGGTTTCAACAAGCAAACTCAGATCAGACTTTTATGTTTCTTAGTGTCACTTACCCTCTGACACTCATATCACACTACAAGATGAGTGTGATCTGTCCTCTTTCCTCGACTTTTCTCTGCTGTCCTCTTTCTTTTGCTGTGTCTATATATATTTCTCTAATCTCTTAAATACACTTATGACAAGGGTAATGGAGCAAACGAGTGTTTCCCATTTTAAATAAAGAGGAACAGATTAAATGCAGTGCAGTGCAGATGCTGTATTAAATTTGCCATGGGCATCAGATATAGCACATCTTAAACAGCATTAATATTTCAAAGCCTCAACCCACATGCTAATATACATATCTGAACAGAATTACTCATCCTCACCAATGCTAAACAGACATTCATAGTGTGTGCATATATGTAAATGTTTGGCTATTCTTGAAAGAAAATATCCTCACAAATATAGTAAAACCGACTTTCTTCACTTTTCTTGACTTTTCTTCACTATTTGAAAGGTGAAATCATATTTAGCTTTAAATTTGATCATATCAATAGGTTTGTGGATGGGCTAGTGTATAGGATGTGACAAATATCATTATCTTAGAATGAATCTGTGTGTGCATGGATGCAAGGAAGAAAGTGTCTATTTTTATTTTTAATATGTGTGACTTATATGAATTAATTTACTGGAATTTGCTGTGATAAATCTTTTGATATTTAATCCATGCTTCTCTTTTTTTTTTTTTCTCAGCAGACATTTCTAAGCTGGGTTCCCTTGAGTTTAGGAGCATATATAACTTCAGCACCTTCCTGTTGGACCGTGTGTCTGGGATGCTCTACCTTGGCGCGCGTGATGCAATCATTGTCGTGGATACTGCTAACCTATCAAAGAGGAAGTTGGTGAGCTCTCTTTTCTCTTGCAGTGAATGTCACAGTTTGACTAATGCAAAAGCCTTTTTGTCGAGGAAACCAAGGTGATGCTAACTCTCAGGTTGACCTACAAAAGTACATCATGTAAATTAACAGCACTGTTAATTTACATATAAATAAATTATATATACTGTTAATTTACATATACTAATCTTAACATATGTCCTTAGGGAATATTTACACAATATATTGACTCACTAAACTTTACGCATGTGTCATGCTTCATGTCTTTCCAATCCTCCTTAAGTTCTTTCCAAAGTTGAGCTTCATTGGAAGACCTGCATGATTTATCACAATTCAGGTTTATAATTTCCCAAAGGTTTTCAATGGCTTTAGGGTCAGGGGACTGAGAAGGCCACTTTAGGGGCCCTATCATACACCCGGCGCAGTGCGGCACGACGCAAGTGTTTTTTGCTAGTTTCAGCCCGACGCAGTTATCATTTTCACGTCCTGCGTCACGCTATTTAAATAGCAAATGCATTTGCACCCATTTGTGCGCCCATGGGCGTGCTGTTATGAAAACGAGGTGTGTTCAGGCGCATTGTTGGCGCATTGCTAGTTTGAGGAACAAGTTTAGTTTAACTAACAAAAACCTGAATAGGGACAATCCTTTTAGACCATACGCCGGGCGCGCCGACCGTGGATTCGGACACACACTAAGTGCACTTGCGCCGTGCGCTTTAGACCATGCGCTTAGATTATTAAAATAGGGCCCTCAAAGGACTTCAAAATGCTGAGCATGAACACTTTCATTGTGTGCAACTTTGTTGCATGCACGGTGTGTTTAGGATTGTTATGTCATGTTGGTAAATACACATTTGCTCTCCAAACAGATCCTCCATACTTGGCTACATTGTATTCAGCAGGATTCCCAAGTATTGGTCCATTTTCAAAGTGCCTGCAACTTTGTAGATTCTTCCAGCACCTGCTGCAGACATGCGCCCCAATGCCATTTTGTTTCCCCTGCCATGCTTTATAGAGCCACGCATACATTCGGTGTTCAAACATTCCAGTCATTGCCTACGAACATACCTGACAACATCCAATGCTAGGTTGTAACATTTTGACTTGTCGGACTGCAGAATGCGGCTCCAATCTTCCATACTCCAGTCCTTAGGTTCTTTGGCAAATGCAAGGTGTGTGTGTGTGTGTGTATATATATATATATATATATATACTCTACTATAAATGCTGTTCATTGTTAGCTCACGATAGCTAATGCATTTACTAATGTTAACAAATTTAACCTTATTGTCAAGTGCTACAATTTACGCTAACTATAGAGGACAAGAGAGACGTCTGTGTTTGTTTAATTCTAATAAAAAGAAAAGATTTAATTAAAGTGGAATGATCAGCTAAATCATTACGTAAAATGCTTTGTGCCAAATAACAATAACTGCACACCAACATACTCACATATAGTTATCTTAACAGACAGCCCAACAGGATTCAATACACCGCTTTTCATCAAGCTAAACTAGATGATCTCATCCCTGGTCACTCGTGCAGCGCTCTAACCAAATTAAGCCTCCACGACGGCACTCCCATTTCCCCCAGCAGTCACCTCTCACTGTCTCCTGTCATCAGAGTCAAAATTCATCACACACTGTAATGTAGCTTCACGTCCGTTTACCCTCGAGCACACAGTGTGTCAGAGCCCAGGACATGCTTGCACCATACCTCCATCTGCACTGTTCACTGTCTGGAAGCAAAACTACTCAGTCAAGTGTCATGTAATATTAGATAGGCCTATAAGATTAAGGAGAGCTACTGTGGTGAGATCATAGCACTGAAATCATGGTAACTCATTTCCTGTGCTAAAAAGTCATGATCTTGTCCCTATAGGCAAAGAGTTTTTAGAATTTTGTGGTTAGAATTTCTCTTTAAAATATTTTTTCAGCTTATTGAGAACAAACACATATTGATTTTTAACCTCATTTCTCGGCGGTCAGGTACTGTATCATAAAGGGGTGTAATTTGCCAAATAAATAAATAATTAAATGGACATGAAATATTGATTTGACTTGAAATTATTTGATTATGTGAATAAAAAGACCAGAGAGTGCTGTGAGACATGTTAAAATAGCAGTGTAGAAGCTTTAATGGCTGTCTGAAATACTTGATTGTGATTGGTCAGTCACAGCATTCTGCAGTCATGTATTTTTGTAAAATGATGATATTTCTCATAATAAGGTGTATATTTGACAGTTGTCTCTGCAGTGTCTGCACTGTGCTAGTTTCGTGTATCTCATATCACTTCATTATCTATTTAATCTCACATCAATATTTAATTTCAATATTTAATATTTTCAGTATTTATTATTTCATATTTATTATGTGTTTGTGTAAGCAGGAAAACGTACAGTCCAATACGGACATAGTCTAACAAATTGGTCTAACTGCAACTGTTGGAAGTGACAATTGGTCTAACTGTAGGTGCGATCACATTTACACAATCCACACAGGATCTGGAATCGGGTTCAAGTTGGTCACATGAATTCGACCAACAGAAAGCTGCTTAGTTTAAAAGTGACTTCTGTGTGAGCTGTTTTTCATATATCGCTACATTTGACAATGAGTATGGAGCTTTTTGGCCATGAAAAATCTTCACCTCAACAAAATGCCCCCCATTGTCCAACACAAAATTATATGATGTCAGTTTACTCAAATTATTTTCATTTTTGAGAGAATTGTACCCTGAACTCTAGATTACAATGTGTAAATGACCACAAAAGTTATATATGACGGATTCTGACTGAATGCATTAATATATTTGATGGCTAAATAAGTAAATAACATTTACAGATACTGAATTCACATTCTCATGTGTTATATAAACCTGTATTTAACAGGCCAAACATGCTTTGCATATTCATGGCTGACATGGTTTCTTTTTAACCAGGAAAGAATCTGAAGTACTGATTTCTCTCTCTCCCTCTCTCTCTATCTCTCTTAATATCTATGTAGATTGAGTGGAGTGTTCCAGAAGACAGGAGGAAATCTTGTGTTGCTAAGGGAAAAACCGAGGTAAACTCATATGATGTGGTGTGTGTGTTTTTGGTGGGGGGATGTAAAGAGCTCAATAGCAAGCAAACAAACAATATGAATCTTGTGAAAGGGTTGGAAAAGGTCCTAATTCCAAAATCCATCATTTGCCTGCTTTGTTTATTTTTAAGAATATTCTTAAGGGTGCCCTTTTGCTTTGTTTTAACTGACTGATATGACAGTCATCAAACTTTCACTGACAGCATCACACAAGAGCAAATATTCTCAGTTACGGGTGCCGCTATAGAAATGCACAAATTCACAGTCAGCAATGATTTATTTATTCTGTGAGTGAACGTGTCCAAAAACAGGGGGTTTACCAAGATAAAATGAGTCTTATTTGAGTACTGACGATAATTTTAAACCTATTTTCCTAAAGTAATATTAATTTCTTCATGTTTAAACCTTTTTAATAAAAAAAAAAATACTGAGCTTGCATTCAGGCTTTAGTATTGTTCCCTGTGTGCATGTCATTCTCTCTGTCTTTCTCTCAGCTGAGGGCGGCACATGGGGCGAGTGAGTGTGAGAGCGAGCTAATGAGCTCACTTATTTGTGTTTAGCATTCACTGCTGCAATGTTGGGGGGAGGGGCCTGTGGATGATTGACAAGTGGGCTGAGGCCCCAGTGGGGGAGGGTCAGAAAGGGTGTGATTAGGCAAACAAAAGGTATGTCATGATAGAATGGAGAAAGAGAGGAAACGAAAGAGAAAGATCTGAAAGAGTGAGCTAATTGACCCTGCTGATCTGCGACTGGTCATTTGAACACACTTTTTTTCTCGAAAACATTCACGTTTGATTACAACACATGGAAAACTCTGAATCGATAAAGAATGGTCTCTCATTAATCTTTATTGATGTACTTAATGGTCTGTCTAGTCCTGAAATGGAAACTTTTCGAGTAAAGCCAACTGGCTTTCATCAAAATTCCAGCATGGCGTATATGATAGTTAGGGTGCACTTGTGCAAGAAAACCTCCTGTGTGCTTTATAAATGGTCCTACTGTGAAATGTCAATGATTACCGATTAACGGTGCCCTTTAAAGGATAAAAGATGGGGGAGGTGTTACTGTAGAAAACATCTAGGGGTCTCAGATACAGCCCAGTGGGGTTCAGGTTACCAATCACTGTTATTGGTACAGAAACTCGACCTTGACACATTCACACAAGCTGTGTGCATCAGTGCTCTTACACACATGAACTTTTGGAAATGGCCCAGAATATTGTTTGTAATCTTTGAAGAAGATACATTTACACCACTACCTTATAATAACAATAATAATAATAATAATAATAATAATAATAATAATAGGCCATTAAATAATCAAATAGGTGAATCAAATAAAAGCTGCAAGTGGCCTTGTGCTTTGACTGCAATTGCTACTTAAAATCTCAATTAATTAGCTTTTAAATTTAAAATTGGTCTTGGTATATTCTTACATAAAACCTGAAAGCTTTTATATATGTGCTGTGAGATATAATATATATTAATCCAGTCACACAATCCTTTAAAAGCCATTCTAATATGATTATTTGGTGCTCAAGAAACATTTCTTATTATTATCAGTGTTGAAAACATTTGTGCTTTGATGAATAGAGTTTAAATAGAAATCTTTTGTAACCTAATAAATGCCTTTACAGTCACTTTTGATCAAATGAATGCATCCTTGATGAATAAAAGTATCCAAAAAAAATGTACTGACCTTAAACTTTTGAACAGTAGTGTGTATAATGTAACAAAACAGAAAATTAGAATGTTTTTTGTATTGCAGTATAAAAAAAATGTCTCACAGTTTGTCGTGCTTTACTCTGCTGCCCCTCACAGGATGACTGCAAGAATTACGTCCGTCTGCTGGAGTTTTTGGGAGATGGGCGCATATATGCCTGTGGGACCTTCGCCTTTGATCCCCAATGTGCTTTTATTGTAAGTGTGCACGTTTCCACAACTACACTGACTCAAGTATTGTCATACTGTTAAGTAAGACAGTTAAAAAGAAATGTGTGATGAAAAAGATGATGAAATGTGAGCACATGCACAAAATATGGTGGGTATGCATATGCTGTGTGTGTATGGATTGTGGCAGAAGAACTTCAATAAACCTGTTACCCTAGAATGATTGACATTTTTCCACCTGCGGTATATGACCATAAGCGTGTACCCGTCTACTCCTCTCTCTCTCTCTCTCTCTCTCTCTCTCTCTCTCTCTTACTTCTTTCTTCATTCCATTTTTGCTCATTTCTTTTAAATTTATGGACAGACAATTAATACAAACCCGATTCCAAAAAAGTTGGGACACTGTACAAATTGTGAATAAAAAAGGAATGCAATAATTTACAAATCTCATAAACTTATATTTTATTCACAATAGAATATAGATAACATATCAAATGTTGAAAGTGAGACATTTTGAAATGTCATGCCAAATATTGGCTCATTTTGGATTTCATGAGAGCTACACATTCCAAAAAAGTTGGGACAGGTAGCAATAAGAGGCCGGAAAAGTTGAAAAATGTACATATAAGGAACAGCTGGAGGACCGATTTGCAACTTATTAGGTCAATTGGCAACATGATTGGGTATAAAAAGAGCCTCTCAGAGTGGCAGTGTCTCTCAGAAGTCAAGATGGGCAGAGGATCACCAATTCCCCCAATGCTGCGGCGAAAAATAGTGGAGCAATATCAGAAAGGAGTTTCTCAGAGAAAAATTGCAAAGAGTTTGAAGTTATCATCATCTACAGTGCATAATATCATCCGAAGATTCAGAGAATCTGGAACAATCTCTGTGCGTAAGGGTCAAGGCCGGAAAACCATACTGGATGCCCGTGATCTTCGGGCCCTTAGACGGCACTGCATCACATACAGGAATGCTACTGTAATGGAAATCACAACATGGGCTCAGGAATACTTCCAGAAATACTTTGTCGGTGAACACAATCCACCGTGCCATTCGCCGTTGCCGGCTAAAACTCTACAGGTCAAAAAAGAAGCCATATCTAAACATGATCCAGAAGCGCAGGTGTTTTCTCTGGGCCAAGGCTCATTTAAAATGGACTGTGGCAAAGTGGAAAACTGTTCTGTGGTCAGACGAATCAAAATTTGAAGTTCTTTTTGGATAACTGGGACGCCATGTCATCCGGACTAAAGAGGACAAGGACAACCCAAGTTGTTATCAGCGTGCAGTTCAGAAGCCTGCATCTCTGATGGTATGGGGTTGCATGAGTGCGTGTGGCATGGGCAGCTTACACATCTGGAAAGGCACCATCAATGCTGAAAGGTATATCCAAGTTCTAGAACAATATATGCTCCCATCCAGACGTCGTCTCTTTCAGGGAAGACCTTGCATTTTCCAACATGACAATGCCAGACCACATACTGCATCAATTACAACATCATGGCTGCGTAGAAGAAGGATCCGGGTACTGAAATGGCCAGCCTGCAGTCCAGATCTTTCACCCATAGAAAACATTTGGCGCATCATAAAGAGGAAGATGCGACAAAGAAGACCTAAGACAGTTGAGCAACTAGAAGCCTGTATTAGACAAGAATGGGACAACATTCCTATTCCTAAACTTGAGCAACTTGTCTCCTCAGTCCCCAGACGTTTGCAGACTGTTATAAAAAGAAGAGGGGATGCCACACAGTGGTAAACATGGCCTTGTCCCAACTTTTTTGAGATGTGTTGATGCCATGAAATTTAAAATCAACTTATTTTTCCCTTAAAATGATACATTTTCTCAGATTAAACATTTGATATGTCATCTATGTTGTATTCTGAATAAAATATTGAAATTTGATTCTGTTTTTATTCACAATTTGTACAGTGTCCCAACTTTTTTGGAATCGGGTTTGTACATTTGTCTCTGTTCTCTGCCTTGTTCAGAACATCTCTTCATTCTCTCTGGAGAAACATGATGATGGTAGCATGAAGATGGAGACAGGGAAGGGGAAATGCCCCTTTGAGCCCAGCCAGCATTACACCGCTGTCATGGCAGGTATGAAAAACACGTTTACTTAGCTATCTAAATGAGGGCATACGGTAGATGTCTATTGTTTTGTACACTGTAAAGCTAATTATATATGCTAACCAAAACCCAAACCCTAAACCTAAATTAAAACTGCATTTTTAGAATAAATATTTTTTTCTTATAAATAATTTTCCAATTAAGGATGTGATGATGCTTTCTCTTCACTAAACTTAAACCTCACAGAAACCTTTCTGCATATTTATATCATCATTAAGACATTATTTAGTGTATTTATTAAGCAGTTTTATTTAATAAAAAAGTAAAGGGTCACACATTAGTTAGGGTCCATTTCTCACTATTAACTACCTATTAACTACGACCTTTGCCTCAATAAACTGCTAATTACTGCTTATTAATAGTTAGTAAGGTAGTTGTTAAGTTTAGGTATTGGGTAGGGATGTAGAATATTGTCATGCAGAATACGGCATTAATATGTGCTTTATAAATTAATAAACAGTCAATATCCTAGTAATATGCATGCTAATAAGAAACTAGTTAATAGTGAGAATTGGACCCTAAACTAAAGTGTTACCAATTAAAGATAAATAAATACATAAATATGTGTTTTTCGGTTTTACTCTTCACCTTATGGCTCTCTCTCTCTCTTTCAGGAGGGATCCTTTACACTGCCGCCACAAGTAACTTCCTTGGCACAATGTATGACATTTCCAGGGCAACGGGCATCGAGCAGGAACGCATCCGGACTGAGCAATCAATCAACTGGCTTAGTGGTAAGACACTCATCCATCCATCTATCCATCCAGACACAGGGATTTACACATTAAAGCCAACATTTGATGTGAATTTACACCCAGATTGTTTATAACTACAGTCTTCTTGACTCCTGCTTGTTTCTGAACTCAGATCCAGAGTTTGTCAGTTCTGCCTTCATTCAAGAGGATGAGAAGAACAATCCTACTGGTGAAGATGACAAAATATACTTCTTCTTCACTGAGGTGGCTAAAGAATATGACCTCTACACCAAAGTCAAAGTGCCCAGAGTTGCCAGGGTCTGCAAGGTAGGAACTAGACCTAGTGTTTTTTTTTTCGTCCCTCTAGTCTTTTCATAGCTTTGCTTGTGATGTCTCAGAGGGATGTTGTACAGTAGTTCTGCTCTCAGTTGAAATGTTATGTGATTGTACTGTTCCACTTGAGTTCATGTTTCTTCAGTCATAAAGTTCCTCTTTTCTTTGCCATCTGTCTGTGTTTCATCATCCATTTTATATCATATCTGATCTATTTTGGTCTCTCGTTCTGTTTTCTAGTCTGATGTAGGTGGTATGAAGACTCTGCAGAGGCGGTGGACGACGTTTCTGAAGGCCCAGTTGGTGTGTGAAGATCGAGCAAGTGGACAGCGATTTAACGTTCTGACTGATGTGTTCACTGTACAGCACCAGCCTGGAGACCCCAGCAGCACACACTTCTATGGCATATTCACCTCACAGTGGTACTTCATTCTGTTTAACCTCTGACCTGACCTGACCTTCTGAGCTGATCTCATCTCTTCAGAATCATTTTGTTTCTTTGCTTTTCATTTCTCTATTGATCTTGTATGTGTTCTGTGGGTTGATATTTAATGCGTAGGGAAAGAGAGGAGCTGTCAGCCGTGTGTGTGTATAGTCTAGAGGAGATCACTAAGGTGATGAACGGACCCTTTAAAGAGCTGAAGAAGAGCTGTGAGAACTGGATTAACCCAGAGCCCATTCCAACACCACGACCAGGACAGGTATTTTTTTCTTATTTCATGGTATTTCCCACATATTCTTTTAATTTGTTATTGTAATTATAAACATACTGGTTTGTAGTGCAAATATTTTTACCAATTACCGCACTTTGTAATTATTCTAGTTATTTACCTTGTGATTCAGAAGTCTCGTACATTTCTAGAAAATAGATAACATCTGTGTTGAAAAAATAAGGTGGATACAATACTGTATGGTACAGTTTTACAATATACTATACATTTGTACCTCATCATTCAATATTAGATGATACAACACATATAGTACAATGCTGTACTATTCTATGCTATATGCTATTCTACACTATATTGCCAAAAGGGGTTTATTAGGACACCCCTCCAAATCATTGAATTCAGGTGTTCCAATCACTTCCATGGCCACAGGTGTATAAAATCAAGCACCTAGGCATGCAGACTGCTTCTACAAACATTTGTGAAAGAATGGGTCGCTCTCAGGAGCTCAGTGAATTCAAGCGTGGTACCGTGATAGGTTGCCACCTGTGCAATAAGTCCATTCGTGAAATTTCCTCACTACTAAATATTCCACGGTCAACTGTTAGTGGTATTATTACAAAGTGGAAGCAATTGGGAACAACAGCAACTCAGCCATTAAGTGGTAGGCCACGTAAAATCACAGAGCGGGGTCAGCGCTTGCTGAGACGCACAGTACGCAGAAGTCGCCATCTTTCTGCAGAGTCAATAGCTACAGACCTCCAAACTTTGTGTGGCCTATAGATTAGCTCAAGAACAGTGCGTAGAGAGCTTTGTGGAATGGGTTTCCATGGCCGAGCAGCTGCATCCAAGCCTTACATCACCAAGTGCAATGCAAAGCGCCGGATGCAGTGGTGTAAAGCACGCCGCCACTGGACTCTAGAGCGGTGGAGACGTGTTCTCTGGAGTGACGAATCACACTTATCTGTCTGGCAATCCGATGGACGAGTCTGGGTTTGGCGGTTGTCAGGAAAACGGTACTTGCCTGACTGCATTGTGCCAAGTGTAAAGTTTGGTGGAGGGGGGATTATGGTGTGGGGTTGTTTTTCAGGGGATGGGTCTTGGCCCCTTTTTGGCATTTTGGACAATTTCATGCTCCCAACTTTGTGGGAACAGTTTGGGGATGGCCCCTTCCTGTTCCAACATGACTGCGCACCAGTGCACAAAGCAAGGTCCATAAAGACATGAATGAGCGAGTTTGGTGTGGAGGAACTTGACTGGCCTGCATAGAGTCCTGACCTCAACCCGATAGAACACCTTTGGGATGAATTAGAGCGGAGACTGCGAGCCAGGCCTTCTCATCCAACATCAGTGCCTGACCTCACAAATGCGCTTCTAGAAGAATGGTCAAAAATTCCCATAAACACTCTCCTAAATCTTGTGGAAATCCTTCCCAGAAGAGTTGAAGCTGTTATAGCTGCAAAGGGTGGGTCAACTCCATATTAAACCCTACGGATTAATAATGGGATGTCATTAAAGTTCATGTGCATTTAAAGGCAGACGTCCCAAAACTTTTGGCAATATAGTGTATATCACATAATACAACATTACATGATACACTATATACAGTACTAAGCCATTCTACTCTATGAAATACAGTACAATACTAGTCTATACTGTACTGTACTATTCTATACTATACTATATAATGTAGTCTTTTACAATACATAAAGTACAGTACCATAACATACTATATAATATTGTACAATATATACATATAATACAATACAATGCAAAACAATGCTATGCTATTATGTGCTTTACTATAATACAAAAATGCATGTAATCTACACATTGTAATCTTAAGGTTGGAATAAACTACATGATTTTTGCCCTGATTTTTGCCCTGATTTTCAGCCTGGTGGAGTCCATGCTAGTTGCCAAAAGTCATAACCAGTCTGCAGATTTCTCAAAAATTCATGTAGTATATGATGGGAACAGCCTCAGACTATGATTTCATCTATGTTTGATGTTTTAAGCCAATATTGTGTTTACAGGGGGAAATGAACCCCTTGACCTTTGAGTTGCTTGCATCATGTTTCACTCACTAGCATTACTGTTGGCTTTAAATCTGTAATAATCTATTTCCTGTCTTCTTTTATCACTCTCAGTGTTTGAATAGTGCTCTGAAGGAGCAGGGCTTTGAGTCCTCCCTGAAGCTGCCTGATAAAGTGCTGACGTTCATGCGTGATCACCCACTCATGGAGAACAGTGTGGTGGCAGCACCATTAATGATCAGAAATGGCATCACATACACTAAACTTGCCGTTACCTTAATAACATCCTCCAGTGGCACGAAGCAACAAATAGCCACTGTTTTGCACCTTGGAACAGGTAAGAGAGATTAAACAGAAAATGTAAAAAATGTTTTATTTATAATTGTATAATTAATTGTGGATTAATTAATTTCACAATTATAATTAATTGTGGATAAGTGTGGATTGATATGCTTGATTCAGTTTAATAATGTGTGGCTTATATACATGCGTGTGTATTTATAGATCATGGAGAGCTACACAGAGTCGCTGTAGTTGGTCCAAATGCAACTCTTATTGAAGAAGTCCCCTTGTTTTCTGCACAGGAGCCAGTGAATAACATATTGCTATACAAAGTAATCACATACAGTTTTTATATTGTTTTATTGTAGTGTTTTTTGTGATATAAAACAATAGTGCATCTTTAACCTAAAGACTAGTGAATGCTTAACTGACACTCTGTCTCTCTCCTGTAGAATGAGGCTCTGGTGGGCTCTCCTCTCTCTCTGGTGAAGATACCCATAGTGGGTTGTTCTCTGTACTCTACCTGCGAGGTGTGTGCACGTGCCCGAGGCCTTGGCTGCGTATGGAGGCATAAAGAGGGAGCTTGTGCTATGGCAAAGTATGTTACACACAAACACGTATTCACACAAAGACATATGAGGACTCACAAAATCAGCTGTCTCTTCCTTTGTTCATTGTCGTCACATAGTTACATTTATGTTTCAGGCCTGGGGAAGTGGTAGAAGCAGAAGATTTGGTCAGGCAATGCAACAAAGGTGAAGGTAAGTCTGACTGTGGTACTTAATGTCTATATACCGCATCTGGTACTGTAGCAACACAGACAATAATTTTATCTCTGTGTGTGTAAATGAACTATAAATACTTTTACAGTAAATACACTTACAGTGGAATCAGATGAGCAGACTAAATGGAGTAAAAGCAGAAACGACTTCAAGAAAAATTAGCAAAATGTATTTTAAGAAATAAAAACCAAATATACATACAGTTTTATGAGAAAATTTGTATGTTCATCTCCATTCTTGAAGATTAATTTGCACTTGTGTTGTATCTTTTTACACCACCTTCTCCACAACATTACCTTTTGTTGCTTTGAAATTAAATTGAATTATTATTATTATTATTATTATTGAATGGTATTATTTGAATGATTATGAAAAGTGCTGTACAAATTAAATTGGATTGGATTGAAAATGTAAGTAAAAAAAAAAAAAAAAAAAAAAAAAAATATATATAATAATGGCTGCTGAAAATTCAGCTTTGCTATGACAGGAATAAATTACATTTTTAAGTTATTTTAAATTGTAATAATATTTCACATTTTTTATAGTTTTTATTGTATTTTTGATCAAATAAATGCAGCCTTAGTGAGCATATATATAGAGACAGAGGAAGAAGGTCCCACATCCCAATAGAGGCATTATATTGGGGGTCCTTGGCATTTCAGTTTTTTGCATTGAAAACTAATTGTGTCCCACTTTTTCTCTGTAACTGTAGGTCTTTGTTCCCCACCTGTAATTGAAATGCGTGTTGAAGAGGGTCTGCGCGTCCTGCTTTCTTGTGTGCAAGTGTCTCCTCGTCCTTGCCGCTGGGAGCATCCCCCTGGTAGTCACACCCGCCGCCACAACTATGACCTGGAGGTGCAGGTCACAGCGGATAGCTTGGGCACCTACATGTGCCTATGTGATGAAGTGGGCAGAGATCAGCCACCCTGTCGCAGAGCCGAGTACCAACTGACACTTGACAACCCCAGCATGGAGGGGAACGTGGCCATGGCGGGTAGCCGACACTTTCTGGCCTCGCACATAATTTTTTTTGTTGCAGGTTTTGTATTGGGTGTCATCCTGTTGTTTCTAATTTACAAACGGCAAGGTGGCATGAGAGGGAGCGGGCACTCATCGTCCACATTGGAAAAAGGGCGGGACTTGCTTCCTTCTACAGACACGCCGCAGTCTCCAAGCAGTGCCAGTCTGTTGTCGGAGGCTGTTCCGTTAACAGAGAAAAGGAACGGGACGCTGAACGGTCACGGACACAGTATGCACCAGGGCGGGCACAACGGCAGGCATATTTACACCAACTCAAGTGGACTGAAACTGCAGGAGTCAGCTGTGAACCTGGCAGAGGAGCTGGATGGTAGAGAAAGGGCAGGGCCAGATGGAGAGAAGGAGGGACTGGGGGAGGTGCTTAGTGAGATGGAGGAGGAGTTTTCTAAGATGCCTTGCCTAAGAGGAGCACCACTGGCACAGTGCGAAGAAAGCTCTATCTGAAGACCGGCACACACGTGATTTTTGAAACTAAACTCTGTGAAATTCTCACAAACACAGATGGAGGGCTGGAGGAGAAGAGGAAAGCAGACAATCAAAGAAAAGATACACATTCCAAATATACGATTGACATGCGCAGTTACACAAAGAAGCACATACACAACTGACTCCTCTACTACTCCATTACATCACCATCCAGTCCATTCACTCCTGTGTACATAACATGCTGTGTAGATCTGTGTCTATTCTACAGTTTTTGCATGTGTTTGATCAGACATATGAGCGGAACCACGAGCAGGCTCTTTTTATAGCACTTTTGTGTACCATCCTTAAAGCCATGCGCACACACGTGGACATACACAGTCTGTGCATCTGTGTGTGTGTGTAATTCTGTAGTTGTTTTCTCTTTAAGGATTCAAAGTCCAAAAGGTCCGCAGACCAGAGCAGTGCAAAGCCGTGAAGAATCTGCTCATCCTGGGCCGATTACTGAAATAAAATGATTTGATTTGTCACCAAAAAGGGCTCTGTGACTGATGCTTCACAGCAGCAAATAATGACTGAATGACAGAGATACTGGGAACATGATGTTTTGCCTTACAGATAAAGAGGTCTGAGTACTGCTAATGAAGGTACTGTGGCCTATGGCAGGGCTGGATTATAGGGTCTTTGCCAGGGAAAGGGGCACAAAGGGGCCCTCAAAGCATACAGTACGAGCTGATTCCTTGGGCCCCTTGGTGTAAGATATATGGAAATAATGTCTAAAATGGACCTCCAAAGAGTGTGCCCTCATGGGACCAGTGTTCAGTCCTGACCTGTAGTGCCCAAGTCTTAATGGAGAGAGAAAATGCGTAACAAAACTATTTAGCAATCTTCTCTCATTAGGAGAGAGCATGTCGAACCTGTGAACTGATAGCAGATGGTGAGAATTGGACTTGGCCACTGCAAAATAAACCAACCACATTCCCAGAGCAAGGCAGTTATTCTTTTCTGGAATGGGACTGGCGGTGTTTTGTGGTGTCAAACCACTGCCATCGTATAGGGACCAGATGTAGCATGTTCTGTTTATAATAATCTGCACAGACAAAGGACCACAAGATGATGGATGTCGCTTTAAATCGTTTAGCATGAAATTGTCAAAACGGAAATGAAGTGTGAAGGAAATGTTTGATTGTTTTGAGTTTCCCTTTAAGGACAGAGAATGTACCATTTGAAGGTATATTTATCCCCACTAAAGTGCATGAGACAAAGTAGCTATGAATACAGAGCTACAGATTTGTAATACAATGATCAGGGGCTACGGCGTTACCTAAAGCACTCCTTGTACAAAGAGTGTTCTATATATGTAGCCATAATGATGTATGTTTCAGGAGTATGTAAATATCTGTGAATATAAAAGAAAATGTGAGAAAGATTAGAATAAACGTGTTTTTATTCTCTCTTTTCACCACTAGAGGGGGTTCAGTCCCACTGCCATCTTAAATGTTGGAATTAATTAGATGCCATATCCTTCCATTTTCCATTAGAATAACTTGGATCTACCTTACGTTATCCATTTATTTATTTTGTATTTTTTATTTTTTGTAAAACAAATATTTGTAACGTCAAACAAAGTGAAGGTAACACTCTGGATTATGTACAATATATCTTGTCTTCTGAATAGATCTCTTTGTCAGCGCTCAATAAAATAATAAAAACAGGTACATTTAACCCCATAAATTTCTCTTTCACAAAATCCTGATCTTCTCTTGAGTTTAAGATTATAGTTTTAACATGCCTTCACCCTCTTAATGTACCGTAATAAATCTGCTGTAGTTAGACTTGTCCACAATGGTTTTATGTTAATATTCATTAAAAAAATAACAGATCAGTTAGTGTTACATGCTCTTTGTTGTTTATTCTCAAATAAATATGTTAATTGATGTACAGATATGTTGTATTCTAAGTTTCTATTTTTATAATTTATATATGATGAAGATAAATGTACATTTGTGTTTGAAACATTTATTGAAGGTGTTTGTGTGTGAATGGCTGTATGTGTGAATGCCTTGTGATGCTATTTGGAATAAAATAAAAAACTACCTCTCAAGACTGTGTTTTTTGATCATTTTTGAACAGTTAAATGCCATGTTAACAAAAATTTGAAAGATATTGTTTGTAGAACAGCCAGCTGTTTATTTCATTTAAACATCCCAACATTTTATTTAAATAAAACGTCTCGGTTACGTATGTAACCCTCGTTCCCTGAAGGAGGGAACGGAGATGTACGTCGGAACTGACCGATGAATTGGGGAACATTTTCAGAGACCAATCTACTTCGAGTGTTTAAAAATGAGCCAATGAACATTGGCATGCGGTTCACGCATTCCACGCTCCGCCCTGCAGCGCGGGTATAAATAAGGAAGTGGAATACCGCATCCTTGCTTTTCTGCTGAGGAACCGAACTAGTGACTCTGTCCTTCAGTGGAAGCACAGCACCTGGCGACGGGACGTACATCTCCGTTCCCTCCTTCAGGGAACGAGGGTTACATACGTAACCGAGACGTTCCCTTTCAGTCGAATTGGGGATCCTACCAACACACCAGGGATGCTGGCCCTTCTAGCACCCTGCTTGAGCTCGCTGAACCGCCCCCTTGTTGGAGCAGGAAGTTAGGGCTCTAAGCAGAGAAGGTCAGTCACTGCTGTTCCTGCAAGACCCACTCAGTGTGACTATTGGACAACGCTGTGAAAGCGTGCCTGTCTCGGGAGATGGAACGCTGCGGAGCCACGTCCTTTAATGGAAGGAGAGGTGGCAGTTACACATAAGGACTAACCTAGCAGGGTAGTGCAACATATGGCAGTCTCTGGGGTGGTTCCAACCTAGTTCCAGGGGGGAAAGAACACCATCAGAGACGACAGAGCGTGCTCTGTCAAGGGAAAGACACGGGGCTAGCCGAGTAGGGTAGCTGGTACCATGGAGGAATACACATGGATACATATGGATACCCAGCTTACACACACGTTCCACATGCATATGGGTGTAAGCCTGGCGGCAGACGCCCGCAATGTCTGTCGCCGAGGGGTGACGGAGGAGCTCGACAGGGTTAGCCATTTCTGGGGAACACAACTGGAGACACTAAACGCACGTATCCGGCCCAGAGGGCGGGAGTGGCGTTGCAAGCCGACACTAGAACGGGTCCTTCGCGCTACTGGCCACTGGGGGCGAGTACACAGGAAGATAGCGGCTCTACACGGAGGCTATAGAATCTAGCGAACGTGTTAGGTGTCGCCCAGCCCGCAGCTCTACATATATCTGTCAGTAAGGCGCCTTGAGCCAACGCCCAGGAGGAAGCTACACTTCTAGTTGAGTGCGCTCGCAACCTGAATGGGCAAGGCACATCTTGGGACTGGTACGCCAAGACGATAGCATCCACTATCCAGTGGGCTAACCTCTGCTTGGAGACAGCCTTTCCCTTCTGCTGGCCTCCATAACAGATGAAGAGCTGCTCTGAGGTCCTAAAGCTTTGAGTTCAGTCCACGTAGGCACAAAGAGCACAGACGGGACAGAGCAAAGCTAGGGCTGGGTCTGCCTCCTCCGAAGGCAGCGCTTGCAGGTTCACCACCTGGTCTCTGAAGGGAGTGGTGGGAACCTTGGGCACATATCCAGGCCGGGGTCTCAGGATGACGTGAGAGTTAGCCGGCCTGAATTCTAGGCACGATTCGCTGACCGAAAGTGCGTGCAGGTCCCCTACCCTCTTGATAGAGGCCAACGCAGTCAGGAGCACTGTCTTCATGGACAGGATTTTTAGCTCTATGGACTGCAAAGGCTCAAAGGGAGGACTCTGAAGTGCCCTGAGAACCAGAGCTAAGTCCCAAGAGGGTACCGAGTTTGGACGAGGAGGATTTAGCATCCTCGCACCTCTGAGGAACCTGACGATTAGGTCGTGCTTTCCTAAGGACTTACCTTCAACTGCGTCGTGATACGCCGCAATTGCTGCAACGTACACTTTGAGGGTGGAGGGAGACAGCCTTCGCTCCAGCCCATCTTGCAGGAAAGAAAAGCCCGACTCTAACCAAACACCTTCAGGGATCTTCCCGGTGGGAAGAACACCATTCAACGAACAAGTTCCACTTCAACGCATAGAGGCGCCTCGTAGAGGGAGCTCTAGCAGAAGTGATGGTGTCTACCACAGCCTGTGGCAGGCCACCTAGAACCTCTCCGTCCTGCCCAAGGACCAGACATGGAGTTTCCAGAGGTCTGGACGTGGGTGCCATAGAGTGCCCCGTCCCTGAGAATGTAGGTCCTTCTTCAGAGGAATGGGCCAGGGAGGGGCTGTCGTGAGGAGTGTTAATTCGGGGAACCAGGTCCGCTTGGGCCAGTAGGGCGCAACTAACAAGACCTGCTCCTCGTCCTCCCTGACCTTGCACAGAGTCTGTGCAAGAAGGCTCACTGGGAGAAACGCATATTTGTGTAGGTCCCAGGGCCAGCTGTGCGCCAGTGCATCCGTGCCGAGGGTTCCCCCGGTTAGGGAATAGTACAACTGGCAATGGGTCGAGTCCAGAGAGGCAAACGGGTCTACCTGTGCGGCTCCGGAGAGGTCCCATATCAGCTGGACCACCTGGGGATGGAGTCGCCACTCTCCCGGAGGTGTTGACTGTCGTGAGAGCTTGTCGGCTGTCCGATTGAGCGCACCAGGGATGTGAATGGCCCGAAGTGACCTCAGATGCTTCTGACTCCAAAGGAGGAGATGGCGGGCGAGTTGCAACATGCGGCGGGAGCGTAGACCACCCTGTCGGTTGATGTACGCAACGGTCGCAGTGCTGTCCGTACGGACCAGTACGTGCTTGCCATGTAGCGGCTTTTTGCGGCCTGGCGCAAGACGTACTGCTAGCAACTCTAGGCAGTTGATGTGTCAATGCTGTTGGGGCCCCGTCCACAGACCCGAAACTGCATGCCCGTTGTACATGGCCCACCAGCCGGATGAGGCATTCGTGAAGACCACAGCATGCCTGGACACTTGTTCTAAGGCCACTCCCGCCCGTAGAAACGAAGGGTCCGACCACGGGCTGAAGGTTTGGTGAAAGTACGGAGTAACTGGAACCCGGTACTTGCCGCTCTGCCACGCCCATCTCGGGACTCGGCCGTGAAGCCAGTGCTGAAGCGGTCTCATATGAAGCAATCCGAGCGGCGTTACCGCGGCTGCAGATGCCATATGCCCCAGGAGCCTCTGAAAAAATTTCAGTGGGACCGCCGTCCCGCCATTGAATGTATTCAAGCAGTTCAACACTGACCGGACTCGCTCCTCTGTGAGGCGCGCAGTCTGGTTGACCGAATCCAGCTCCATACCGAGATAAGAGATCCTCTGTGTGGGACAGAGTTTGCTCTTCTCTCGGTTGACCCGAAGGCCCACACTGATCCCGAGACTGAGCCAGTATGAGCCAGTCGTTGAGATAGTTGAGGATGCGAACGATGGCTGCCTCTGAGACTTTCGTGAAGACGCAGGGCGACAGGGACAGCCCAAAGGGCAGGACTTTGCACTGATATGTCCACCCCTCGAACGCAAAGCGTAGAAACGGTCTGTGTCGAGGGAGAATTGAGACATGAAAGTACGCGTCCTGGGTGGAGGCAGCAGCCGGTCGTCGGGGCAGGATGTTTTTAATCGCCTCCGTCTGCTTCAGGGCCACCGAGAACTGCTGGGCGAAGTTCTCGATGGCGTCGCCGAAGAGGCCGGCCTGACAGACAGGGGCGTTGAGGAACTGAACTTTGTCGGGCTCACGCATATCTGCCAGGTTCAGCCACAGGTGGCGTTCCTGGACCACTAGTGTGGAGATCGCCCAACCCAGGGAGCGTGCGGTGACTTTCGTCGCCCGGAGAGCAAGGTCGTACGCAGTTCCTGCATAACCCCTGGGTCGGAACTACCCTCGTGCAATTCCTTTAGCGCTTTGGCCTGGTAGACCTGCAGGAGTGCCATGGCATGCAGAGACGACGCGGCTTCTCCACAGGCTGTGTAAGCCTTGCCCGTGAGAGCGGACGAGAACTTACATGCCCGGGAGGGGAGAGGCGGATTACCCCACCAAGTGGTAGCGGTCTTGGGACACAGCTGCATTGCCACAGACCGCTCCACCAGGAGGGATCTCCACGTACCCCTTAGCCGCGCCGCCATCGAGGGTAGTGAGGACGGAGGAGTCAGTCGATCGAATTCTAGCATTGTAAGGCGCTGTCCACGATTTCGTGATCTCCTGATGCACTTCCGGGGAGAGAACCAGCACGGGCCATCCCGAGAAACCAATCGTCCAACCGCAAAGGTTCGGGACACGGTGGAGGGTTCCACTCGAGCCCGACACTTGCGGCAGCCCGGGAAAGCATAGCTGTGAGCTCTGGATCAGACTCGGGCAACGCTACCACACCCGAAGGGGGCAACGCAGCAGAATCTTCATCTCCAGAGGACATTATCTCGTCCCCCGATGCAGCAATCGACATCACATCCTCAGCCGGAGCTGCAAAGGAATGACTGGACCCCCATGGGTAGGACCAGCGCACTCTCTCGGCAACTCCACCGGCGCAGGTGCAGAGGATGGAGGGGCCCGAGGAGCCTGCTGACCCATCAGGGAAGCCCTCACTGTTATCCTCAGTTCTCCACCAAAGCTATCAGCCGAAGTAGCAGCCCTCTGCTTTGCAGTGGGAGGACCACTAGATCGGGGGATACGCAATGGGACTCCACCCCGTCTGAGGTATTCGAGCCTAGACCTTAACACTGTGATGGTCATGTTCCCGCAGTGGGAACATGAGTCATTCACAAAAGCTGCCTCAGCGTGCTGAACGCCCAAACACGTGAGACAACGATCATGACCGTCAATTGGGAACAGGTTCGACTGCATTTAGAAACACACGGTTTGAATGACATCTTGAAAAAGATGCAGGGTCAAACCGTGTTGCTCTTTTAGAAAAAGGAAACTGCTCTGATAGTGCTGAAGCACACAGGGAGATGGCCGCGGCTCACAGCAGTCCAAAAAGTGCAAGCCTGCTTGTGAGCACTCAGAGAAACGCCTAGCAAGCTTTGAAAACAGCTGTTTGTTTTCTTGAAGCGGCCACCCGCTGACACGCACCATCACACCCGCACCAGAAGACAGAGCAATCCTTCTCTCGAGCAAAGTCATTTGTAGTAAACAAAACTCTCCGTAGAAACAGCAGACTGAATTAACAGCACCGTTCGGCTCCGAAGAAAAAAGCAAGGATGCGGTATTCCACTTCCTTATTTATACCCGCGCTGCGTGGCGGAGTTTGGAATGCGTGAACCGCATGCCAATGTTCATTGGCTCGTTTTTAAACACTCGAAGTAGATTGGTCTCTGAAAATGATCCCCAATTCGTCGGTCAGTTCCGACGTATGTCGATCGTGACCGACTGAAAGGGAACTGATTATTATTTGCTAGTTTATCTCTGTGAAAAAAATGTGCAACTTTTCAAGTGACGGCGTTTGTCATTTTCATACTTTTCTTACATTTTTTTTTATAATGAATTGCATTTAGAGAATATTTTTTTTAATTTTATTTTTACAAAATTCACATGAGGAATAAAGAGGAAAAAGTAGATTTTAAAAAAAAAAAAATGCCAATGATCTCAAAGAAAATGGGTTGATGAATATGGAAAAAATTATAATAATGAGTGTGTGTTGAAGTACTGTTACTTTTCCTGATGTTCCTCATTTGAACGAACACAAAGATGGATCATGAAAGACATCAGACTGAACAACTGTGCTGTCCCCTTACAAAAAAGTATACTTCAAGTTCATTTTATTAAGCATAAGTAAAGTTCAAGTGAATTTTTAAGTATAGCCTACTGGACTAAATTGGCCCAGTTTTAAGTAAAAGTATACTTTAAGTGTAACATTAATAAACTTTGAGTGTAGTAGACATGAAAGGGTTAATGGATTTTTGTTTGTCACATGTACACCACGTTTTTCATTTGTATTGCAAATGTACTACAAGTGAACTTATATACACTGATAGTTTAGTAAAATACTTGTAGCACATTTTTTAGTTAATGAAAGTGCACTATGAAGTATACTCTCAGTAAACTACTAGTTTACTTGTAAGTTTTCCAAGGAGGTCTCCCATCCAGGTAGTGACCATGGCTCAAACCTGCTTAGCTTCAGTGGGCTACCAGTCTTGGGCTACAGGGTGATATGGCTGGTGATAAACCTGTACTTAGAATACTTAGTTATACTAAGTATCTTACATCTCGATCAAAAGATTGAGTACAAGTAGGCCAAATATACTAAGACTTTAAGATTTTTTAGTATAAGTCAAGTATACACTCCTGGGCAAAAAAAAAATTAAAAAAGGGGGCCAAGTCAAAAATGGCAAAATATTTAGTGGTCTTTTAATGGTCGTAACCATTTTAATAACAAATCACTGGTCAGAAAATTGCAGACAGCTTTTTACAGAAAGAAGAGTCAGTGAGTAGTTGAAAAATGTCTCCCAGTTCATTTGATTTTAATATGAGACCAAATATTCAAATCTGGACTCTGACCAAGACCAAAACATGAGCCTGATGGATTTGTTCTCAAGCCACTTCTTGGTTGTCTTTGCAACCAGGCAGGAACATTGTCTTGTTGAAAAATAACATCTGATCATTCCTCTTTAGATAACAACTTTTCATTTGTGGGAAGCAAGCCATTCTGCAATATTCTCCTGTAGGCCTACTCCAAAGCATTACATAACTTTTCACAGTGAAGTAGCTCACCAATACTAGCAGCTAGAAAGGCTCCCCACACAATGACACCTATTACTCCATGCTTCACTGTGGTAGAAATGCATTTATTATTATATTTCTTAGCAGATTTTCGAAGACACCGCTCTGGAGCATCACCATGCAACTTGTGTTTCATGAAACACAATGATGATTTGATACAGCATGATTTGATACTTGAGTTTCACTTGTGATTCATCACACAACTTCCCATAGTCTGCCAACCCCTGTGTAGTCTGTGTAATTTTAAGTATGTATTATAAAAAGTAGACTGAAAGTAATCTTTCTTGTTTTTAGTTTAAAAGAAGTATTCTATAATAGCACACTTGAAAAGGCTTCTATTTTGTAAGGGTTATCAGGCTACAGCTTTAACTAAGAGACAATAAGAGAGAAGAGATAAGCCTGTGGATATTTGTAGATGCATTTTCGGCTTTTATTCAGTATCCGGGCTGCTGTCAGCTGACTAACTGTTTTCAGATGTTCTTGGACTCAATTCCATAAAGGGGCGAGACCAATTCACTCCAAAACAGAAGAGATAAGTGCGTAGAGAAGGGAAAGATATTTTACCTCTATTCTCGAGAGAATTTAGGCTACCTCATTAGGGGATCAACAAAATGGCAGGTACGTTTATTTTTTATATCGATGTGAGTTATTCTTCCTCTTAATTTTGTTAGGAATGCTCCAGGAATGCATTAAAAAGGGTGTCCTCTCTATCTATGAAATTCACAGATTTATAGATTTATTTATGCTGCTGAATTGAAACAAAACTAATACGAGTATGGCGATTTTAGCTTTATTTTCGTGTTTATAAATGTAAGTGTATTAATCACTTTAATCATGAAACTGTCGTCGACAGATGAACCACAGATTGAGTCTGGAGAAGATCGGAACCCCGGGGAGATTTTGGACATCCGATTTCAGAAAAACCCCAATCAAAAACTTAAATACCTGGAGGCTGAACCCAAAATACTAGGAGTGCGTGTACTTTTCAGCTGAACCGCTTACAACTGTATAACAACTTTTTGTGCTTACAACTCTTGTTTTCATGGATGTGAAAAATGACTAACTGCTACAGAATAACTGTAGTAAACACTTTTTTTTCCCAGATTGATTTTTTATTTTATTTTATTTTTTTATAAACATGGTTTAGTAACAACACTTGCAAATGTATGGTTAGCCTAAATGTCAGGCAAAAAAAAATAAAAAAAAAATGATATAGCCTAATACCCATGGTTAATTTTCGTAAATGTTTTGTGGTTCATTACAGGTAACGCAGATTGTGTTGACTCTGTTTTATACATCTGTGGTCATGGTGTTACATGTGAATGACATGGCCATGTATTCATGGACAGTGAGTGGCATTGCTTCCATAATCGTAAGTAGGTCTATACACTTCACATGTAGCAGAAGTCATTTGTCATCTTAACAATATGATGTGTTTCGTTTGTTTTTCCACTATAAAAACAATATATAGCTATAGGGGCCAATTAATGAATTATTATGAATGCCTAAATCTGTGGATAAATTGGTTAAAAATTAACTAGGCCTATAATAAAATAGAAACGGCCTATTTGATTAAACTAAATAAATTAAGCAAATAAAACACTGAAACTTATAAACTGCAGCCTCCGGTATTGCAGGAATATAGTATTGGATAAAAGGGAAGACTGGGGTTAGTTGTCACACTTTTCATTTCAGTGAATAAAGCCAGGGCTCAATGCTAAGGGTTTTTTGTTCTTGCCTGTTCGGACCAGTAGCTCAAATTTTTACTTGCCCTGACAACATTTTCACTGGCACCTTCACACACAAAAAATCATAATAAAAAACACAGCAAAAACTAAAATAAAGTTCAAACATTATTAAAGACAAGTAAACAGTCCTAAATAAGAGTTTATTTATAAATATATATAGTCTGTTTATTTGTTTAGGCTATATATCATTTATCTATAAACAAAAAAACAAGTAAAAGATAGAAATTAAATAAACAGTGCTTGAAGTTTTTCAGGTAGGTCTAAAAATAGTATATCATGTACAGAAATTGAATAAACAAATGTAAAGTAACAATGCTCTTTACTGTATAAATTAAATACAAAGTTCTGCCATGAAACTCTCGATGGCGCAGGCTGGGCAGTCCTTTACCCATCATTCCTCTGAAACCCTTTCACCGTCCCCAGCTCCACCTGTATAGATCTGCTACGAGTAATTTTATATATGCTATTTATATATTTTATATATTTCTCACAGCAGCATATCTGCACATGTATTGACAGTAGCAAGTTCCTGTACTTGCACTGCAGCAACAGGAGCAGCAATAATCTACAACAACAGCAATAATCAATAGCAGCGTAGCAGATCTATTCCGCCAAGACCAAATACAATAACATTGTCATATCCATTGCTAAAAATCCTCTGAGAGTTGTCATGATAGAAATATAGATGAATCCTTATTAAAGTTACAAAAGTTATTCAGTCAAGAGCAGCGAGTGCTTTTCTTTTGTTTTTTGATTTACATTAAGGACACAAACAGCAGCAACATTGCACGCAACATAATAGGCTATAATATTTGTTAATATAATCATTTCATAATTCCGCCCTTATTTTGTCATTCTTAATAAAAACAAATATTATTATAAGCCTATCCATTTCTGATAATTCCAGGTTGCTATGGTCGTGCAGGTTATTTACGCATTTAACTCATGGCCATGAGAAATAGATGTCGTTCCCTCAACATAAAGAAGTCGTGGCCAACAGTCGTCCCTCAACATAGGATCTCGACTTTACATCGCGTGGCCTCGACATAAGGATGCCGTTACCTCGACAAAATGATCTCGTGGCCACGACGTATCATGTTCCTACGGGTTTATATCACGTTCCCACGAATTAATATCTTGTGGCTACGACATATTATCACGTTAATATGCCGTGGCCACAACAAAACTAAGTGGACCGAACATGTCCCCTCCCGGTCATCATACAATACAGCAGATCAGCCAGTCAGTAAATCTATTTTGAAACAAGGTCAACTTGAAAATGTGAAGGGCTAAAATCGGAGCTAAAATCGCCAAGGGCTAAAATCGGAATGTTTTCTGAGGACACAGTGTATAGTATGTCCTGATCTTTCCCTTTTATAGATGATTATCGCTGGAAGTCTGGCAATAGCTGCACAGAATCTTCACCTCCCAACTGTAAGTTTTCAGATCATAACATTTTGCCGGACACATAAAAACGTGTGTATTAGTCATAAGCAATTTGATTTAATTCGATAAGGAAAAAATGACCTTGGTGCATCCAGTAACACTGTTTGTATTTTTTTTTTTCCAGCTGAAGGCCTGTCTAGGAATGCAAGCTGTGGCCTGTTTGGCCTCTGTGATCTGCTTTTTCATGCACTTAAACGTTTACCCTGAAGGATTTCATTGTTGGCTGCCTGAAGAAGAATCCCCCCAAAAGACAATATGTATACATTTAGAAGTAAGTCATAAAAATGTATTGTAATAATTCTCATATGGTATTCTGGGTAGCATATGGTATTCTGGGTAGGGGAGATCAGGATTGGTTGGCACACAGTTCATTTTTGGTTCATAATTGAATGCTGTCACAAAATTGTAACAGCTAAATGTTAGTTCTCTTAATCCATGCTGATTTATAGTTAAATTGAGTTAGCTTCTTAACTGATGAACTTTGCTACAATGACACTAAGCTGCTTTTCAGCTGAAATTGAATTTGTTTCATAATTGAAGAACTTTGCAACATTACTACTGTTATTTTCCTGTTCATTACTGTGAAGCTGCTTTAAAACAATCTGTATTGTATAAAGCGCTATATAATTAAATGTGACTTGACTTTATGATCTTTTTACCCAGACTAGTTTTGAAAATTACCTAGCATTACAAAAGCTGGTGCTGGCAGTCCTGATTGCCCTTTCTGCCACTTTAGCTGCATACTGCTGCAAGGTCATTCAGTGCTGCACTCCCACGTCAAGTGTGGTAAGACACTGTGAACATTCAAACTGTAGATCATTTTGTAAGATATGACAACTCACTCATTGTGTTTGTACTTTCTTTCAGCCGGTAATCACGATTAACAGAACTCCAGATCCTAGGTGAGGACAATTTCAGTAATAAGACCTTCCTTCAGAGCCTGGAGAAATATATATCCACAATATATATCTGTATAACCACTGTTTGTTCAACACGTGTATCAGATTTGAATTATCAGTTTTATACATTTCAGGTATCTGTGTTAGGGGGAACGCATTACAAGTAACTTGAGTTACATAATCCGATTACTTTTTTCAAGGAACTAGTAAAGTAGCGCATTACTTTTAAATTGACAACAAAGTCACGCAAGTTACTTTGTTTTCCCATTTATTGACTGACATGTCTCCTGTCCCCATGTTAAGAGAAATCGGAAGTAAGATGCAGAGGCGTTGTGTGCGCTGTGTAAACATTATGGTTATTGTAGTCTAAATGTGAGCATGCATTTATTCATCTCACTTGCATAAAAATAGATTCAGTATTCCTCAAAATGAATAAAAACAGTGAAATGCAAACTGGCAGTAATTAAATATGTTAAATAATACAAATATACTTTATGTATTTTTATGTATTCAAGTCTTTGCTGCTGACCTTAGATGATTCAATTCAATCATACTAATAAGCAAAAATGACTTTAAATAAACATCACTTTTTTTTTTCTTTTTTGCATAAGTAAGAGTGTTGAACTTTCTTCTCATGTGTCCTATTCTTCTGCAATACAAAATGGCAGCACATCTGAAAGGTTTGTTTGAGCTGCTCCCTCTACTGTACAGGCGTGAATTTGCATTTGCAATCAAGCAAGCCCAGCACAGATGAGGAAAAAGTAACTCAAAAGTAATTTAACAAATTACTTTCCATAAAAAGTAGCAGTACAATTAGTTATTTTTTAGAAAGTAATGTAATGTTGTAGCATTATTTTTAAAAGTAGCTTTAACAAACAATTACTGTGAATTTACACTCAATATTTTATGAAACATATTTAGTTTAACATCTGTTTCTAATATTCCATCACTTTTGATCATTTAATTTGTATAAACTTTCATTTACATACAGTATGAAATGTTTTATTTTCTACCTACAATACTGTATATAAAATCCTTTGAATTTAATCACCTTGTCAATTGAATGTTTTAACAGATATCATTGAATTATTATTGCTCCAGTGAGGCCTTTATAATTTATATTTTAGGCATAACCATTGCAGACTCAGTGCTGCTGTGTTTCTGTCCCACCAATGGCACTGATCAGTATTGCAAAAAGTTATAATAATTATGAGAACTGTTATGACTGCTTTCAAACATCCTCCTTGTTTGCACAGGTAATCCCGTTTCAAACTCACTATTAGCTGTCAAACTACTTGATCAAACCAAGCAATAATAAAAAGCTACTGAGCTGCAGTGTTTACACTCTTCAGCCTTTATTCATTGCATCAATAATCCTCACGGTTTATAGATTCTTACTAATGTTCATCTGTTTCCATCTAGTGTAAACATACAAATAGAACATTTGTTTGTAAGTGGTAATTCAACATTGCAACCAAGGAAAAAAAACACTAAAACATAAATTCACTGATTTATTGTTCAATAAATATGACTGCATTTAAAAACTTTTGTCACAGTTTTAAAAACATTTTCAGTCATTCTCGCCATGACACATTCTCGCCTTTTCACACAATGTTGTAACAATTACAATTGCTGAATTAAAATGTTTTATTTCATATTTTAAAACGTGTCTGAAGGTCAAAAGGTCACCTGAGTTAAATGCTTCATCTCATTCTGTGTATCCTGTGTATTCCACATTTCTTAAGATGCACAAATGCTTTGACCTTAAGCATTCTGAGTCAGTTCAGACTCTCCAGTCCAATGATAACTTCTTAAAATGCAGAAACTACTGTATCACATTTTCTTCACAACTGTAGTTCATCTGTCCAATGACTCTGTTTAAAAGAATAAAAACAATTATTGAGTTCTTTAATGAAATCATTGGGACATCTCAGTTCTTTAACTTGTCTTGCTAAAAGCTGCAACTTTCACCGACTCTAACTAGTTTGTAAAGTGCCCCTATTATGCTTTTTTAAATATTACCTTTCATGCAGTGTGTAATATAGCTGTCTTTGAATGTAAACGGTCTGCAAAGTTGTAAAGTCGAAAGTGTATGATGAATAAAGTTATCGACTCTGAACCGCCTAAACGAGTCGTGAAGAATTCCAGTCTCACTTCCTTGACCTGCGTAAGTAACGCAGTAAGACATTTGCATAATGCTATGGTCTTCATTGGCTGCCCGTGAAACAACGTTTACTTTGATCTGCCCTCAAATACTGTAGCTGGTTCGTGTTGTGTACATGTCAAGAAGATGCTGTTTTCTGCTCTGCAGAAGCAAATTCTCTTTGTAAACACTTCCAAAGGATGAGGATGTGAACAGTCAGTGGTTAAAATTACCACAGCGATACAACAGCAGTATAACCTTTTGAAGATTGCTTCTCAAAATCTCCATGAGGTCTAAATGGGATTTAAAAAACGCTTGTACATTAAAGATCGGACAGTACCCACTTTATTTGGACCAACTTGCTCCTCAAAATCACAACCTGTAAGTATGAATAATTATTGATGTATATATTTTCTATCAGGTGTTCAAAATTTTTGTGTTTTATATTGTGTAGGTCTCCAGCTAACTCGTGTTATTACTGTCTAAAGGCCCTTTCAGTGTGGAAGCACTCATTACGCAAACAGCTGATCAAAAAATAAAACCATTGCGCGAATTATTCGTGCGTCAAAATCGCGTCCAGTGTGAAAGGACCTTTACTGAAAAGGTTCTGCTAATCAGCTGTGTGCCACTATTACCTAAAACTGTGTCCGATAATGCTGATTGTCTGTCATTCTTACTACTTTGAGTAATGATAAAGGATGGAGTAAGATTTGTTTTACAAACTTTAATGTTAAATCACTTATTCACATTAGTTCACATAATGTACGTCAAACTGAGTAGCATATCACTGAGAAACGTCCTGATCAAGTCGTCCTTGAGATGGAGGTTCGGGTTGAATAACTAGTTCTTCCAATGTTTCATCATCGCACTCGTGCTCGGATTCATATGGTAAAATCGACGCCATAGTTACTGTCTTTACAGTGTGTACAATCGCTGAGTGTTAGGAATCTTCTGGAGCTTAAGTTCAGTTATGGTAATGGCCGTTTTCCGACACGCACTGTAAGCGGTAGACCAATCACAACAGACTGGGCTGTCTGGCCAATCAGAGCAGAGTAGCTCGCGGAAAGGAGGGATTTAGAGAGACTGAATCTGGATGAGTTTGAGAATCATTGAACAATGTGGTGGTGCAATGTACATTATGAGAAAATGAAAGTGTTTTTTGATCTTTGATGCATGTAAATCTGTTGTAGGAGACCTCCAAAACAAAATTAGGAACCTTTAAAATAGCATAATAAGGGGCTTTTGCACCGCAGGAACCTTTTCATAGTTCCTAAAACTAATGGCGGAAGTACCCGGATTTTGGCATGTTCGCACCGCAGGAACTAGGAACGATTTTAGTTCTAGGAACTCCTTTTGGGGGAACTAATTTAGCTCCTACTTCAGAGTAGGGTCTAACCCAGCACAATATGAACTACCATTGACGTAAGTGTATGATGATTGGCCGAACGCACGCAAAACACCAGCACCCGCCATTTTTAAAAAAAAGCCATGCAAACACACTGATTACAGTCTATATATTTACTCCAGAAACTAACTCTACGAACATGGAAAACAGCGATAGATGGACATCTCAACCTTTACACTAAAGAGAAAATCGAACACAACTTTGAGGGTACCAAGCGAAACATGATTATATATTTACGCTAAGCTAGCGACATTGGACATCATCCACACGGCAAACGCTAATACTTTTTCATATACTGTCTACTTTCTTTGTACAGTTCTATCTAATAACGTATTAGACAGGACTGTTAAACAGATCATAAACTAATGAAGATGGAGAATGTGTGTGCTCAGGCTCTTGCGTTCTCAGCGCCGTCAAAATAAAGGTTCGCCGCGCCGTCAAAATAAAAATCACAATACAGCCACTTACATCACTTCAGAGTTCCTACTGGCGGTGCAAATGCAATATTTTATTCAGAATACAACATAGATGACATATCAAATGTTTAATCTGAGAAAATGTATCATTTTAAGGGAAAAATAAGTTGATTTTAAATTTCATGGCATCAACACATCTCAAAAAAGTTGGGACAAGGCCATGTTTACCACTGTGTGGCATCCCCTCTTCTTTTTATAACAGTCTGCAAACGTCTGGGGACTGAGGAGACAAGTTGCTCAAGTTTAGGAATAGGAATGTTGTCCCATTCTTGTCTAATACAGGCTTCTAGTTGCTCAACTGTCTTAGGTCTTCTTTGTCGCATCTTCCTCTTTATGATGCGCCAAATGTTTTCTATGGGTGAAAGATCTGGACTGCAGGCTGGCCATTTCAGTACCCGGATCCTTCTTCTACGCAGCCATGATGTTGTAACTGATGCAGTATGTGGTCTGGCATTGTCATGTTGGAAAATGCAAGGTCTTCCCTGAAAGAGACGACGTCTGGATGGGAGCATATGTTGTTCTAGAACTTGGATATACCTTTCAGCATTGATGGTGCCTTTCCAGATGTGTAAGCTGCCCATGCCACACGCACTCATGCAACCCCATACCATCAGAGATGCAGGCTTCTGAACTGAGTTCTGATAACAACTTGGGTTGTCCTTGTCCTCTTTAGTCTGGATGACATGGCGTCCCAGTTTTCCAAAAAGAACTTCGAATTTTGATTCGTCTGACCACAGAACAGTTTTCCACTTTGCCACAGTCCATTTTAAATGAGCCTTGGCCCAGAGAAAATGCCTGTGCTTCTGGATCATGTTTAGATATTGCTTCTTTTTTGACCTATAGAGTTTTAGCCGGCAACGGCGAATGGCACGGTGGATTGTGTTCACCGACAATGTTTTCTGGAAGTATTCTTGAGCCCATGTTGTGATTTCCATTACAGTAGCATTCCTGTATGTGATGCAGTGCCGTCTAAGGGCCCAAAGATCACGGGCAACCAGTATGGTTTTCCGGCCTTGACCCTTACGCACAGAGATTGTTCCAGATTCTCTGAATCTTTGGATATTATGCACTGTAGATGATGATAACTTCAAACTCTTTGCAATTTTTCTCTGAGAAACTCCTTTCTGATATTGCTCCACTATTTTTCGCCACAGCATTGGGGGAATTGGTGATCCTTTGCCCATCTTGACTTCTGAGAGACACTGCCACTCTGAAAGGCTCTTTTTATACCCAATCATGTTGCCAATTGACCTAATAAGTTGCAAATTGGTCCTCCAGCTGTTCCTTATATGTACATTTAACTTTTCCGGCCTCTTATTGCTACCTGTCCCAACTTTTTTGGAATGTGTAGCTCTCATGAAATCTAAAATGAGCCAATATTTGGCATGACATTTCAAAATGTCTCACTTTCAACATTTGATATGTTATCTATATTCTATTGTGAATAAAATATAAGTTCATGAGATTTGTAAATTATTGCATTCCTTTTTTATTCACAATTTGTACAGTGTCCCAACTTTTTTTGGAATCGGGTTTGTACATTCTGATACCATATTAAAGCTCACCTGAGATGAGGATGAGGTGATTTCTTCCAAATCACCATAACAGCCATTTTTATGGCGTATCAAATTCCCCCACAGCACAGAGTGATGACAGCCAGGGCACTTTCCCTCGACAGGAAGTAGGTGGGAAGGGTCTGCCTTCAGAAAGTGTTTAGCCAGGCAAATCAGATGACAAACCATTTGACAGGAAGGGTGGAAACACGATAGTCTATCCACAGCCTTGAAATCACCAAAAAAAAAAAAACACAAAACCCAAAGGATTGAGACAGTTATTCCTGCAACATTTTGAGCTGGTTTCTCAAAACTACTTTGAAAGCAGAGTGAAACTAACCTTAACAAACACCCCACACAACACACACCGCTCCACCTGTCTCTCCTCTTGGTTCTCGCACTCCTGCTGCAGTTTCCTCTTAGCACGAACACAGCCAAACGCTAGAGGAATGTGCAGAGGAGGCTGCAGCACAGGGGCAAAGTCCATCCGGTAGTCCTGCTTTAGCCAGCGCACAGTGAGGGGGAGTCGATTCCACGGCGCCACCCGCAGCATGTTTGACACTACACGCCAGTGGAACTGCAAACTGGACTCTTTACGGCTGCGGCGGGCAACATGGGACAGACGACGTGAGATGTGCGGATGCTGCCAAGCCCACTCAAACTAGCAGAGGAAAGATGAACAAAGGATAACATTATATTTATTTATATAATATTTATATCATATGCACACTTCTGAATCTCGCTGGAAATAGTAGGTCAACTTTTTGCATTTGCTTTTTGAGTACTTTTTGCATAGTCTTACTGTTTTATGAGTACTTTGAATTCAGATATACTTCTTTTGTCTATATAATAGGGAAGTATACAATTTTGGATGCATTTCTCTTCAGTATGCATTCAGATACACATGTAGACATAATACAATAATTTTTTGGTAAAGTGTTTGCATTTTTAGTTTGAATTTTGAGCATTTTTAGGTTTAGTGTACTGAAGCATTTCATTCATTCCTATTGGGGTCAAATTGACCCACGAAGGAAGGATTTGTTACTTTTCTAAATTTCAACCACAAAACTCCTAGAATCCAGTCATTTTTTTGTGTATTTGTGGTTCAAGTGCGACAAAAGTCCTAAGGTCTTTAAACACACAATTTAAAAATATTTTTTTTTAAAAATGAGTTTCAGATCAAAATGACCCAAGGAAAGGATGATAAGTACTTACATTTCCAGAGCTAAAAAAAGTATGTTCTATATAGTATGAACGTGTACAGTATGAATGCAATCCGGACATACTACATTCTATACTCTAAAAATATAAATCATTGTTATACATAGGTTTATTACAAAGTATTTGGCTAAAGTAAAGTCTTGGTTTGGAAGATTTTTTCCCTGCACTCTCGTTAATAACATTGCTATTGTTTTATCAAAAAGTTACACAGTGTGAGCGTAGCTTTAAAGTAAGTATAAAGAAGATAATTTTGTACAAAGGGGAAATGAAAGACAAGATACAACACAAAAACAGAAAATTATATTTACCCGAAGAGCTGCAATATCAGATGGAAAGCCATGGATGATAAGAACCATCTCCCTTAAAATGAATAAAACCCGTACATTTACTACAGAACCACCGGTGTCTTTGTTTAGAGATCTGTAATTTGTTCTCCATATGAAATGTTCAGCTGATATCTCACCACGGCCCCCTGCCACTGGTTCTCTTGGCTCCTCCTCGGTGTCGTCCTGCGTTGTGTTGACCGATACGGCGCTCTGGGTTCACAGTGAAGCCAATATATATTCGACCCTTGAATTTCGGGTTAGTACAGTACAGCATATACACGCCATAGAAACTCTCCACCTCTACCACCATCCTATTTTCTACAGTAACTTAGCTCAAATACCTTTGCAGGGTCTAGTAACGTGGAGACTACTCTTTCCTACTCATACATGTCATCTGTTCAATTCACTTGGCAATATTTAACATTTCGCCATTTATATAGCCCCTTTCAAGGGTTCCTTTTCTCAAGCGATATAACTATATCCTATAATCGAACATTTATATTTAAAATCAATAAATATGGCATCATATTAAAGACTAAAATCGGATTATTTTTCTTCACTTGAATCATCAAAACATTCATTTGTTTTGGTATGTTGGCTCTTTCGTTTCAAACTATCCCGTCAAAGATGTCCGGGTATAGCCTGAGCAAATATACGATGCAAGAGTCACTTATTAAGCGTATAACATATTATGTTATTTTTTTATATATATAATTCACGTTATTAACAAGAACAGTTTTAACCCTCTATATAGATTTAATTTGGTTTGATCATCTTCCAAAATAATTATTTGGCTTTTCCGATCAAGTAAATGAAGAGAACACCGATAACAACAAGGACCCCAAATTCTCTGCTTTGATTGGTCAGTTTTCACGCCTTTGGTAAAAAGTTCGATAAAGGGATTGGTCATTACTATTTAAGAGGCGTGGCCTCTGTAACATTCCAAACCCAAATGGGTGTTTTTATTACTAAGCTCCTCCTTTCTAAGGCATACCGGTAGTTACTGCATAACGCTGTCTACTGTACGTTAAAATACATAACCAAAGCGTTTATAAAAACGTCGCCGTTACCGTCACCAAAGCTTGTACTTTATCACGGGAATTATGTCTGTCACCCCAGATCTGATTCGTGAAAAACTTACTGCGGAGATTGGTGCGGTACACGTGGTATGTAATAACCGCAGAGCCAGATGAAGTTGGAATCAGAATGAATTACAGATCATACAATATACATGTGCGATGTTAAACAGGCAGCAGTTGCTTTTTCTCATGGAAATGCCTAATATTGATCAGAACCCGTTTTTCTTTCAGGATGTAGAAGACACGTCTCCCAATAGATGTGCTGCCAGTTTTAAAGTTCTTGTAGTATCCCCTCAGTTTGAAGGAAAACCATTGTTGCAGAGACACAGGTGAGTTACTTCTTCTGCACACGATTCCTTTGGACTGGATAATTAGTCATGTTCCATAGAAAATAGAACTCCAGCTGCATGATATCCACAAGTTTGTGTAGCCTATAACCTGATGATCATGATTTGAGAATGATCCAAAGAACATCTTGTGCTTCAGTGGAAGAACATCCGACTGTTTGTACAAAGGAGTCGCATGATCAATGTCACAAATTTACATATATGACATTAGTATGATTGCAGAGAGAGCTCAACACGCTGCAACTAAAGAAAACACAAAGACCTGCAAATTAAGAAAACATCTTCATCAGTTTGACATCACATGTGCTGCAAATACTCACAATGCAACCAAATACAGAAACACGCTACAAATACTCACAACGCAGATATGATCAGGATGTTGGGGTCTCCGTGAAACATTTCTGTTGTGGTCTGTGCTATTTAGTTGTGTTGTGAGTATTTTCAGCACGTGTTGTTGAACTGATGATGTTTTCTTGATTTGCTAGTGTTTTTTTCTATTTACATGTGTTTTCTTTAGTTGCAGCTTAACTTAAGTTGAGCTCTCTCGCATTGGGACACTGTATATTAGGGATTTAGAAAGTGCAGAATTCATTTTGTCATACTATAACTTTTGTTTGTTTTAATCAAAATCCTAGTTTTAGTTAAAGATACATTTTTTTTTAAAATTTTTTTTTTGTTTCATTTTTGATCCCAGATTTTCAGTGTTTCAGTGGTTTTTGGACTTTAACTCTTTATCAGGGTTATTAACACTAATCAAAATCAAATCAAATCACCTTTATTTATATAGCGCTTTTTACGATGCCGATTGTTTCAAAGCAGCTTCACAGTGGTAACAGGAAAATAATGCAACAGAATTTGATTCGGCTGTACAGCCGCTCTGGTGAAAACGGTGATGTCATCCAGCTTATTTCAATTATCATATAGTGTCAATGCGGGCAGATCAGTAATATAGTTGAAATTTAAGTGCCCCCAACTGAGCAAGCCAAAAGCCAAAGGCGATGGTAGCAAGGAACCAAAACTCCTTCAGGGCCAGAATGGAGAAAAAACCTTGGGAGAAACCAGGCTCAGTCGGGGTGCCAGTTCTTCTCTGGCCGACGAACAAATAGTGTCTGATTATGATTCTGGCAACATTACAGGTCAGAAGTCATATTAGATCAATAGATATTCGTAGGATTATTCGAAATATTGGAGTCGTCACGCCGGGGACGGGTCTAATGAAAACAAAAAATAAATATACACTCACCTAAAGGATTATTAGGAACACCATACTAATACTGTGTTTGACCCCCTTTCGCCTTCAGAACTGCCTTAATTCTACGTGGCATTGATTCAACAAGGTGCTGAAAGCATTCTTTAGAAATGTTGGCCCATATTGATAGGATAGCATCTTGCAGTTGATGGAGATTTGTGGGATGCACATCCAGGGCACGAAGCTCCCGTTCCACCACATCCCAAAGATGCTCTATTGGGTTGAGATCTGGTGACTGTGGGGGCCATTTTAGTACAGTGAACTCATTGTCATGTTCAAGAAACCAATTTGAAATGATTCGAGCTTTGTGACATGGTGCATTATCCTGCTGGAAGTAGCCATCAGAGGATGGGTACATGGTGGTCATAAAGGGATGGACATGGTCAGAAACAATACTCAGGTAGGCCGTGGCATTTAAACGATGCCCAATTGGCACTAAGGGGCCTAAAGTGTGCCAAGAAAACATCCCCCACACCATTACACCACCACCACCAGCCTGCACAGTGGTAACAAGGCATGATGGATCCATGTTCTCATTCTGTTTACGCCAAATTCTGACTCTACCATCTGAATGTCTCAACAGAAATCGAGACTCATCAGACCAGGCAACATTTTTCCAGTCTTCAACTGTCCAATTTTGGTGAGCTCGTGCAAATTGTAGCCTCTTTTTCCTATTTGTAGTGGAGATGAGTGGTACCCGATGGGGTCTTCTGCTGTTGTAGCCCATCCGCCTCAAGGTTGTGCGTGTTGTGGCTTCACAAATGCTTTGCTGCATACCTCGGTTGTAATGAGTGGTTATTTCAGTCAAAGTTGCTCTTCTATCAGCTTGAATCAGTCGGCCCATTCTCCTCTGACCTCTAGCATCAACAAGGCATTTTCGCCCACAGGACTGCCGCATACTGGATGTTTTTCCCTTTTCACACCATTCTTTGTAAACTCTAGAAATGGTTGTGTGCGTGAAAATCCCAGTAACTGAGCAGATTGTGAAATACTCAGACCGGCCCGTCTGGCACCAACAACCATGCCACGCTCAAAATTGCTTAAATCACCTTTCTTTCCCATTCTGACATTCAGTTTGGAGTTCAGGAGATTGTCTTGACCAGGACCACACCCCTAAATGCATTGAAGCAACTGCCATGTGATTGGTTGATTAGATAATTGCATTAATGAGAAATTGAACAGGTGTTCCTAATAATCCTTTAGGTGAGTGTAGATGGGGTTTTTTAAATCGAAGCTCTAAAACTAATTAATATAATATAAAATAAAAATAAGAATGTTATTTTAAACAATTTAAACAAGACTTGACAAATTGAAAATAAACCCAAAATAAACATTAACTAAAAACTAAAAATTAACTGCTCTGTTTTATACTTTCCTAGTAAATGACATGTAAGTTACATGTGTGCACATGATTAATGCCTTGTTTTTATTTATTAATGAGCAAAAATGTCTAATCACTGTGACTTTTATCTCTCAAGTTAAAGGTGCAGTAAGCGATTTCTGCGAAACAACATTGTTGAACACGACCCAAACAAATCAATCCAAACAAACACACACCTCCCTTTATTGCTCCACCCCCAAAATGCACAAACACGCAATGCAAGAGTGGATGTCTCTTTATCGTAACTGAAGCGAAGCAAAATACTGCTTTGCGAAAAATAAAGCGAAGATGACGAACGACAAGGAAGAACAAAAAATTAACATACAGTACACAGGAGTACATACAAGCAAGAATTTGTTGTTAGTCGCCAGCAGCACAGCAGCTCCAGACAAACAGTGACACTCAAAACTGTCCCTCTCAACCTCAACCTCTGCGTCCGTTTTCAGGCCTTCCCGCTTGGGTCTCTCCAGCACTGAAGAACTTTTCTAATATTAACGTGGGTCCTGTAAGGGTGGGTCGCCTCTTTTGAGTACCAAAATAAAATTTGGATGATGTTATTCCAGTTTAGGTTTCCTCTCTTGCTGCGTAGGCAAACAAGGAGAAATTTAAAGCAAGGGATATTATTTCTACTCTTCGCTGCTGCTTTCATGTCCCTGATAAGCAATGTGGTTGTCTAATTCTAAAGCCCCATCGGATTTATACAGTATTCAGTATATACTCCCAACATTTCTAAAAGGCAAGTAAGAATGGACTTGCCATAACAGCTGAAGAAAGAGATGGAAATCAAACCTCTTGCTTGTTGCATTCCTAATATTTCGCTGAAAAGGCACTCGTAACCTGGAGATCACGGAGGTCCGGGTCACCACTTTGTAAGGTCCATCCGTTAGCCCAAAAACGGAATCTAACGGCTTGGTTGAAGGATTCTGCGTGTAAGCCTTTTCAGCATTTCTGTTGAATTCACTTATTTTATTAACATCTAATTTTAAATCTGACTCCATGAATAAAGTGATCTGACTCCAATTTTATGTGACTTCGTTCAATTTGTTACGTTTGTAATTTAACAGCTGATGATTCGTTGTGATTTAATTTGGATCGTTGATTTTTCTTAGTATCTCTTATTTTCAAATATTCGTTCATCAAGGGACCCGATATCGCACAGAAGCAGACACGTTGCGATTCGCGCGTTCACGAACACAAACTGGCCATTTCTGATATTAGTCAGAGGATTGCAGAGTGAATATTTTACCTTGAAGTGGTCGCACCTGCTTACTCAACAAAAAGTGTAATTTGATTAATAGACACGAGAGCTGCAACTTGCTAATACAGTAATAGTCAGAAATCGGATTATCCCGCATGCTGCGCTCCATGCTTCAGTCATGGGGTCCTCGGTTTGATCTATTCTGGCAAAAGATTTGCGGAAATAAAGGACTCCACATTGATCCATACTAGAATAATGATTTCAGAATAATACAAGATAAATTAAGATTAACATTTATTTTGGCCAGTCAGAACTTACATAAAAATAATTAAACACGAATCCATGGTACACAACTTTCAGCATAAAAATATAAAATACAATAACAAAGTAATATGAAAATAGTTTCAAAGAGTCATTATATCTGGCACTGTACATACAGTGTGCGTAAGTGCCTCTCGGACACAGCACTGCATGGGGGCTCTGGCTACAGAATGTTCCCAAATGGCAGCTCTGCCACCCTTCCTTAAATACCCAGACCAGAACAAAAGGGTTGTAAATATCTGCAACACAAACACCTGGTTTCGGGGGAGAGGATCAGATATCTTCTGAGACTACTCAAAAGGAGAACAGAATTCTCATAAGTTTCAATCATTCTCATCCTACCAGTGACAGCAGTGAAGTTGAGACCATTTTACCAATCACACTGAGACCTTTAAAAAGATACCATATATGAAAGGGGAAAAACAATAGATTAACAAGAAACATCGTCTGTGGTATATTTGCATTCTGTGACTTGAATCAGAGGGAAGGGAGTCGGTGAGGGAGAGGGGGAGAAGGTTTGGGCAGGCCGATGTCCTACACTCTTTCTGTGAGATCTTCTCTCCAGATTAGTGAGTTTTATTGTTCTATTGCAGGGGGTTGGATCTTCAGCTTTTGTCTTAGCAGTAAAACCGATTCTTACAGTCCTAAAGCTCTTGCCTGATCATAACCCTTCTTTTTCCAGTGATCTTCCTGTGACCAATAGAACAAAGACACACATGAAATAGACCTACCTGGAAAAACTTCAAGCACTAGAAATACTACATAAAATGTATAAAGTAATCAAATTTATAAAAAAAAAACAATGCATAGTCTTTACTGTGTAAATTAAATATGCATTTATTCTTATTAAAGTTAAAAAGTGATTCAATCAAGAGCAGTGAGAGATTTTCTCTTTTTTTTGTTGTTTGATTAGCATTAATAACAATGGCAGGTAAATTTGGATGCTGTCACTTTAAGACTGACTGCACGGATCCATTATACTTGTGCGTTGTTCTTTCTCAATTTTTTTTCTCAACTGTTAACGTTTACTTAAGACATAAATTACTCTGTTTACTTGCAAATACGTGGTCACTTTGACACACAGACACAGGTATGTGTATTTAACCGTTCAAGCCCAATTAGGCAGCAAAAAGCACTCAGTTCATTTCTCACGCACGTCTCTCAGACAGCGCTGAGAAACAGTCTCTCAGAGCGTGCGCACATATACTGAAATGAGTTCTCTTTCGCTGCTAATTGTGCTTCAACTGTTTAAAATAACCTGTTTTTAAACTGCAGTGCTTAAAAACTCATGCAAACGATAAGCTTTCGTACACAGCACAGCAACGTCAAGCGTGTAACCACGATAGAGACGATAGTCCAAAATCTCTACCGGTTGACAAATTTCTACTGGTTAATTGTGTCTACCGGTATATTGCCCACACCTATCTCTCACTCATCTCTCTTTCTTCATATCTCCCTCTTTCTCACTCTCTCTCTTCTCCCTCATCATGAGTGTATACGCCCCCTACTGCTGATTGATTGGCTATAAGTGTTTTGTGGTGCTCGTTCCGATCCACTTTCAACAGCGTTCCTCAGAAATCACTTACTGCACCTTTAACAGACAGTAAGTTATTTGCAGTGCAGTCAATTTAACACAATATAGAAGGGCAGTTGTATATGTAAAATCAGTTTGTTGACATTTGTTGATAATATATACATTAATAAATGTGGCCCTTTTTATGTTAATCAATCCGTGCATTTTACTGTTATGTGGCAAGCAGGTTGCATTTCATATCAGTAATGGATTTTGCCATTTAAGAAAACAATTGGCATGCTGTTACGGAACACCTGAAAATGAAAGGAAAAAGTGGTTTGATGGAATCAATGATGCCAATGAAATAGGTCATCCGCAGCTGATAGAGTCCCAGCTGGTAGAGAGTGCCTCAGACACGGACGCAGATGTGCAGGCTTAGCAGAATGATCTGGGTCTTTTTACAGGACCAAGTCATGTGGAAGAGTATTGTCTTTAGAGAGGATGGCGCTGTGGAGTCAAGCTGCGAGGAACAGGCATGCTGGGATCAATAGACTTACTGACCTCATGCAATGTTTTTATGAATGTCTGTGTTTATGTTTGTTGTTAGGATGGTGAATAATTGCCTTGCCGAGGAGCTGAAAGAGATCCATGCATTCGAGCAGAAAACATTGACACCAGAGCAGTGGGAGAAACAGAAAGCACAATGACACATACAGACACGCACAAAACTCATTCATGCAGCCATCAAATAAAACAGCAGTGACTTTTTTTTAATTTGATACTTCCATTTTTCCCCATCAAAGTATAATGTAATGGGAATCAGTTGATTTGTATTTATAAAGTAATTATGCTTCAATTTATTTTGTCAAAACATCTCATGCAAATGATAAGGAATCTTTAAAATGTAGTTTGCTGACAATAAAGAAAATTTCTGAACAGAATATGTAGGTTGTTGTCAGTTTGTTATTTGTCTGATGACATATTTTCATGTATGTTTTTAGAGTGAATGCTGCCAAAGGTTTAAATTTCAGAGGATGGTTCAGACAGAATGTTTCGATTTAGAAAATATGGCCATCAACAAAACATTCAATACTGTTAATTTCAAAACGATTTTCATAATGTCTTAGTATCTGATTTGTCCCCCATTGGCTTTAATGGCAGCAGAGCTCCAGCTGCATGAACTTCACAAGTTGATTTGAGAATGATGCAAAGAGCATCTTGTGCTTCAGTGAAAGAACATCTGACTGTTTGTACAAAAGAGTCACATGATCAATGTCACAAATGTACATATATAATATTAGTGACTCTGTAATAATCTGTAACTTTTGTTTTAATCAAAATCCCAAAACTTTTTGTATATTTTCAAGTTTAATTAGTACATTTTCTATCACTTCTATCTTTTTGGAGTGAAAGCTGCCAAAGGTTTAAAGGGTTAGTTCACCCAAAAATAAAAATTCTGTCATTAATTACTCACCCTCATGTCGTCCCAACCCGTAAGACCTTCGTTCATCTTCGGAACACAAATTGAGATTTTTTTTATGAAATCCGAGAGCTCAAGGTCCAGAAATGTAGTAAAAACATCATTAAAATAGTCCATATGACTACAGTGGTTCAACCTTAATTTCATGAAGCGTCGAGAATACTTTTTGTGAGCAAAAAACAAACAAAAATAACTACTTTATTCAACAATTTCTTCATGTCTGTGTCAGTCTCCTACGTTGTTGACGTAGTAAATACAGTGCAGCGCTTCCGAGTTACGTCAGAGCTACGCCAGAACGCTGGCTTACCATTGGCCAATGCTGTTCACGTGAGCACGACGCATGCATGTGATGCTGATGCAGGAGCTGGCCAACGTAAACTGCGTAGGAGACTGACACAGATGTGAAGAAATCGTTGAATAAAGTCGTTTTTTGCGCACAAAAAATATTCTCGTTGCTTCATAAAATTAAGGTTGAACCATTGGAGTCACATAGACTATTTTAACAATGTTTTTACTACCTTTCTAGACCTTGAAAGTGTTAAATAAATTGCTGTCTATGGACGGGTCAGAGAGCTCTCGGATTTCATCAAAAATATCTTAATTTGTGTTGAATGAGGGTGAGTAATTAATGACAGAATTTTCATTTTTGGGTTAACTAACCCTTTAAACTTTAGAGGATGGTACAGACAGATACAGAGATGTTTCGATACAATATGGCCACCAATTTCACTTTGCTCAAAAACTATAGTATGTTAGTATAAATTCACTGAAAGCTCTGAAATCTAAAAACTTTACCAGAATGTTTTGATTCTTTAACTCTGATCAGCCTGAATTTACCCAGGTAACAAATTTATCCTACTGGAACGTAAATGGATGCTGACCACAGCTGGCAAACAAGATTTTCAACTTGCAACTAAATGAAATTTCAGTATGTTCCTTTTTTGTTACATGTCCCCATCCACTTTCACTATCAAAAATAACAGCATGAATATTTTTCAAAAATTCTCCTTTTATTTGTTCCCCAGAGCAAAGTAAAGTATAAAATAACATGAGGGTGAGGAAACGATGACAGCTTTTTCATTTTTGGTGAACTATCCCAAGGCTCCATGTTCTCCAGATTTTCAGTCAGAAAAATACCTCACTGCACCGTTGAGAACCAATGATAAATGATGATTATTGCATCGGATAACCCGAATAACGAAGTCTTAGAATACCAAGCTAATTAGTGCACACTTTAAGTGCTTTACAAACAGAAAAATATGCTTTGGATAAGATAGCAACTTGTCAGTGATTCAGGGATAGACATAACCTCTTCTGTTCAGACGGATATAAAGTGTGATTAATAATAACATTGCGAGAGCAAATGTTTTATTCATGAAGCTAAAAGCATGTAAGATTTGTGCTGAAGCTGAGAGTGCAGACGGGCCTCCTGCTGTCTGACATAAAAACAACAGACTCCAGAAGGCGTTCAGTGCTCTTTCTCACACAAACACATTCTGCTCGCACTTACATGTGTCTGACAGTAATATTACAGTGAAATCAGTATTTATTTTAATGCTAAATGAATTAACATGCTGTTCTGTCAATATACGTGCACAGAAAAGACATTTTGGTGCATGACAATAAAAGTAAATCAAATGTGACTGCAATGTTCATTAGCATGGGAATGTAGAAATTTCACTCAAAACTTTCTGTAATATTTTTTGTAATACAGATCACACAGGGGGACCTGTAGAAGCAAGATACAAGAATTCCTTTATACCTGTTGCGCTCACGTTTTTAAATGAATTATTATAAAATGTGTTATTGTGTGTGTTGTGTTGCTGTACATGTATGTATACTGACAATAAAGTAAAGTAAACCTATTGTCACTTTGCAAATAATATGAATGAGCCATTGCTTTCAATCACAAAATCTAAAAATATCAGCACATCACACACATAAAATTGTACAAAAGCTGTCACTAAGGTGGTATCCTTTCAAAAGGTACTTATATGATAATAATATGTACATTTGAGGTAATATGTACCTTTAAGGTACTAGTATGCACCCTCTAGGAGTAAATATGGAATAAAAGTGAAAAAAAGCCTTTTGTACCATTTGTTTCCTCCTTATGTAAGAGTGTGGTACTAACATACATAAGAGACTGGAAATATATAATATTGGAAATATGCTATTGGAAGTAAAATTGAAAACCTGTGAAATTGGTTATGAAAGACCAACATTCAGACTGTGGCAGGTGGGCCTGCAGTAGCTGGCAGAATTCAGAAACATTCATTAAAGTTTGCAGTCAGTCTAAAATATTCTATATTGGCAAAAGTATTGGGACACCCCTCCAAATCATTGAATTCAGGTGTTCCAATCACTTCCATGGCCACAGGTGTATAAAATCAAGCACCTAGGCATGCAGACTGCTTCTACAAACATTTGTGAAAGAATAGGCCACGTAAAATCACAGAGCTGAGGCGCACAGTGCGCAGAAGTCGCCATCTTTCTGCAGACTCAATAGCTAGAGACCTCCAAACTTTGTGTGGCCTTTAGATTAGCTCAAGAACAGTGCGTAGAGAGCTTCATGGAATGGGTTTCCATGGCTGAGCAGCTGCATCCAAGCCTTACATCACCAAGTGCAATGCAAAGTGTCGGATGCAGTGGTGTAAAGCACGCCGCCACTGAACTCTAGAGCCGTGGAGGTGTGTTCTCTGGAGTGATGAATCACGCTTCTCTGTCTGGCAATCCAATGGACGAGTCTGGGTTTGGCGGTTGCCAGGAGAACGGTACTTGCCTGACTGCAATGTGCCAAATGTAAAGTTTGGTGGAGGGGGGATTATGGTGTGGGGTTGTTTTTCAGGGGTTGGGCTTGGCCCTTTAGTTCCAGTGAAAGGAATTCTTCAGCATACCAAGACATTTTGGACAATTTCATGCTCCCAACTAACAGTTTGGGGATGGCCCCTTCCTGTCCCAACATGACTGCGCACCACTGCACAAAGCAAGGTCCATAAAGACATGGATGAGTGAGTTTGGTGTGGTGGAACTTGACTGGCCTGCACAGAGTCCTGACCTCAACCCGACAGAATACCTTTGGGATGAATTAGAGGGCCAAATATGAAAGCCTTGTCAGCGACTGTCATGCACAAGGATGAAGGGCGAGGTGCTTACCTGTGGAGGTAGAGTGTAGAGGCTTTGCAGGACAGTCTCTCTGTAGGGCTTTTACTGCACTTGGCATCTCAGGTGAAAGGAAGAGGAGGGCCATCTGTAACAGCATAGAGGCAGCAGAGAAAGCCTCCAGATGGATTTGGACCAAGAGAGCGGTTCTGTGGGAGAGTCCTGCTAGGGCACGAGCTGAGGCTTGATCAACCTCAGCTGGGTCGCCTGAGAGAGGGTGTCTGATGACCCGAAACACCCGATGACCTTGGGAAACATCACTGACGATGTGCCCTAGTATAGCATCAGAAGATGTTTCATCACAAATACTGTATATATATATAAACTACCAGTCAAAAGTTTGGAAACTGTACTATTTTGATTGTTTTTGAAAGAAGTCTCTTCTGCTCACCAAGGCTGCATTTATGTTATTAAAAATACAAAAAAAGCTGTAATATTGTGAAATATTATTAAAATGTAAAATAACTGTTTTCTATTTGAATATATTTTAAAATGTAATGTATTCCTGTGATGCAAAGCTGAATTTTGAGCATCACTACTCCAGTCTTTAGTGTCACATGATCCTTCAGAAATCATTCTAATATGATGATTTGCTGCTCAAGAAACATTTATGATTATTATCAATGTTGAAAGCAGTTGTGTAAAACATTTTTTTTTAGGATTATTTGATGAATAGAAAGTTCAAAAGAACGGTATTTATCTGAAATAGAAATCTTTTGTAACATTGTAGTTCAAAAGTTTTGGGTTGGTAAGAATTTTTTTTTTTTTTTTTTTTTTGGGAAAGAACTTAAAGAAATTAACACATTTATTCAGCAAGTTCGCGGCCTTATAAGGTTCGAGTATCAGTTTCGGCAGGAAATAGGTGGGGGAGTGAATGAACAGCGCTCTCTTTGGTGAAATGCAGAACACAAATTCCGAGTATGGGAAACCATACTTGGCTACACATCAGGTCAATTTCACTATATATATATATATAGCCTACATTTAATATTTTGTTGTAAATTTAAAGGTAATGCATTACTTTACTTGTTACTTGAAAATAGTAATCTGACTACATAACTCACATTAGTTGATATGCGTTACCCAAACACTGCCAGTGACCTATACTGACCACTGATTGGATCTGAGTTTTTAAGAATTGTGCGCATTTTAAATAAAATAATAAATTGAGATAACTAAAAACAGAATTTGAACACAAATTGTGTTTAATATGAGTTAAACTAGCAAGATACAAGATACATTACCATATGAGTTCCAGTCTATCTTGGATTAAGGAGATGAAGGCTTATACGTGACTTGACAGGGTAACAGATTCCTGTTACTCATATTATAGTCCAATATGTCTTTACATTTTCTTCATAGTATTGAAAAGTTTGGGGTCAATATGATTATTTTTGAAAGATGTCTCTTCACTATAGAATTTATTTGATAAGAAAAACAGTAAAAACAGTAATATTATGAAATATTACCATTTTAAAATGTAATTTATTCCTGTCATAGAAAAGCTGAATTTTCAGCAGGCTTCAGTGTCTTCCCTAGTCCTCAGTGTCACATTCTAATGTGCTGATTCTGATGAGCACCAAGCTCAAAAAATATTTCTTATTATCCGTGTTGTGCTGCTTAATATGTTTTTGTGAAAACCATGATACATTTTTTCAGGATTCTTTGATAAATAGAAAATTCAAAAGAACAGCATTTATTTGAAATACAAAAAACATGTAATGTTTATACAGTGGTGGTCAGAATTATCGGCACCCCTGGTAAATATCAAATATGGCTATAAAAAATAAATCTGCATTGTTTATCCTTTTGATCTTTTATTCAAAAAATTCACAAAAATCTAACCTTTCATTGAAGTAAAAGAATTGAAAATTGAAATCACATTATGAAATAAATGCTTTTCTCCAAAACACGTTGGCCACAATTATTGGCACCCCTAGAATTTTTTATGAGTAAAATATCTCTGAAGTATATTCCCATTAATATGTACATTTTTTAGCACACCAGGGTGACTCGGAACATGAAATTGTCCAGCTATGATGTCTTGTTCTACAGGAGTATAAATATAAGGAAACACAAAGGCCAAATTCCCTTAATCATTCATCACAATGAGTAAAACCACAGAATATAGTTCTGATGTGCAGCAAAAGATTGTTGAGCTTCACAAAATAGAAAGTGGCTGTAGGAAAATAGCTAAAGCATTGAAAATTCCCATTTCCACCATCAGGGCAATAATTAAGAAGTTCCAATCAACTAAAGATGTTACGAATCTGCCTGAAAGAGGACGTGTGTCTATATTGTCTTAACGCACGGCGAGGAGGAAAGTTTGAGTGGCCAAAGACTCTCCAAGGATCACAGAAGGAGAATCGCAGAGATTAGTTGAGTCTTGGGGTCAGAAAGCCTAAAAAAAAAAAAAATATTCAAACAACCCCTACATCACCTCATGTTGTTTGGGAGGGATTCAAGAAAAATCCTTCTTGCTCATCCAGAAACAAACTCCAGCATATTCAGTTGTCAGACACGACTGGAAATTCAAAAGGGACCTGGTTCTATGATCAGATGAAACTATAAAAAGAGCTTTTTGACAGCAAATCCACCAGATGGGTTTGGTGAAAACAGGGATAAAAAGTTCCCAATGCCCACGGTTAAAAATACCGCTGGATCTTTAATGTTGTGGGCCTATTTTTTTGCTGGAGGTCCTGGACATCTTGTTCAGATACATGGTATAATGGATTCTAGCAAATACCAACAGATAAAAAAAATCAAAACCTGACGGCCTCTGCTAGAAATCTTACAATGGGCCGTGGTTGGATCTTCCATCAGGACAACGATCCAAAACAAACATCAAAATCAACACACAAATGTGTCACTGAACACAAAATGAAGCTTCTGCCATGACCATCCCAGTCCCCTGACCTGAACCCTATAGAAAATGAGTGGGGTGAACTGAACAGAAGAAGCACCAACATGGATCTGGGAATCTGAAGGATCTGGAGAGATTCTGTATGGAGGAATGGTCTCTGATCTCTTGTCAGGTGTTCTCCAAACTCATCAGGCGTTATAGAAGAAGACTCAGAGCTGTTATCTTGGCAAAAGGAGGTTGCAAAAAGTATTTAATAAAAGGGTGCCAATAATTGTTGCCAACGTGTTTTAGAGAAAAGCATTTATTTCATAATGTGATTTTACCCCCCCACTTTCAATTCTTTTACTTCAATGAAAGGTTAGATTTTTGCGAATTTTCTGAATAAAAGATCAAAAGGATAAACAATGCAGATTTATTTTTTACAGCCATATTTGATATTTACCAGGGGTGCCAATAATTCTGACCACCACTGTATAAATGTCTTTACTGTCACTTTTCATCAATTTAATGCATCCGAATAAAAGTATTAATTTTTTTTCAAAAAAAATCTTACTGACCCCAAACTTTTGAACAGGAGCGTAAGTTCAATATTTTAATAGGCTACATGTAATTTTATAAAACATATTTTTGCATTAATGTTGATCAGGAAGCACAATTTTAAATGTTAAAAGATAAATGTTAATTTATTGAGAATTCATAATATTCAGTAACACTTTAGTTTAGGGTCCAATTCTAACTATTAACTAGTAGCTTATATGCATATTATTGGCTGTTTATTAGTACTTATAAACCACATATTAATGCCTTATTCTGCATGACCATATTCTACATCCTTAATCTTACCTAAACTTAACAACTACCTTGCTAACTATTAAAATAAGCAGTAATTAGGACTTTATTAATGTAAAAGTCGTAGTTAATAGTAGGCATTGGACCCTAAATCTAAAGTGTGACCTAATATTCTTATGATTATTTTAACATTTTGATTTATAATTACTTTTGACAACACAAAAAACAGCTAAATGTTTCAAATGCATATTTAATAATTACAAGCCTAAAAATATACTTGCATCTACTCAGCCTAGTTGTAACATTAGAACATTTTCTGCCTTTCAAATACAGTGCAGTTAAGGGGTTTGAAGGTGTTTATTTAACATTATTTAGAAAAAGATCAGATCCTATTTCAAAATCCATGTAAATAAAACAATAACGTTTCAGCAAACACAAACACACAACTTTATGATAGTTGTTGATGTTTCACGGTCTATGACTTAATCATATCAAATGCACAGCAAAGTCCAACAGAACTACAGAAGGTTCCGAGTTGAGAACCTCAAACCTGACTGTATATGCCAACAAGCATTCTATCAAAACAGACTAATGAAATCATTTTATATGCCTGACGTGTCAAAGACAGTACTAGGATGGTGTAATTTCTGGTGGTAGCGCAGACCTCCACAGTTTCTAAAACTCTTCCCACACTCTTCACATACATACGGCTTTTCCCCGGTGTGAATGCGGAAGTGCCGTGTCAGCGCCCCCGAGTGGCGAAACCGCACCCCGCACAATGAACATCTGTACGGACGCTCACCAGTGTGTATCCTTAAATGAGTCTTCAGGTTCTCCAGGCGATTGAAGTCTCGTCTGCACATGCTGCAGTGATACGGGCTGCACCCTGGAGGGAAAAGCTGCTGTTTTCTTGGTCTGGTTGCGACCGTGCCTTCTTCCACACTCATTAATATGGTTCTGTGATGCTAAATGTGATGATTACACAGATCATTTGAACTGTGAAATACACGACCACAGAATTTACAAATATACAGGCTGGAATGGATGTTTGTCCTCACCTGCGCATTACAGTTTTGAGCTGACTGCGTGAGGGAGGTCCTGTCGTCTGGTGATAGGTAGAGGTTGTGAAACGGGGTGGAGGCAAGAGAAACGCAACCACTGGATGGCAAATTGATTTTTGAGGAGCCTGAGGAAATAAAACATAAATCACTGACAATATTTCAGTATCGGGAACTCTATTATGGATTAACCATTACCATGACCATGGCTGGGTTCTTGATCCAAAGGTTCAGTCTCCTTCTGTGGCTTCTCTGGATCAGGCCTCCAGTCTTCTAGGAGTTTTGACTGAACTAAAGTCATTCTGTTGTGCACAAACTCCTCATTACAAGTTGGGTCAAAACTATAGTCTGGACTAGGATAAGGAGAACCACATCCAGAGCTGCTATTCAGTGCCGGTTCTTCGAGATCTGGCTTTTCACTTTTCACCTTAACTTGCTCAATTGCAGGCTGAAATGATAAGTTTTGATCGCTTGGCTCTACATCTTGTATGTGATCTATGTTGAGCTCATTTTGGCCTGATGTATCTTGCTCTGTGAAGACATAAAGACACAAAATGGATTATATATAAATATACATAAATACACACACACACATATACAGTCAAACCAAAATTTATTCAGACACCTTCAACATTTTCTCACATTATCACAGTTTATTTGCTATAATTTAGAAAATGGTAATAAAATATGACAATGTCATATTGTCAGATAATGTCAGATAACTTTGATAGAAAGGTTCATAGAAATGGATTACAATCAACCAATCAGCTGTCAGCTGTTAAATTTAAGTACACAATTAGATAATACCAATTTAGGTCATACAATTACCAGGCAATGCTTAATTTTGTTCAGTCTGTGGTGTAAAAGGTCGCATTAGCAATTAAAGAAAAACACTTAAGCAAAAAAATGGTTAGGTCAATGTGTCTGAATAATTTTGGTCCCAAATTTTTATCAATTTTACTGGTAGTCCACTGTATGAAGAATTGTTGTGTATAATATGTCAGTTTACTTTATTTTGCTATGCTCACTTACATAAATGAACTATAGTGTCCTGCACCCACTAGTAAAAAAATATATCTGGTGTCTGAATAATTGTTGATTTGACTGTATAATAGGGTTGCAGATTTAGTCTAAAGCTATCACTCAAAAGATTAACACTTTGTTTAAAAGTGAGAAAACTGACTTAATTTACTCGACTTTTTTTCCATCATGCTGTAATTGGCTAAATATGACTTTAGTAGTCTACAACCGTCAGTATCTAATCACCTGATTTCTGTTTTTCATTTTGCGATACTCAAGTTAAACGCACCATTAATAGGTGATGTGTTCATTCCATGTGATCGTACACGACCATCATGAGAGATTTTGTGAAAAGATCCATTCAGCAGCCCTTCACTCTCATCCACATATGCATCTACTTCATCGTGTTCCTGCTTTTCCCACACTTTCCTCAGTGTATCCTCTCGCAGACTGCACGAGCTGCTCTGATTTGATTCACCATGATCGAGATGCTGTGGTGGTAATTTGAGATGGTTGTTGTCCCGCTGTCTCTCTCGAATCTGCTCGCAGACATCCAGTAGCTCTTGACCTGCTGTCAGTCTGCTGATCTCATTGAGCGCGATCTCAAGCGCCACCTCAAATGCCTTGCGCAGAGCCGTCTCGAGCGCGGCCTCCACGCATCTGGACACCAGCGATATCGGCTCCGTTCCGCTGCCACAAGCGTTCATTTTATAAAAACACACCGTGTCTCACTGTCTACCCCTTCAGAACGCTTATAATGCGGACGCCGTTAGAGTCATTTAAAGTGTTCCAGCTACTGAAGGCGACAGGAAATGCTTCAAAATAAAAGTCAATAAACGCAAAGAGCTTCTTGAACCGTCTTCATGGAAAAAAAAAATATATATTTTTTTACTAATGTACTCTTATGTTACTCTTATAAAATAAAATATATTCTGCCCAGTTTCACCTTCATTATGTTTTATTTAATTAAAATTAAGTGTTAAAATGTAATTTAAAATTTAAGCTATATTTCGGAAACTATTGTTGCCACTGTAATCTTTATAAGTGCTTTCAGAGGTATAAATAAAGTGTTTTCCTCACATAGACCGCACTCGTGCCATTTTGACAGTTCAGTGGCGCTGCCCACTAAAAAAGCGTTCCGGACTTTGCGGCTTCCGTACAATCACAGTCCAGGAAGAGCTGCTATCTTTCAATCTTAGAAACCAACGCCAAACCGCCGACACCCAACTGAGACACCACCGTGTGAGAAAATCAGTAAGTGTTATTTTGATTCGGTAATCCGATGTCATATTCCATTTAGCAGGTTGTGCCTTTGTGAGTTAGATCTTTTATTCAGCTGTGTATCATCCTCGTGGGCATCACTCATGAGCCACTGCCATGACATGTTTACTAGTTACAGTGACTATATGATGAGTAGACATGAATAGAACAGAAATGCCCTAAAAATAGAAACACGTTTACATTAGTTATTTTTATTAGCCAGGACTGTTTATAGTTTATAAACTATGGCTGTTCTTGTAACATTAAGAGAACTGTCAGTCAAGATCTGCTATAAAATGCAGAGAAATGCTGTTTTATGAGGAATCACAACAATGTAATCGTCTGGCTTTATTTTTTTTTTTTTATTTCCCCCTGTGCCTGTTAGAATTGCTCAAATATTTCGCAGGATCAGTTTACATGGGCGTATGTATGAACAAAGCAAGTGCCGTCCAGTAGGTGTCTCTCATGTGACCTCATTCATCACCTTTATTGGAAATCTTAACATACTGTAAGTTATCCTTGGACTAACATTTTCGGAACACCTTTGTTGTTGTGTGTGTGTGTGTTGTTGTTTTTTTTTTTAAACTTTAGATCTCTGGCACATATACTGACTAATATATATATATATATTTTTTTTTTTTGTTGGTTTGTGTCTAGGACTAGTTTCCATAAACGAACAGCTATTCTGCGTTTGTTTTGTGTTTCAGGTTGTCATGGCTAGGACCATTGTGATGCTGCTGGTTTCTGTGAACTGACACCATTAAAGTGGTACTTCATTGATTCATGTAAGCTTCATCCATCCACTTCCTTCATATGCAAGTTTTTATATCAACAAATCTTTTGTAGCACCACATTTAATTGGCACTAGGCTACAGTCTGGTAAATTTTCCTGTGAGGAGACAAGGGAGGCAGTGCCTCCTCAAAAAAATGGATGAGAAAATAATCCAATGTACAAGAATAAAACAACACAAATATTACAAAACATGACAATAAAAAGTCTATAAATCACAATTTTTTCTAAAAAGACACTTTTCCAAACAGTGACAACAGTGGTTAAAGTTACACCATGAGGCAGCGTCAAGTCAATTCACCTTTATTATATAGTGCTTTATACAATACAGATTGTTTTTAAAGCAGTTTTACAGGGATAAACAGGAAAATAATGATTCAATGATGCAAACAGAGTTAAGTTTTGCTGTAAAGAAGAAAATAGTGTCTTTGTTCAGTGGAGGTCAGTTCAGTGTTGATTCAGTTCCGTTTGTAGTAGACATGAAAGAGTTAATGGGTTTTTGCTTATGTCACATGATCATGGTGGGGGGTCACGGTATTTACGTAGGAATGGGAATATTAGTCACCTGTTCACTGATTGAAGGTAGGGAGAGGGGGTGAGCAGGGAGGATGTATTCTTTGTTGACCACAAAACCTTATACATTAAAAAAAATCAGTCAGCAATCAAAAGTACTTTTTGCCTCACTGATATTTTATGTTTGCGTCAAAAATGCATAGAGTCCCTGTCTTAGTCTCTTAGCGGCCTTTAGCAAGGACAGAGTAGCCGCTATACCGTTCAATAACTGTAAAGATCATAAAATATGAAAGTAGTTCAATTAATCTATAAAGCATCTCTGTAAATGATGTCATCGTCCAGCTCAGTTCAGTTCTCATCAGTACGGTGTCAGTACAGTCAAATCAATAAAATTGCTGAATATTACGTGTCCCTAACAAAGCAAGCCAGAGGCGACAGTGGCAAGGAACTCCATCGGTGACAGAATGGAGAAAAAAACCTTGGGAGAAACCAGGCTCAGCTGGTGAGCTAGTTCTCCTTTGGCCAATATGGCCAACAAACCAACATGGTGTGGTTATGATTCCAGGCTGCATCACAAATCAGATTGTGGATGTATATCATTCAGAATGTTTCATCCAGTTCCTTCTACTTAAAAAGGATGAGTCTTACTTGCCCCTGAGCCTACTGAGTTTTAAAAGACCCGTGCTGTGGGTTTGGTGGGGGGTAATTAAGAATGAATGGGGAGCAGTCACGTGAGAGGAGGCAATTCCTCCATTGTGCTATCACTGACTTTTCATCACACTATAAATTCCACCTCTTGTTTTCGTGTGCGTTTCGTGAATCAGACTGAATGAACAAAATCACCTGAAATGACTTGAAAATACGACCTGCAGTGTTTACTTTGATGACTGATGATCTGAAAATAAGTTGACTATTAAAAAGGACTGTTGAACATTAGTTCACAAGTAAAATAGTTCTGAATTTTAGTACTGTATTCTTTTAGTTATTATTTTGAGAATGTAAAAATGCTTAAAAGACACTAACTTTATGTGAATATACTTGGTTTAAATAAATAGAACATTAATTGCATCGTTAATGTAAAAATACAAAATAGAGTTTTATTTATTTATTTTCTTATTTAGTAATAATGTTATTTACTTAACCTGTAAAATGTGTCAAAATGGAAACCTGTGAAATGTGTTGCCTCTTCATTTCAGAACACCTCTGCACACCACTGTAAAGGTATCATACTAAAAAATGCAATCCATGAGTAATACTGGGACACTTCAGCCTAATCATCTATCATTATGTATATATCCATCCATTTTTAATACTTTATTTGGTAACACTAAGGTCAATAAGGTCTCATTTGTTAACATTAGTTAATGTATTAACTAACATGAACTAACATTGAATAATACATTTGCTACAGTATTTATTCATCTTTGTTAATGTTAGTTAATAAAAATACAGTTGTTCATTGTTCGTTCATGTTATCTGTGTTGGTGGAATATGTTGGTTTCATTTTTTTTTTTGTCCAAAAGTCTAAGAACATTTTGTGAAAGTGCTTCTATTTCATTGTTTAAAAAAAAAAAAATTAATTAAAGATATTATCAGGATAATAGTGCGAATAAGAGTTTATTTGAAAAACTACCATGCTTTTCTGAATTTCGTGTATTTGGTATGTCTCTCGAGCTGCATAAATTCCACAGGTTTGTGAGAAACCTGATGATCATCTTCTCCTGCATGGTTTGAAATGATCCAAAGAGCAATGGAAGCAAGAACATCTGACCTGACATGATTTTGCGTTATAACCTTTCTTTGTAATGATTGTTTCAAAATATTACAACTTTTTAATGTACTTCTGGTAATAAATTTGAATATTTTTTTTTTTTTTTTTGAATATTGTAGAACTATAGTAGATTTTAGAAATTTTTGAACCCTTTATGGGAGGCTTTATGCTTGCTCCATTTGAATTCAATTAATGTGCTTGTGAAGACTTTCTTGTACAAGCTGGTTAAATTTTCATATCCTATTTTGGCCGTGGACAAATCAATATGTTCCACATTAAATGGTACTTTTGGCCACCATTGATCCAAACTCTGCTTTCTGTCTACACTCAGGAGCTGCTTCAGTTATCCTGGCGCATACGCTATCCGGAAGGATGAAGCTGCGACTGCATTTTGTGGTGGACCCCATGGGCTGGTTCTGCATAAGCATGGTGCTGTTTGTCTGGCTCTATAACAGCTTCCTCATTCCCAAACTGGTGCTGTTGCCACACTATGCGGAGGGACATATACCTGCTACACTTGTGGTCTGTAAGTTCTCTCACTATGTTCTATTGATAACAGCCCCTATTAAGTGTTGTAATCAGTATCGTCAGGTTCAGTACAGAATAGTTTCACTGAAATCTGGTTTGTGCAGGTCATAAGGAAAAGCTACAAATGAGTCAGTTAAAACCTGAATTCCTCTTAGATTAGAGCAGAGCATTGAGATAATGAGGTCACGTTCACCATGAGAGTAAGTAGAATAGCAGGACAGGTTTATGTACAACAGTTTTTTTTTTTTTTAACCACTGAGAACTAATTACAAACCTGGCACTCTGTGAACATATCTAGATTTGCATTTCTTGAAGGAAATATTAAAGAGCAAAAGAATAGTGTTCAAAATTTAAGCAAGCTTAGGCTTTAGATCCATCCCTGATGAAACTTGCATACCTGTTGCTTTCTAGTAATCCTGAAGATCTTGATTAGCTTGTTCAGGTGTGTTTGTTCAGGGTTGGAGCCAAACTATGCAGGAAAGTGGATCTTGAGGGCCAGGGTTTCCCACCTCTGCACTAGACTTTAATCATGCAGAATTTCTATAGACACTTCAACGGTCGAATTATGACGTCACACTCTGCAGCGTCTTTTTAAAGAACATTATTCAATATATAAAACATCCAAAATGTAAAAATATGCAATCTACTGTAGTGTAAAAATTGTTTTTTTTTTTGTTTTTTTTTTGTTTTTGTTTTTAAATTCAGCTAAGAGATCACTTCATGAAACATTGATCTTCTGATCTTCTGTTGGTCACATCTCTTCAAGTGATACAAATTCACAGGGTCAGAGTTCACCATACTTGAACTTTGGAATGCACTGAGATTTGCATGAGATTGCATTTCCTGTCCTCTGCATTTGCATGTGTGTAAATAGAAGTCAATGAAACTGAAAAGTTTGGGGTCGCTGAGTTCCCTAAGGTTGCACCAAGGATACATTTATTTAATAAAAAATACAGTAAAACAGTAAAATGACTTTTAATATATTTTAAAATGCTATTTATTTATTCCTGTTATGACAAGGCTGAATTTTAAGCAGCCACTACTCCAGTCTTCACTCTTCTAATATGCTGATTGTGTGCTCGAGAAACATTTGTTAAAAATGGTTGTGCTGCTTAATATATATATATATATATATATATTTTTTTTTTTTTTTTTTTTTTGGATACTGTTTTTTTTTTTTTTTTTTTTTTTTTTTTTCTTCTTCCCAGGATTCTTTGAATAGAAAGCATTTATTTGAAACCATTTGTAACAATGTGAAAGTTTCAAAAACCAAATTAGATAGCTTCAGCCTTAGGTGTGCTATCAATAAAACCACATTTGTCTGTACATTAAGTGGTTTAGGTGAATTAATTGGAGAAGCTTTATGTTTAATTTTCATTAAAGGCACAATATGTAAGATTATTGAATTAAAATATCCAAAAACCAATAGAACAATGTTATATATTTTGTTGACTTGTGTACTTACATTATCCCAAATGTTTCCAAGAATGTTTAAATCCAGAGATATAAGCAATTTTAACCAGGACACGGACCGTGTCCATGCACCGTCTATCAGTGACATCATACCCGCGTTACCCTCAATTTCCAGTAACGGAACTATTTTGTAGAAACCATGGAAACACCAAAGACGCTTTAATATATTATTCATTAGACAGGTGAGCAACTGTTTGGATACATTCATAGACAGAAAACTAATCATTGTTATGTAGCTCAACACAGTTAGTCTTATTGTTTAAATCTCGTTTTCATGATTTAGCGAGTATCATGTTTTACCATGCCTAATATTGATCTAGCTTACTGCAGTGTGCAACAAGTGTCTCATAGTAGCTGCTGAGCGAACGCACAGAGAAGCATTATAACATAACTTTCAACACACTCAAATAATGTATCTAATATGATAAAACAGCGCTGCGTACGCATGACTGGAAAAAGCGGAAGCGGTCGTCTGCGGCATAATAAAAGCTCTGTGAAATCCAGGCATCATCAAGCTACGCCTTTGTTTTGAATAAGCGATCTCTAGTGGCGAAAAATTACATATTGTGGCTTTAATGTGTTAAAATAGCAATGTAATAAAAATCTCTCTACATGTCTGCTTGACCTTAATTCATTTTTAGTTATAGTGACTTTTGTGGTTAAAAGTGAAATTTCTCTATTTATCTATTTCTCCAGGTTACTATCTAGCATCACTGCTGTGTGTCTCAGCATTATTCAGGGCTTCCACCGCTGACCCCGGAAAACTTGCTCAGGACCCCAAAATTCCACTCGGAGGTATAAAACAAATAATGCTCACCTATACATTGTTTCATTTTCCTATAACACAGCATAACTATACTTGTTAGGGGCCAAGCACCAAAGGTGCGAAGGCACCTATTGAAATCGTTAGTGTTCCTATTATTATTATTATTATTATTATTATTCTTCCGCCATGGGAGTCTATGGCAGCCCATAGAACCGTTTGCGGGAAAGTTGTAACGGTTTGACATTCTGATAGAGGACAGTCTCTAACTCATTCCCTCTAGCGCCACCACCTGTCCAAAGTTTCACTCATATTTATGCTAATAACTTTTGAACCGTAAGACCTAGCAACAAAATTCTTTTTTCCTGAGCTCATGACGATTTGATTGTACCCTATGATTTTCCCTACTTTTTCGTAAAGCAACATGCTGAGTCGAATGATATCCAATTTTACAATATCGGCGATTTTGGCTGTCGGCCATTTTGAATTTTGTGCTAAAATGCTGTATTTTAAGAACGCATGAACGGATTGTTACGAAACTTGGTATGGGTCATCAGCACGATGCCCTGAAGGAGCCTGAGAAGTTTCGGACCAGCGCTACCTAGTGGTAAAATCAATTTTTCAAATGCTTATAACTTTGGGTGTGGTCAACTTATTTTCATGGGAGTTACTTTTTTTTTTTTTTTTGTCTCCTGAATCCTTGCCGAGACCAACAATACCAAACATGCCAGGTTTTGCCTTATGGTTTGTGCAGCGTTGTGATTTAGCGCTTAAAAAACCACCTATTTCCACCAATTTGGAAACATAGGTCGCTGGCTATACGCTAATGCCCAAATGTGAAAATATTTATAGTACTAGTAACTCGACACACATACGTATGGGCTCACTCTGAGGACACATAAAAAATGGTGGGATTGTGCCTCTTGGTGGCGCTATAATAGAAAAAATTATGAAATTCCCATTGACTTCAATACAGTATTATGATAAAAAAATGCTAGGCCTTTGTTTTACTAACGCTTTGTCGCATCATTACGAAACTTGGTATGTGTCTTCGGCACCATGCCCTGATGGTACTCAAAAAGTTTTGAGGCAGCGCCACCTTGTGGTCAAATGATATAATGACATTTACAAAAATGCTAATAATTTTTTATTAAATTAGCCTATTGTAATGAAACTGGTCATAATACATTCCTTGGGTCATGCCGAGAACATAGATACCAATTTTGCCATATTTGGCCAAACTTCCTGTCCGCCATCTTGTTTTTTGTTAAAATCCTACTTTTTCGAACTCGTCCTAGACCGTTTGTCCGATTTTCACCAAAAATCGAATCGTATCATCTTAAGACCGTGCCGACAATGCTTTGACATATTGACACCAAACTTTGCATGTATCATTGTCACCTCACTCTGACCACACCACATCAGTTTCGTAACTGTGCCACCTATTGGTCAAAAGTGATAAACCATTAAATCATTATTATTGACTATATTTATAATTTTACAGCTGTTTTGCCTAAAATGATCTTAATAGGTCTTTAATGGCTCATTGTTGCAGTTGGTCTGACACTCCCAGCCATGTTGGCATGTCTTATCGTCGTCTTTGCGCTTGGCCCCGATAATGACTGCTTGCAGCTATATTATTCTAGTATATAGTTTTGTTTCACACATGTTGAAGGATTTATTAATAAGTGGCCTTAGAACTCTGCGCCTTGGAGTTCAGAATGCATTCATCGAATATTAATAACAAATAAAATATTGACCCGCTTTTATCATCTGATTAAATGACTAAAGCTAAATGCACAACAGTGAGCAACAAATATAAAACATTGGTAAAACATTGTTGTCTCTTAATTAAAGAGGTGTTGAGTCACTGATAGAGAGCAAATACTTTCTATTCTCTTTTCTAAGTTCCACTAACTAACCAGATGAGGGCAGTCTACCTCTGTTCAATGACTGTCTTAATACCTTCACTTATGTTAGACCATTTTCAGAATGTTACAGTAATGTGCAAGTGATCCAATGATATGTCTTTGGCAATTTTAGCATTTAGGGATCTGTTGGTTTCTGTAGACACTGAGATATCAGGTGATATACTGTATATGTTAAGTATGGTAGTGTATGAAATGCCTCACATAAAGCATTGATGAACACTAATTTAGCTCATTTTGTGTTTCATAAGTGAAATGGAATGTTTGTTACTCTGAGCTATGCTTGATGATATACGGTAGCTAGTTAATGGGTTAGCATGTCTGTGTCTGTGTTATTTAGCTGTAGTTACACTGGACTTTACGGAACACACTCTTTAATAATATTCATCTGGATTGAAAATGTATTATGATGTAATGATCAATAATTGGTTCTAAATTATATCAATTTATTATATATTTATGTTATGAAATAAATTATAATTGGCTGATTATGCTGTATAATATACATGACACTACAAACCTAAATGTTGTTTCTAAAGAAAACTAACACATGATGGACATTTTTCTCAGTGACACCTAGAGGTAAATATCCACCTTTTTTTCTGAACGAGCCTGCTGCGTTTTAAATTATGGGTGGTGCTCTGATTTGGAGAACTTCCACTCAAAAAGACTGAAACAATCATTTCAGGTAATAAGGTTGCACTACAAATAATCTTTATCTATTAATATTTTTATCCATCAGGAAAATAATGATAACCAAACATTTTGACATTTTAATGTGACATAAATATCATAAAAATGTCTGTGACAAAAGCTCTTTTCAGTCCACTAGCTGTGTTCTGTTCCTCTTGATTATTTTCTTTTTTTCTTTATGTTCTGCTGTATTAATATAAAAAAGATGACAGACACTGTGACAGATTTGCTGTCCTGTTTTTTTTTTTCTCTCTCCCCAAATCTCTTTTCTCACATCTCTTTCCCGGTTTTTCAAATGGTGCTTTTTTTCTCTTTTTCTCCTTAAATGAGTAATCAGTATTTCTAAAGCTGGGAAATGCAACATTTATCTGTCAAAATGGGGGGAAACACTTTGAAATATCCATCAATGGTTCAGTTAATGATGGAACATTTTTGATTAATGCAACATGCACGTCCATAATATTGCTGCTGAACGACTCATCTGAGCTTTTGAGGTTATTCATGGTCTGCTGATAGTAATTTGTTAATACTTTTCACTTTTAAGTTTCCTATTGATGTTCGATGTGGGGAGAATAATGTCTCCTCATTGTACCCAGTTTTTGCTAATTAATTATTCCCTGATTGTTTACAGTTTAATGGAGGGTACTCCCATAATTTGCGCAAAGCGTCATGGAGCGTAGGAAAAAGGTGGAGAGAATAATGATGTGGTGTGTGGATTAGAATTGTTATGAAAATGGCCGCAATAAACACTCTGCAGCATGAGGATTTGTGCATAAGTCATATGTAGAGACAGCGTAAGTAACCCTTTCAAAGGGTTGATTTCTCTGAAAAGTGCAACTACTCTGTATACTTCTGCATCCCATCAGCCCGATACAGCAGCATTGGCTAAACCAGTGTTGTGAGTTTAGGACACTCTTTGTTTGATCAATCAATGGCAGAAGAGTGTTCAGAAAAACCTGTTTGAAAAGTAATATTTAAAGGTACACTACGTAACTGTTTTTTGTTTAAAATGAACAAAATTACATTCAATACATCACCAATCCCTCTTCCAATACGTGTTTTTGTCTTACCCTGATTGTATGGTTTCGCGGGAAATTCCGTACGTATGTCACTAGCCTGTGCGTGTTTCATCATATCTGTAAATCGAGAACAGTTGCTCCGGCTAATTTGACGCGTGTATGGTGTAGGAGTGGCATAGTTGACACAGCGAGCAAGAAAGGTTGACATGGAGCACGCTAAATCTCGAACCTCCGGGGAATCATTCCCATTTTAAAAAAACGGCGAACAGAGGAGAGTCTGCTGGCAAAAAGAGAAAGCTACAGAGCTCGTAATAAGATGACAATCAGCACTGGCTTTGCTTTTTCGGAGATGGCGAGACCTGAGGGATTTTAAATGTTGTAAAAGAAATGGCGTTTTTATCACTCAACAGGTGAGTAAAGCCAGGTGCACACTGTGCGATTTTGGCCGTCTGAGACAAATTTTGCAAATCCTAAAGGATTCCTCTGATCCTAGGCTAAAATCTGAAGTCTTTGATCGTTAGTTTGACATGTTCACCAACAGCCGATTGATGACCGTTGCGATCAAATTTTACGAAATTCTGGCAGTGTCAGAAGATTTGCCGCACAGTCCTGCAGTGTGACTTCTCCTACGACAACCGTCAAATTGTCTTCAATTTTCAAGACAAACCATGACCAAAATGAGAGCTAGAGATTTCTTTGTAGCCACCATTTCAGTCCCGTGTGTAATGCAGCTCACTGTCACCGAATGCGTCATTGATTGATGATATAAAACTCCGGACGAGTTTTCTTGCGTGCGTCCGTTTATAACGCACCTTGACTATCGTACAGTCTGACATGGCTTACAGCGGGGATCATGTTTGTACAGTCTGACAAGGAACAATCGTAAAGGACTATTATAAATAGCACAGTGTGCACCCGGCTTTAGGTATGTAATTGAACAAATACATTGCCATATCTATGCTCTCTAATGGAGTTCATAGTAAAGCATTATCTATTGTGAAGGGTCATATTCATCTGCACAGTCACGCAGAGCCAAAGCACAACCAAAAGAATGTTCTTCTGAAAAATGCATGTAGTTTTGTTTTTAACTGCTAGAGGGCCAAAAGTTACATAGTGTACCTTTTATTGTTTTAGCAGTTTTGCTTTTATAATCAAATTCACCTTATAGTGCATCACTATGGATGAGGAATTTTATTTTTATTTTATTTTTTTTACAGATCTGTCATTTGTCCTGCTCTAACCTTTACCAGTCACCACAGGCAGATTTTCTTAAAGGATTTGCAAGTTGTGGCAGTTTGCCGAAAGATTTATCAGACTCTGCTAGGACTCTGATACTATGAACAGCTTGCCGCTAAGCTAGTTATCACCGAATGGCTGGTCTTAGCAAGTCATGCCTTAGATTACCTGATATCCGCTTGGCTTAATGATGTTAAAGGCAACCTTCAGAAGAGTTGTCTGACTTGTCTGGGGGGCATTTGAGGTTGTATTTGGCTGAAAAAAAAAATGTAATTAGCAATTTTAGTAACATTCTATTTTGCTTGGTATTGATACAATATGTAGATGTGCTGCAAATGGCCACTCTTTCTTCATTTCTGTCCCTCTGGTTATTTTATGCTGGGCAACAAATCGGACTGATATATACAGTGGTCCATGGAGGAAATAAGTATTCAACACATCAACATTTTTTTTATTAAACACTGTTCCAATGCAGCAATTCACATGAAAGTTTGACCAAGCATTGGTATTACCTCAACAAATCCACGCGGATCAAGAAATCATTACAATCCAATCCATAAAACAAGTTATATTTAATAAAGTGGAATGGCACAGGAAAAAAATATTGAACACATTAAGAAGAGCCAGTACACCAAGGCAAGGCAGCAGCTGATTTCACTAAGTAGTTCTATCTCCTACCTGTGCAAATTAGAATCAGCTGGGTTAGTGCAAGTTGATAGGTTAGCTTACCCACCTCTGAATGCAAGTATGCAAACATCTCATGATGGCTAGAGGCAAACAGCTCTCCCAAGACCTTCGCAACAAGATTGTTGCACTAAATAACAACGGCACTGGTTACAGACGAATTTCACAACTCTTGAATGTTCCTGTAAGCACCATTGGGGTCATTATCTGCAAGTGGAAGGAACATCACTCCACCATCAACCGGCCACGCACAGGAGCTCCTCGCAAGATTTCTGATCTGGTAGTCAGAAGGTTAGTGAGAAAAGTAGCCCAAGAGCCAAGGACCACTCGGAAAGAGCTCCAAAAAGACTTGGTGGCAGCAGGTACAGTTGTCATAGAGAAAACCATAGGCAATGCACTCCACCGCCACGGCCTCCACGCACGCTCACGCCGGAGGTCTCCATTAATGAAGAAAAGGCATGTTGGAGTTTGAACGTTTGAAGTTTGTTACACAACATTTGAAAAAGTCTGTGAAATACTGGGAGAATTGTAGTCTGGTCAGACGTGACAGAAATCAAACTTTTTGCCAATAGTACCACACGCCATGTTTGGAGGAGAAATGGCTCTGCATATGACCCTAAAATACCATACCACCAATGAAGTTTGGACGTGGAAGCATCATGGTATGGGGCTGTTTCTCTTCTCATTGTGCTAGTAGAATCCATATTATTGAAGGGAAGATGAATGGAGCCATGTACCAGAAAATTCTTGAGATTAATCTGTTGCCATCCACTAGGATGATGAGGATGAGATGTGGGTGGACCTTCCAGCAGGACAATGATCTAAAACATACTGCAAAGGAGAATCTAAATTGGTTCCAGAAGAAGAAAATAAAGTTGTTGGAATGGCCCAGACAATCACCAGGCTTAACCCCAATAGAGTATTTGTGGAAGGAAATAAAGATCAAGATTCACAAGAGGGTCCCCTGGAATAGTCAAGATTTAAAGACAGTCTGTTTAGAAGAATGGACCAAAATCCCACCTGGGCACTGTGAGTGATTAATTTGTTTATACAGAAAGTGTCTTGATGCTTTCAATTCAAACAAAGCCTTTTCCACCAAGTATTAAATATAATTTCAGTTAGCGTGTTCAATATTTTTTTTCCTATCTCATTTTACTTTATTACTTTAAAACTTTTTTTTATCTATTGTAATATTATGATTTGTTTTTATCTGTGTAGCTTTCTTGAGTTAATATCAATATCTGGTCAAAATTGCTGCATTGGAACTGTTTCATAATTTTTTTTTTTTTTTTGATGTGTTGAATACTTATTTCCCCCACAGTATCTTGGTTAGGTGGATTGAAATACACTCTTAATTCTGACGTAGACATTCAATGTTATTAGCCAACTAGTGAAATCTAGTGAAACTAGTGAAAACTAAACAGTCATTTATGTAAATATTTTTGGCATGCCACATATTATTCCTGTAAGGACATTTTTGTCCCCACATTAAACATTTTGGGGCATTTTGCCCCTGTTAATTTCTGACAATTCCTTTCATGACATCATAGTGATTTTGGAAAAGATGAGTTCATTATGATTTTAAAGTGTATAGTCACAAATTACATCATAGTGATTTTGGAACATATAGTCCCTAGTGTGATCTTAATGATTGTATAGTCCAAAGTATTTTGGACTTTATTATTTATTTATATTATTCTTCATGAAATAAGTTTTAAAAGTATAAAACAATAAATATAATGTTTTTGTTATAATGTTCAGCGTCCTGCCCTCTCTTGCCTGTTTCTTTGTTGTCTTTTTTTTCTTGTTTCCTCTTTTTTTTTTTTTTTATTATTCAGTGCAGTTGCTATCCATACACCAAATAAGAGAAAATAAATATTCTGATTACCACTAGATGGCAATGAAGACTTTTTTTATTTTCTTTTTTTGCCGAGGTTAGAATTACAGTTTGTTTTGTACGGGTTTCAACACTGAAAATGAGTTGATGATTTAGTTGTTTTGTTTTAGGTTTTGTTTGCCTTGTCGTTTCAGAGAGAGACAACTGGGAACTGTGCAATAAATGCAACTTGATGAGGCCAAAGAGGTCACACCACTGCAGCCGCTGCGGCCACTGTGTCCGTCGCATGGACCACCACTGTCCCTGGTAAAACTTTAACAAGAAATAAAAATAATCAAGTCAATACACTACTACCAGCTTTTGTTTGAGACATGGCAGTCTTTTAAAAAAAAGTTCTGTATCTATATCTTATCCATATGTTTTGTGCAAAAATTGTCCAGTAAATTAGTTATTAACTGTGACCAAAAAAAGGTAATTTTATACAAGTGCTCTAAGGCTTGTTATGACTATGTGAGACGTGCTGATATCTTTACGATGGTTTAGGATCCAAACTGAAATCTGGCATGTTGACCTAAGGTCACAGTATAACCTTAAAGGACCCTGTACCCCAGACAGCTTTACATTCCTGGTGGGTTTTGTATGGAGGAAGTTTAATGAAGTCTCTGTAGAGGGGTAAAACAGAAGGAGAGACGATATCGAGTGACCAGAGAAGCCTGTGTTAAGTCCAGCCCTACAGTACAGCTGAAGAAGGCTGCTGTCTGTCTGGACTCAGCAAATCGTGACTCCCTGTCATCGCCTGTAATGGCCGAGGGAAGAGGAGAAAAAAAACATGGCCATATCGTTTTCCGTCTTCGTTTGGCTAACAGTTCAACCTTGCCTGCTCTCCTCTCTCTCTTTCTCAGCTCTCTTCTCTCATGTTCCTTATTCTGGTGCTTTTTCCTGTGCTGTTACTTGTCTTAAAATGCAAGAGAATAGCATTAATGTCATATAGAGACAGCAGTCTAAAACACACATTGATGGCTGTATGATTTCTTTTGTAATGCTGCATTTACACATTTATGCCAAATCAATGTTTTTCAGACTTAAATCACTTTTCTTTAATTAGTCTTTATTAATTGATCATTATTAGGTTATTAGGGTGGAACGGTGCTAAAGGCACACCTTAAGGAAAATCCGCTTTTTACTCGTAGTATATGATTTGAAAAGTTATTGAAAATTGACCATGCAACACTTTTTGTGCAAATACTTTAGCTAAAGTAATATATTAAACTTAATGTTTGTTCAAAACAATCACTTTAGCAAAGCTTGCACCATATTCTGTTCTGATAAATTAAGTTAATTTACTTTTTATTTAATAAATACACTGTCATTGAAATATGGTAATTTTAAAAATACAGAAAAATGTAATAAAAAAACTAAGACTCTGAAAGCTTCTTACGCTGCTTTTTTGGGAGATCCCAAAATGATTTAATATGGCTTTACAGTTGTAACAATAAATATTTTATTATATGATATGATTAATAATGGTTTCAAAATGAATATAGTGATTATCTTTAAGGTGGACATCTAACTTAATAAATTATATTGACCACTTTCAATGTCAGCCAGTTATTTATTATCCCATCAGTTATTTGGTTCAATTTCATATTTATTTGTATAGGGCTTTTCACAATACATATTGTTTCAAAGCAGCTTTACAGAAAATGCATGTTTTTATGTTATAATTAAGAGGAATCTGTTATCAGGTGACTTTGTCAGAGTAATATCCATATTACAGAAATGTACAGAAAGACAATACAGATCATGCAGTAGCTAATTATTGTGCCTTTAGCCCCAACAGCAGGGGCGCACAATCAGCCAAATTTCCAAGTGCGTAGACTGCGGTTGTGTATTTTTATACCTATTAGAGTATCATGCCGCTTAGTTTAACAACATGTTAATATCAAACTGTATTAAAAGCAATGTCGGTAGCAAGTCGACTCACTTGGATTTGGAATAGAGCTTGTTTATTTTAGTTTAGGTATTAAAATGACATATAAATTTGCATTTATAATAATTTATGTAAAAAAATCTTTCTCTCTGTCCCTACTGCTCTGTCTCTGTGCAGGATTAATAACTGTGTTGGGGAGGATAACCACTGGCTCTTTTTGCAGCTGTGTTTTTACACTCAGGTTCTGAGTCTTTACACTCTGGTGCTGGACTTCTGCCAGTACTACTACTTCCAGCCCTTGTCCTCGGTGGACCGGGTAAGACCATCTTACATTTACACACCTATATTTATACTGTCCCAAGTGCTTTAAGTCACTGTAAGGGTTTACATCTTTGAATAACTATTTTAAAGCACAATTGTAAGTCATGTGGGTGGAACTTATAATTTCCCTCCAATTCAGTGTGCACATTGTTTTAGGCAAACGCAGCACATATGGGCAGTAATCAGTGTTGGGTAAGTTACTCTAAAAAAAAAAATAATAATAATTACTAGTAGCTACTAATTACATCTTCAACAGTGTAATTAAACTACTATACTAATTACTGTCTCTAAAAAGTATTGCATTACTTATTACTAATAACTTTCTAAATCCCATAGCAACCTCGACCAGTTGAACAATACAAGGATAGACATTAAACTGCTCTTTTAATTCTTTCAAATAAATAATATAACAGCATAAATTATTCTTAAACTGGTCAAAGTATTTAAAGGGAAGGGAGAAGATTACATTAAAAAACATGCATTTTAACATTAGATGTTACTTTTTTTTTGTTAAATCCACTATTTTATATAGAATTGTTCTATAGTCTATACAGTATTTAATGTAATTACATAAGAAGTAACTGTAATTAAGTGACAGAAAAATTAGGATTAATCCCTTATTTTATTTTTTTCAATGGAAAAGTAAGTAAATTACATTAATTTATTTCTTAGTAATGCATTACACCCAACACTGGTGGTAAAACACCAAAGAAATTCCATGAGCAATACAAGAACAAAACGAGTACAATGGTAGTACTATGATAGTTATGGTAATAGTATGATACTTTTTGTAAACTTTAATACTTACATTATATACAGTTGCAAGAAAAATGTAAGTATCTTCTGTTGCTTCTGAAGGACATTGCTAAATAAAAAAAACATGATATTTAAACAAAATAAGACAAATTTTGATATATTATAATATAATATAATAATTTAATTATATTTATTATAATTTTAGTTGCCTAGTTGCCAAAATGTTTTGGAATCTTTGACTGATTAAATAATGAATCAAATGAAAAATTGTGGTTTATTTTTTTATTGTTTCCAGTTCATTTGTTGCATTGGATATGGATAGTTAAGTCAAGCGCATTGCATTTTGTCAAATGCATATTGTTATGCAGAAATATTAAATGTAGTATGCTATTTTTCATTTAGCTAACTTTATTACTCTGTGGTTTAGTACAATCTTCTCAATGGAGGCAGATGATTAGCACTGGATTTGCACCTCTTAACTGAGATTAGGTTGGCATCAGCATTACTGTTAAGTACTGAATAAGCTTTGAATGAGAGAAACTGAATTTAACACCAGTTGTATTTGCATGCAATGATCGTTTGTACTGGTCTTATGCCGTATCACTTAACCCAAAACACACCTGCAAACAGCAATTTTCCAAAGTTTGCGCCTTTATTGTTCTATTGCGTATTTTATTGCCGCTTTCAAATAATGTTATTTGCTCTGTAATATTTTTACCCTGACTGATTAAAAAAAATCCTGATAAGAAATTCTTGATTACATAGTTGTTACACAGTTATAAATATAAAACAATTTCTTAAAAAAAAACTAAGTATGAAGCTAAGAGACTGTGTGATCTTTATGAACTCACAGCAGATAGTAATAAGACCTTCAGGATAAAGTCTGGATTTGATTTTGATTTCATAAATATCGATGGTGTAGACCAAAAGACAGCTGTGAAAACTTATGAAAAAGGAATATTTTTAAGATTAACATCTTCTTGCTGTCAAGATATAGTAGTGTTTTTATTTATTTTTTTTTTTACTTTTTTATGTCTTTGTTTTAAGAATACATATTTATATTTCTGTTTCTCCTAGTACATATTTAGTCTTATGGTCTGGTCTTGTATTTTAAATGTCTGATGATTGGTGGCTTTAGGGGTAGTGAGTGATTAATACAATTTCACAATTTTGAGAATCAAAATGAAATCAGTTGAAATTAAATGAAATTATACATTTGTGTTAAAAAAACTAATCATATCTGATACATTTTAGTGAAAATGGTGCTAGTTTAAAAAAACTAATGGCAGGTGAAGTTGTGGTACTTGTTTTGTCCCATGTCTCAAGGAATCAGAAATATAGTGGTGTATTTTCTGTCAGAGCATTTAAATTCACAGGAGCATTATTCCAACTTGAATGCAGCTGAACAGCTGAGCCATCATGGCAACGGTAGACCGCCTGTAAATAAAAGCCCATAACGCTCAATTTCCTGTTTTTGTTTATTCTGTGGAGCATTGTGTGCAAGTAAACAGACGCAGCTGAGAAGCGAGAGATGCTGTATGGGCACAGAAACGGCTGTATGGAAGAGATAGTGACGTTATCTCCTGAAAAAGCTTAACTTTCCCATAAGAAGCAAAGTATTGTGGATTTTGTGTATTTGTGTGTTTGCTGTAATAGTCACAGAAAAGCCTTCAGCGAAAGAAAACAAGCAGTGTGTCACATCACTTCCCATAATGGCCTGTAGTGCAAAAATCCTCCTCGTGTACATGTGTAGCATAAAAATTTGACATGGGAATAGTCTGATTTGTCCAGGAGAATTTATAGCATGTGTGTTAAATGTTTGTCTGTCTCAGGCGGAGTTTGCAGTACGTCATGAGTTGGCTCTTCTACGTGGGTCCTGTTTCATGGGGCTGATTATGTTTGGTGGAATGGGCAGCCTTTTCTACACACAAGTCAAAGGAATCCTCGCAGTGAGTAAATAAATTAGTTTAACTGTGCAGGTTTAACTGACTTGGTCATAGAGATTACTTGTGCTTGTAAGGCAGGACTGTGCACCATGGTGAGATTTCATCTTCTCCACTTAACTTATAGACTCTCTTCATGCTTTGTTTTGTAGATAATTTCAGTCTTAGGTTTTGTCTTTTTAAAAAAATTAAGATTTGACGCATTGATAGAATGTTCTAGTGGTGAAAATGTTGATTCATCTTAGTGACTCGAGTCATTTGATTCCATTCACCAAAAAGAGTCGTTCAGATTCGTTCACTGATTCTTTCATTGATTTGTTTAGTGACGTTACATATTTACACCAGTAGGTAGCGAAAAATGAGCGTCTTTTATATGTCATGAGAATCATTGCAAGGCTTATTAACCTTAATTTAATTTGTGTGTCTACAAATCATCCATCATACTAAGCATCATACTATACATAAGCGTTTTCATCACAAACAGCAACCACATAGATCTGTTTCTCCTCCATTGTGTGAACTGCTTTCAGGACTTTTCCTCCACATTTTTTATCAAAGGTGCATGTTCCATCACAAATAATGCTTCATTTAAAGATTAACTAAACTATTATACCATTTAGTTATTCTGTGCCAATTAATATGTAGTAAAAACATTTTCATTGAATTATCTGCAATGCCCTTAAAGGGTTTGTTTACCCAAAAATAAAAACCAATAAGAATTTTCGATTTCGAAAAGATTTCTGTCCCTCCATTTGAAATTTAGGCTAGAAAAACGAACACAGTGGTGTAGTAGTAACATGCTGTGAATTTACCAATGCCCCACCCATGTACATGTACTGTCATATCACTGAGCTACACCAACAACCTGGACAAATCTGTGAACAAAAATTCAATAATGTCAAAGTCTAACAAAAGTTGAGGATTTTAAATCTAAATATCGTTGGTTTAATTGGAAAGACAAGAGGCTACTTATGCATATCAATAAGGGCCTGTTTACACAAGGGACCGGATTCACAAAACATTAAGAATAAAATTCTTCTGAACTGCCAATTTCTTCTTATTTTCTAACTTAAGAAAAAAGAATATTTTGTATTCCCAAAAACTTTTCTTAAGAATGTTCTTGTCTTTTTTCCTAAGATTTACAGTTTTTACTTAAAAATCATCGTAAATAACTTAGGATAGGTTAGGATAACCTCCAACCTGTCTTAAATACCCAAATGTCAGAAGTTTAAAAAAAATGCATTAAACATAACACTAGGTAGCTAGATATAATACATATTACAACGAAAATAGTCTGTGCTTATTATGAAATCTATGGTAATCTGCTGGCAGCTCAATAGACAAGCTTTGAGGTGTTTTTCATTGGGCGAGTCACCTTTCATTTTCTTCTTAAGTAAAAAAATTAAGATGTTCTTAAGAAAATATTTGAGAACATCTTAAGAATTTTTCAAGAATTGCACGTAGGAACATTCTTATGAACTTCTTATCCCTATTATATTTCATTCATGAGATATGATCAAAATTAAATATCAGCTATCCGAAATTGTCTTACAGCTTTCTATTAAACACTACCTCGCATAAAGGCTCAGTTAAACTATAACTGAGAAAAGTGTGGGAACTATATGAAAAGTGTGGGAGGCGCATTTTGAATATCATCGACCTCTCTTCAAAATACAATACGCTTTTAGATGATTTTTCAAGATAAATACATATGGCATATCATTTGTTGTTAAAGCATAACAACTGAACATTTATGAAACAAAACAGCAAAACAGCATTTTTAAACAGTGGCACTTAAAAAATATAACTAAAATTTAGTTTGAACCATGTATGAATATAAAATGCATATTTTCATATTAAAGTGAATTAGTATGAGCTGCTGGTGGTGCTTGAGGCTTTATTGGTCATTTGTGTTCTGTAAAAAAAGACTAACAATAATGAAGTACAAGGTTAGGAATACGCTAAAAGCTACTTAAATGTAAAAAGTTTTTTCTCCATTTAACAACATTAACTTAACAATAGTGAGAAACGACTTCCCTTTTTGATTACGTCTTTCCTCAGGTAGATTGCATGTTTTCTTGCGTGGCTGGATGTGGCTTATGAACACTAATCATGCTGTCTGCTTTCGCCCAAACTGATTTGCTGAAATCAAAACAATGAGAGTGAAAGGGAATTGCCAATAAATGCATCCCGCTCGCTGTGAAGCAGGAGCGACCAGTCGGCAGAGGATTCTGCTTGGTCTTAAAGCATCCACAATCGGATATGTTCACAAACAATGATTTGTCCGAAAAGAATCATTTTCGCTTTGGAGACATACATACATATATGGTCCCCCATTTTCTGGTGAGCGTACGGTGGTCAAAAAAGGTGGTCATGCCTTCATTCTCTTCTTCTACTTCCGTTATGTCCGCCATCCTTTCTCTGTTGATTAGACCTGAAACATGACTCTGATTGGAGCAAGTTGGATAATCACGTTCGACTCTGATCCTTTAAATGATGACTTCATGTGATGCAAAAGAGGATTAGTAGTGACCTAGTTAAATTCTGCAAAAAAGTGCAGCCCTTTAAAAAGAATACACCTCCCCTTAATCTTATTCTCTAGTTTCCAGTCATGATCACTTGACCCCCACGCATCCACCATATGCTGTAAAAGTGTGTCAAAGAACACATCCAACTTCACATCCTATTCTCTGTCATTTGAGTACAAGTGTCTTCTGTCTTCTCATTACAAATTTCCAACCATTAACTGAGATCAAGATAGCAATTTACACTTGTTGTGGGTCAATTTACCCAACTCTAATCTCTCTCCAAACCCTCTGGACAACTGTGTCTTCCACCACAGGCTCAATTGCATAAGGCTGAAAATGTAACCATGTTATTCTTAATTATTACACAAGCTGCGGCCAGCCATTCCTTTAGGCGACCTTTGACTCTGACCCATTCCTGCAGGAGACTGCCTTTGACAGTGCTAATCTAACCTCTGTTGCTAAAAGCCCATGTTAAGCTGTCTTATCTTGTGTCCTGTACTACCCTTAAGCCGTCTCGTTATCCAAAGGCCAGGAAAGTCCTGATGCTTTAAGGCACAAGCTACTCTTTCACCCTGCTATCCCATGTTGTGATGTCTTGGAAGATTTAGTCGCTGACAGGGTGGTTCGTGCATAGCCCCGTGCCAGTCATAGCAACTGTGGAAGCTGACTTAACCATTGATCCCTGCAAAGATCTTTTCCTCACACATGCTCTCTGAGGGCAGCTCAGTTCAGCCTGAAGTGTAGCCAGGTCTGATTGGCATGACACTGGCTGCTCCGGGCCAAGAGTGTGTCCACTAGCAATTCACAATGAGAATCTGACTTCATTTCTAATGAAGAGTCGCTGACTTCAACAAATCAAGTCAGTCTTCTTACATAACCTCAGGAATGGAGCCCTTTTTTATTTATTTGTCTTGTGGATAGCACACAAAGCACAGATTGTTCTAGAAAGCCACTGTCAATCACACGTCCACAATTTTTCACACAAACAGGCTCTTCAGTCTCGCCTCTGTTAATCCCACCTTATTTACATATTCAGTCTTTTTTTTTTTGCCGTGTCTCTTCACCTGGCAAGCAGGGGGGATTTTAGCATCCCTATGCATGCGGTCCCATTGTCCGCAGGCAGATGCCCTTTTGCCCCTGTGCCAACTTGGCAAGGTGAGGAGGGCACCAAGGGAGTGTTGCTGCTGTCAGCTTCACTGTCTCTCTTTTGTCTCAGTGTATGCTGTAGAGGTTTTCACTCCCAGCGTGGGAAAGATCAAAAAACCGATCCAATTCACCCCCTCGCATCCACTGGCTCACTGTCATAAATGCTTTCATGAATTGTCTCTGTATTGTCTCTTACATTCATAAGAAATAACATGTTCATAGTTCATTGCTGATACCAAGCAATATCCTTTAATATCCTGTTGTTTTCCACAACAGGACACAACGACCATAGAGAAGATGTCGCACTTATTGGAAGACATGTAAGTATCGAAACTTGCAGCATCAGTTCAGTCATTTAACAATAATGCAATGCCGTCTACACCCTTGTGGAGATCGGGGCTACTTGTTACAGCTCAACTGTAAGGTTTTGGGTTTGAGGTCATTTAAAAAAAATTGTAATACTTTTGTTCGAGGAAGCATTACATTTATCAAAATTGTCAATATAAAGAAATATTTTATAATGTTACAAAAGATTTCAGTAACACTTTAGTTTAGGGTCCAGTTCTCACTATTAACTAGTTTGTTATTAGCATGCATATTACTAGGATATTGGATGTTTATTAGCAAATATTAATGCCTTATTCTACATGACCATATTCTACATCCCTTAATCCTACCCAATACCTAAACTTAACAACTACCTTACTAACTATTAATAAGCAGTAATTTAATAAAGTAGTTTATTGAGGCGTAGTTAATTGTTAGTTTATAGTGAGAATTTGACCCTAATCTAAAGTGTGACCAAGATTTGTATTTCAAATAAATGTTCTTTTAAAATTTTCTATTCATCAAAGATTCCTGGGAAAATTTAATCATGGTTGCCACAAAAATAGAAAAAAAAGTGGTACAAATATTCTTTGAGCATCAGCATATTACAATTATTTTTATTAATTATTACAATTAATTTAAGGATTATGTGACACTGAAGACTGGAGTAATGATGCTGAAATCATCATCTTACTAACCCTGAACTTTAGAACAGTACACTTGGTTAAAAAAAGAAAATTCAGAATTTGGCTAAACCAGTGGTTTGATATTTGTACATTTCTGTTTTTCTTCTTTTGTTCTTAATTGTTTTATATTTCATAATTGTTTTACTGTTTAAATTTAACTGAAAAACCCCTAATAGGCCATTTAATAGCAGGTTCCATAATGTTGGGCACAATGGCTCGATTTGTGTTCAATAAACCATATCTTTCTTCCAGTACCATAACTTTGTTCAATAGCTTTTTTTAGCCAAGATGTTTAGGTTATGTGTCTATATAGAAGTTAATTTTCAAAACGTAAACATACAATGAGAAATATTCACTTGAGTAAAATGTGTGACAACTAGCCTCAGTCTCTCCTAAAGCTCTTAGATTCTCTGTATAGTTCATATTTCAAATGTGATTATTTCACATGAACTCACGATGCATATTTTAATT